>VWZX01005330.1:2266467-2630923 GCA_013399015.1 Galbula dea
TTTCCTCTGTGTGATTTCATTCTGTGATTAGAACTGGTCTTGAGTTCCTGCATATGTAAATGTTGTCATTTTAGTCTATCATCTTCCTACCGGAGCTTCTAAATGTCCCTCTCCCTTTTGTGCTTTTTCAGATCTGTTCAGTTACTGATCTTGTCACTTATTCAGAGGAAACCTGGGTATATTCTGTGACTACTTATGTGCTCTCCTCTCCCTTCTATTTTAGTACATGGAGTTACTTTTTTGGGTAGAGCTTATTTGGTAAATGTAAGATTGTCATTGTCACCATGAATTGCCTTGCCTGGAGGGGAGAGATGAGACCAATTCTAATTACTGAAACTGCTTGCTGCAGAAAATAGAATTGATGTATTTAAAAGAAAACCATAGCTACAAAACCACCACAAGGAGATAAGTAGAAATTTTCCTCACTGAATGGAAGTTTCAAAAGTTTCTGGCATTGGTCGTGGGCATTTTTTCTGCTCCACTTTAGACCAGGTAGAAGAATGTGTGAGATAACAGTGGAGAGCTGATGGAGGTCTGGCCACTACCTGCTTGCTGGAAGAGTTGTTTTGATATACTTCCTGTGGACAATCCAAATTACACTGGAGCTTTTTGAACCCTCACCATGTCCTAGGTCTTGAAATAAAAACCTGTCTCCCACAGCCTCGTCCACACCAAGCATAGCATCTTTTTGCAGCCTTCTTCCAAATATCACTATCATTTCACATCTTATTTATTTGTCTGGCTGTCTATTGCAAAATACTATCAAAAAGTCCATGTAGTGCTTAAGACCAGCCAAGAACTTTTATTGTTTTGGATTCTTTTAAGTCTTCTATGTGCTGATGAGGGAGGAGTGAGGGGAAGCTGTAACTTAAAACAGTTGATACAAGTTACTTGAAATGAAAATACTTTTGAAACATTGTTAAGAGCTTGGAATTGATTTTCTCAGATGAAAGATACAGTAACATATGCATGGAAAGCATCTAAATACTAAGCTGAAAACCTTTACCTTTATTTGAAAAAATCGGAATCTTGCAAGACTATACAATTTAGAAGGGAAGGTTAAGATATCTGTAGTAGTAAACATAACATGCTACATAAACCTCTTTTATTTTATTCTATCAAAACACTTTAAAAACATAGCATGACCAAAAGAAGACTTCATTTTGCAGAGGAATGATTGCATTTTATACTACATTTAGGGAGAAAAAGGATTTTAAAAGGTCTATGACTTTGCTTGCAGCCTTAATCCTTATTCATGTAATTTTGGAGAAATGTGTTGCATAAAAGCTTTGTTCCTTCACATGGAATGGTGTATTTTCCAAAGGAGAGGGGAAAATATTATAATAAAAATAGAAAAGAATAGAACAAAATAAAATAAAATATAACAATAATAATATCAATACTTGAAGCTATTTGGCTAGGCTATGTGAAAAAAAATCTGTTTCTTGACACAAAGTGTACTGACTTCAGGAAATTTCTTTACCTTTCCCAGGCCTTTGTCTCAAGCCTTCCAGGAGGTTGCTTATTTGCAGACTACCAAGAATTCCAGAAGAAATGGCTACAGATAATAGGCTGTGGTAAGTTACTTTCTAAACCGTAAAATAAAGTAGGAGAACATTCACTAAGGAAAAATAACTGGCATCTGCACTTTATATTCTTGAATTTCGTGTGCTGACCTCCAAAGTTGTGCCTTAGCTGTCAGATAGCAATATATGAAAAGTTATTTCTGTGGGAATTGATGATGTAACATTTTCTCAAGAAATCAGGTGACTTAAAAATACACTTTAATATTTGCTTAACAATAGATATTTAACAGATCTTTTCTTTACATCCTGGAAAAAATGTCAAGAGCTACAGAAAAAGTGGGATTTTTTCTTAACTGTCTGCCTGGCTACAGTAAACATCAAGAAGTTTCAAAGAAGGCTGTAATTAATCTTTCTTTGAGTTTTTCATGGTGTAATATATTTTGGATTATTTATTTCATTGTTTTTTGCTCACGTCTCAATTGACTTCAATGGTGATAAACAAAATAACATGACTTTTAAAAGCAATCGTATTCCTCATGTTCAAAATTCTGAGAACTGAAGAACAAAATTAAAATCAACCAAAAATAATTACATTTTTGTATAGAACATTTTAGCCTGGAAGAAAACAATTCATAAGGTTAAGAACAGCTTACATTGTTTGTCTTATGTATAATGTTACACTTTCTTGTTCCTAAAGTTAGTATTTACCATGTGATTCTGTGATTTCTATGTATTTTGTGGAATTTTAAAAATCATTTGCGTTTAGTGCCAGCACACTTTTGCATTAAGTTTGTGGTATTAAGTGATTCATTAAGTGGTTTCTAAGACTTGAAGCAGTCTGTGGAAGCAACTAATTGCTGGTAATAAAGTTCATTATATTAATAATCAATATTAAATATTTGTGTGTTGTCATCACATTACTATAAAGCAAGATTGTTATCAAGACAAACATTTATCAACAGGAACATTAAAATCTCATTTTAAATTTCAATTCTTTCCTTTGTATCACCTGTTATTTTTCCCAAAGTGTTATTCCTCTGATTTGCTATTCACCTTTTCACTCTTCACTACTTGGTAGTTTCAGAACCCATCTTTCATCTTTCTTCTTGATATTTTTCAGATAGCTGGTGCTGTAGTATCTCGTATTATTGAATCCTGTTTGCTTAAAATTTTCCCATAAGGATTTTCAGTGCTACCTAGCGTTTTCTCTGTTTCTTTGTTCTCCCTGCATTTACAGCACTTTGTCAGAGATTCAAATAATGACTCTTTCCCAAATTCTGGAATCTAAAGACGTTACAGTATGTATTCGGATAGTCATGTGGAAAGTTATATATACACGTATGGATCCCATTTTAATAAGTGAATAAATACAGTAAGTCACACAAATAGAAATCAGGAAAGGTGGAAAAATTATTCAGGTAAACATTTTCCTTCATTCAAGTGTTGCCATGTAACACCACAATCTAGATATAGATTAATATAGTCTTTACTTCTGCTCATCAGTTATTTCTTCTATTTTAAAAAATAATTTATTGATATCAGCCTAAAGCAGGTCTTGTTTTCTGAACTAGAGCTTTATTAGTTAGATTTATTCCTATTCTTTCAGAAAATCATTCAATAGAAAATCTATTAGACATAAATGACTTTATGCAGAATATGAAACTATGCCTCAGCTGTGATTTCTACAAGACTGCTGGGTAGAATACTTAACACAGATCTCCTCAGGTCAATTTCTTTCTTTAATACTAACCCGCAGCTATGAACATGTATTACTAGAGAAATGAAGTAATGGAAAATCAACCTGATGTGAAAGCATATTAGAAATCATGAGTGAATAGGCTTGCTTGGGGCATTTGAATAACAAAGCAATGCACTACTGAAAGTTGACAATAGTTCAGCTCCTTTAAGTCTCATAAATTACCTGGATTTTGATTTGATTCATGGTATTTGACTAAACAGGTTTCACTTTCTGTTGCTGTGGAGATTTGTCACCAGATAATGAATTGCAAACAGTGTTGAGAATTTATAGCATTATCCAGAATCTGATAAACAGTAGAACTAGGAAGATCTTATTAATTTTTTGGAATTTTTTTAGTTGCTCTTCTAGGTTCAATTTTAAATCTGTATGAACAGATTGGAATAATTGATCAAAGCCAATATGCTGTCCTTAACATATGAATGATTTTCTAAAGGAAATGTGCTTTAAAAATTCTTCTTAAAGCACTCTAAGACAGCTTGGAAGCTTGAATGGATTTTGAGAACTTCTGTGACTCTTGTCACGTACTGGATCTGAAATAACACGAAAATATACCACATTTTTATGGTAAGTGTAAAAAATGTCTTAGTTTTCTTTCTCATCTGAAAAAACCATGCTATTCTTGAAAGAAAAAGAAAAAAAATAAGAGCAAATTATTGTTTGTCACAGAAATATCTGAAAAAAATCAGCTCAGTCAAAGAGAAAAAGGTACTGTTGGTGAATGATAGATAGAAAACCCAACCAAACAAACCAATTTTGAGTCACAGTATGACTCTCAAAGTGTTGTATTAAAATGACAATGCTACATGAAAAATTTAGCTAAAGACAAATAAATCGAATCAACTTCTGTTGGCCAATGTTTTTATGGTTTTAATAAATTAATTGCATGACATGTATACTCTTGCACAAAAACTAAATGAAAAGCATAGTGAGTCACTTGACATCATAACTCCTCATCCAGTGGTTTTGAGACACTTGGAAAATGCTGTGCAAAGTAAGTTACATTCAGAAAACTGTAATAAAATTAGACTTAGAAACTAAGGAAATTACATATTTTATGTGCCTGGGTAATGAGTTTTCTGAGAATTTGTTTAACAAATTCTGTCAAAAAAAATTAAAATGAAGGCACTCATGACAGGGTTCATTCTTATGTAAAACTATGGCTCCGGGTAACACCCTTCCAAAGCAAGATAATACAAATTTTACTGATTTACAGTGGTACTCTTAAAATGATTAATGAAAATAAATCATGCTGTCTTCTAACAGATTTTACCAAGCTGGGACAAATGAAGTGGGTTTTCTGCTCCAGTGACACCTATGCTCAAGATCCAAGAACAAAGGCACAAGGCTGCAATGACAGAGTGATAACATCTCTTCAACTCAAGCTTGACATTTTTGAGGAACACAGAACTAAATATTAGGCCCTGATAGCCTATTCTGATAGGGAAAGAGAGACATGAGAGGTGGCTATGTGATATAGTTCACTGTGCCATGCAAAATCATCCTTCTGTCCCTTTATTTGGCACTCTTGCATACATACAATGCTCCCCTTGTTTCGTGGTAGTTTTCTTGGTGGTAAAAGATCTAATAAACTACTAAAATCAATGTTTTGACTTCTGTTTCAGTGAGAGCTGGATCAAGTTAAAAGTGATTTCAGAAGTCATGCAGTGAGCTTCAGAAAGCAGTCAGTGGCTGGTCTCAAACCCAAATCAATTGCCGGAGAGAAAAGATGAGTTAATGTGCACAGCAGAGTCCAGTTAAAGACATGCCAGCTGGAAAGAAAAGAGCATCGTGGGCAGAAATGCAGCATGTTGGTATTCTTTCTATATATTGGGGTATGAAATGGTGTTAGCCTAATTATGGAAACAAAGTACATTTTATGAACTATGGAAAGTGAGGTTGACAGAAGAGATCAAAGGTTTTAGAATTCTGATCGTAGTGTGGGAATCAAGAACTGGCAGCTGTGATGACAGCTATGTGAATAGTTCAATTTCAGGCAAATTCTAGGCAATTTCCAGACTCCTATTTCTCATGAATCATCTGGTAATAGCAAAACACCCTCCTTTTCTTCTTGACTTGTGAAGTGAAATAGCTACTGAAATTGCTGTGGTGGGTTGTTTTTGTTTTTGGTTTGGTTTTTTCATGTGAAATAGCTGCTAAAATTACTGTTGTTTTTAAACAACATAACCTTGGACCTGGAAAAATTACAGAGAGGAACTATGAGATCACTATCCAGGTCTACATGAATGTTGATGGGAATAAGCCCAATCACTATTGTGAAGGGGCAAGAAGTCAGAAATGTTCTTTTCTGTTTAAATTTTATATTTCTGGAACATGTCTAAAACCCAAACCATTTTTGAAATCCAGCCAGAATACTAAAGCCACTTACTTTCATGTTCTTAAGAATACTGCAGGCCAGAGGGTAGACCAGCTTTGCCTTTGTCTTAAATTGGACTGCATATACCATGATTCAAGAAAAATACAATGAAATTAATCTGTCCCAGAGTTACTTTATATAATCTCTACATCTGTCTGCTTTGTGCAGTTTGGAAGAATAGCTAAACACACTAAATGTTAAGTGAATTGTTTAGGCATCTTGAAATGGTGGAAATTCGATTCTGACCTTTGGAACATTTAGCTTTATTCTACTTCTCCCTCCCCCCCATTTACCACAATAATTTTGTGAAGCCAGGATAATATAAGTTTTTCTGCATTCATTATAATATATTATATTGTTGAAGAGCTATTGAAGTGCCTGTAAAGCAGACATTGTCATATGTTGCACTATTCTCTTGATTATCACATCACTATTGCATCAGATTGCATTGTACCAGGCTTGTTTTGGAGATGGGTTGTGTGTTCCATAATTATTATTATTGTACAAGTTTCTAGAGATTTTGTTCACCATGTTAGAACTGAATATATTAATCACTTGATGATTGTGCAGCTAATTTCAGTTCTTTTCTGTGTGATCTAAATCCAGAGTAGTTTCATTTGCTATTTTCTGACCAGAACATAGCACACTAGTATGTTTCCTGTAATGTTCAGAGTGCTGTAAGATTCATCTGCTTTGCCATAATAGTTCTTCTATATTAATATTATTGTAAGTATTCTCAGCTAAATGATGCCCTCATTTAAATGCAGAAGATCATAGAAAGGGTCTTCATGGTCATGATGGTCCTGTGCAGCTTCTAGAACATTAAGAAAGTCCTTGAAATACTAGGGAAACCCATGGGAATCCTGGCTGTGTACCTCTCCATTGCAAGACTTCAGATTTGTGAATGTGGCACCAAAAGTGTCTAGGCTTATAAAGTCAGAACTTTGTTACCACACAGATAACTTCAGAGGAATAAGTAATTGTGTTTGATCTTCAAATGTATATTTACAGTAGCTAATTTGGTTATTTTTAAAAATTTTTGCTTATATCCTGATCAGACCAGAAACAGAGTATTGTTTTAAACATTGTATAGTAATGTTCAGATACTAGTATGCATTTAGATCTGCAAAACACACCATATCTGAGAAAGACCACAAAATGCTTATCATGAGAAAAAAGATTTAGCTCAGCTTTAACTGAAAGTTTTCAGGACAGAAAGCAGCTGGAGACCGTTTCACTATCTAAACTAATTTAGTCTCAAAGAACAGAAGACAGGCCTGTAGCATCAGCCATAATCTGTTTCTAAAGTTAGTATCCTACCAGCTTAAGATTTGGCAATGTACTGTGTGTCAATGTGTTTGTGGCATCTATTCCTGTTGCTGTATGCAGGGAAATTAGTAGAAGCTGGAGCTCTACTAAATGCACTGATGAGCCATGTTGCACTGTTGCCTGCCATCCACCTGTGCTAAGAAAGTGCTGCCTGCTTGTTTTCAGATTGTGGAAGATGAAATGGCAGAGCATAGGACTGTACTTCATAAGAATCCAAGAAGATGAAAAAACTACCTAAAACATGGCAAACTAGCTGCCATGAGGAATGCCATCACACCTCCTTGGATACTTTCACGTTCTGGCCTCCCTTCAGGAACTGCTTGTTTGGTATTGCATGAGCAAGATGGATCCTGGCATCTTAGGTTTGCATGGCAAGGTTTTGGTAGCAGGGGGACTACAGGGATTATTTCTGTGAGAAGCTTCTAGAAACTTCCCTGATGTCTGATAGGGTCAATAACAATGACAATGGTGGGTCCACCATTGGCCAAGACTGAGCCCATCGGTGGTAGTGTTTCTGTGATAACATACGTAAGAAGTGGAAAAAGTTGCTGGACAAGAGCAATTGCAGCCAGAGAGAGGAATATGTGAGAGGAAGAATTCTGCAGACACCAAGGTCAGTGAAGAAGGAGAGAGGGTAACCCAGGTGCTGGGACACGCAGCTTGTGGTGAAGACCATGGCAAAGCATGCTGACCCCTTGCATCATGTGGAGGTTAATGGAGAAGATATCCACCTGCAGCCTGCAGAAGACACTGTGCCAGGAGCAGGTGGATGCCCAAAGGAGGCTGTGGCCCTGTGGGAAAACTATGATGGAGCAGGATTCTGGCAGGACCTGGGGATCAGGGGAAGGAAGAACTTGTGCTCAAGCAAGTTTACTGGCAGGACTTATTACCCTGCATGCTGGAGCAGTCTGTTCCTGAAGGACTACACCCAGTGGAGAGGACCCATGCTGCAGCAGTTCATGAGACATATTGGAGAATTTTGTGGAGGACTGTCTCCTGTGGAAGGGACTCCACGATGGGGCAAGGGAAGAGTATGAGAAGTCCTCCTGAGGAGGTAGGAGCGGCAGAGACAATGTGTGATGAGCTCGACTCATCCTATGTCCCCCTGTGCTGCTGGGGGGGTGGGGAGGCAGAGAAAATCCAGTGTAAAGTTAAGCACAGGAAGAAGAGAAGGATGGGTGACAAGGTATTTTTAAGATTTGGTATTATTTCTCATTACCTTTCTCTGATTTGGTTGGTAGTAAACCAATCTCCCCAAGCTGAGTCTTTTTTTGCCCATTATAGTAATTGCTTAGTGATCTCCCTGCCCTTATCTTGACCCACAAGCCTTTAAAGTGGCATCAGTGGGCACCTGGCATACAGTCAGGGTCAACTTATCACTCCTTGACACCAGGTATAGGCATGCAAGACATGAGATTTTTATATTTGACACTTTTTTACTACCTAAATATTGGCTTAAATCATAGTCAAACAAACTAACATCCCTGCTACTAAGTTTCAAATTAGTCACCACTTTCAGACTCCTGAAAAATCATCTTTCTCCAGTTTTACCGCTTTGCCATAGCAAATGACTCTCAAAACCTTCATTAAATGTTTTGTCATTAAAATGTGGGAGGAACTGCAAAGTTACTTTGCATCCTAGGTAAGACAAGTGCTGTTACAATGCATTAAAGAATACCTGTTTTGCCATCTGCACAGCACTGAAGTGTGTAAACAGTTGACTTAAATTCTGTTCAGTGCCTGGGCTTCTATTCCATGTGATGTTGTTTCTTCATCAGATTATCTCTGGGGTTTTTAGGTTTATCAAAAAGGTCAATGGAAAGACAGTTTGTACAGAGGGTATTTGGTATGCAACAATAATCGTATGCAGACTAAATGCTACACAGTTCAAATTATGTTTAGTCACAGGGTGTTTCTGATGCAGATGAGCAGAATGCACTGTACTTATGATGCCAAACAACTGACAGACATTATAGACATCAGCTGACTTGCAGAGTGAGAAAGTATCTGAGATGGGGAGGTAGAAAAATAGTTGATATACACCAGTGCCTAATGGAGTGACTGACATAATGTTTGTCCTTTCTAAAGGCTAGTTAAAAACAGTGTAATGCAAGGTAAGAACAATTTCATTAGAAGTATAAGTTGGCTTGTGCTCTTTAAGTGAGGACAGGAAAAGTTTGTGCCATGTAAGGAAATGCTTTTTATATGTTACTGGCAAATCCCATATGGTTGTCTCTATGCAGAAACACTACCTTTTGTGGCAACAGATTGTGGCCTTTAAAAACCCCCTGTATACTACTTCTCATTGCTGTGTGCTTTGAAAGTAAAAATTATTCTACCCTTAACAATATTTCAAATAAATTTTGGGAAGTGTATTGTCTGTCTTAAGGGAGCAAAGCTTACAACCTAAAGAAACCAATAAAAACAAAGAGAAAAGTGAAAAGGTGGAAGACTGGCTTATTTCAGCCAGCATGAGAGACTTTTAGGAAAAGCCCAAACAAACAGTTGAAACGTGAAAAGAAACAGTATAAAATGTCCACAGCTTTACTTTGCTTTTCCTGGTTCCTTTTTTCCCCCCTTCAGTTGAAGAGATTTTGGAAGAATAAAATTATTACTAAAGTTTTGTTCAGGAACTTGTACTTAGAGGCAGTGGGCTAAGATTTGGGCCTGTTGGATTCTTTGGGTCTGGGAATAGAAATAGATCCTTCTATCTTTGATAATTTTCTAATTTTCATTTTTATTTCTCTGAACAATTGAACAAGGCTTTTCTATTGACTTCACTTCCACATATTCTCTAGCCAGTATATATTAAGCAGGTACATGGATATATTTTCCTTTCTTTGTCTTCTGTTTTCCTCTAGAACATCTTGTGCCTTGATTTCTATGCAGGATATTTTTGGCTTTCTCTCATCTCCATCCAGCAACTCCAGGGAACAACTTTCTATCTATCCATGTCCCTTTTTGCATTGCCTACTTTTATAAAGATTTGAACTATTGTAACTATCCTGAAAACACGGTTGCTAGACAGTTGCTGTATTTGTTTAAAAAATTGCCTTCAGATAATGCTTTTGCAGTCTCTAGGTGTAATTATCCTGTGTTAATCTATATCATGTCTTGGTACATTATTACCAAAAATCCCCTATTATATTTGGAGATTCCTTATGCCTGCTCCCTCTTTTTGATCCACTGCTCATGAGGCATGGCTAACTATGTGCTTTTTATTAGAGTTAGAAAACTAGAGTTTTTCCCTGAATGTCCTTATTCCATTTATTTTAAGCTTCTCCAGAAAGCTTCTGGTGTGTAAGAACAATTGCTTCTGCTCCAAGGCAAGTTGTGAGTGTTTGATGGGCCTCCAGGGCTTCATGCACAGACTACTGTAAATCCTCACTTTTGCAGGAATCAGAAAGTTTTCAACACTTAAAAGAAATATAAAATAAATCTCAGAACTATATTGAACATTTGAAATTAGACATGATTTTCATCATATTAAGACAGAAGTTATCAGTGGAGAAAAAAAGAAGAAATAGTTTTCTTGCTGTGTTAACACAGAGCATAGGTTTTGTGCTTATGATGTGGATTTCAGTCTTGGGTCATTATTGGGTCCCTTTTCTGATCACAGGTTATTGACAGATGTCTCTGTGTGTCTAAAATTGGTAACATAGGTTCTTACTTATTTAAATTTTGCATTTGAAAGAGTTGGGGGAACCAAATTTCTGACATAGAGACAAGGCAACGGCTGTATCTGCACTACTCTAACTAGACTCACGGTGCAGCAAGCAGAGTGCACACTGATCACTTGGAAAAGCAACAAAAAAATCTGAGGTACACCTTGCATGGACATCTCATGAGCTAGGAATTTGCAATCATTTTGCCATGGCATCTGAATGAAAGCCAAAATGAGGTGATTCCAGTCAATTTCATTAATCTCTTTTGTCCAAGAGGAGACGAAGTGTTTGTCACTGATTTTTCACTGAAATATTTTAAGTTAATTAGAAGTTAATGGAAAAGAATGTCATATTTTACATTTAACTGATAAATAGCATGCTACCTCACTTCTAGAAAATGATCAAAGTTTGCCCTCATGTTGAAAATAAACTCTTCAGGTGTATTTTAATCAGGACTTTAAAAACTGTTGGCAGAGACTATCAAAGTAACATCTTCAGTTGTAGCACATTTCTTTCTAACTGATATGGAGTCTGGAGGTCCCCTTCCTTAATCTAAGGTTTTATAATTTTGAGAGGAACTAAATAAGAAAAGGTGTTTCTTTGAGAAAAAAAGGCTTGTTTTTTGATAAATTGTAATCACTTGTTTCTGTGTTTCACAGGAATTATATATGGAGAAGAATAGTAGAGAACAGTGAAATTGTTGTGATAGCTGAAATCAAAATAGCAATAGCTTTGAAAAACATTTTTTATTTTCATAGCTGTGTGAACACATTGAGTGAAATACAGTTTCACAATTTTCAGTGTGTAATCAGTGACTATTTTAATTCAGCATGTTTGACACCTTCATTCTTGTTTGCAGAGAGATAACCTCTAATTACTGTTAGTCTAATTGAACAGCCTAATTAATAGCAAGGTTTCAGCAAAGAATGAACAGGTTTTTTTGAGTGCTTATTTTCACTGAGTCACTGAGACTTTTTAGTTTTCTTTCATGAACCTAAGGTTATGAGCAAAACCTCTGGAGAGCTGTAAGAAAATAAAAAGGGGAAAATGCACCAGTTATGGCCTTTCTGGAACGCAGGTGTTTCCATTATAGCACATTACAGTGCAGCCTTAGACAACAAACACAAATTTCTGAAGATCCCTTTTTTTCTCTGAATTCAAAGTTGTTTCCTCTGGAAATGGGAGCTGCTTCAGTCTCAGCCACGAGGTGACAAATTTACTCTGAAGTCTGAACTTCCAGGTGCTTTAGACTGGTCGTATGCTTTTGCATACCTGGTGAACCCTGCAAGGCAGAAGAAATACTGGCAAAACCTCTGGTGCTCTTTCTCCTTGCCTATGGGGGATGGGTAAAAAGCTCTCTGAGATGAGAGGAGACACTGTCTTGATGTGCTCAGGCAGCAGCAAGGGGATACAGATGTCCTTCTTGTGGGTCTGTCTCTGGTCAAAGCCACGGGAGTAGGGGTCACAGTGCACACACCCATGCTCCTTAGACTAGGGTTTCACTACACTAACCCCAAAGTTTCACTGTGCTACAGCATGTAGCAGTCACTTTTGTGCCAAAGAACCTTATTTTCTTATTTTCTTATAGCTTAGGTGTTTCAAAGTTACTCTGTCTAAAACCTGGAGGTTTGAACTCTAAGGCAGATGTCTCTGTTGTTAGTACTGGAAAAAATAAGGCAATGTTGTACTTAAACAGTGCTATTCTTGACAGTAGGTGTTATTTTATATTCTTATTTGTAAAATGATTAAGAGCACTGTGTTATTTTTTGTAACAAAAAGGGACTTGAAGCATGTTCATTTGGTTTGCTTAACTTCATCCAATACTTGGAGTTTGAACTGAATGGTGAGTTTGTGACTGTTCAGACCTTCATATGTAATTACTTTTGATCAGGAGAAAAGAAAAATATTATGCAGGATATTGATCCTGCTTTGTGTTTGAACATAGAATAAAGTCTTTCTGTTTAAGCATAAAATACAAATGTTTACCTTGAAGCCTTGCATAATTTTAATTAAAATACAAAGTTATGCCTTTGAACCTGTATTCAGTTCTACCTCTGAGTCATATAAAATGAAATCTCAAAATGAAAATGTCAGTGAATAGTAGTTTGGTTTGCTCTATTGTTAATAAAAACACTGCAGGTTACACCTATTTATACTTTTCTGTCTCGTCTTCCTCAAATGCATTCTGTGATCAGTTTTGGTCAAGTTTCAGCACCTAGCTAATTCTGATTAGCATTACAATCTAGTTTAACAAAAGCAGTTTAATCACAAGTTGCAAATGAACCTCAACAAAATCTAGTATAATCAGCTATTTTGCTGACATTGCTTCAATAACAGGATTGTCAAGCACAGGATGAATTAGCTATACGTATGGATGGCTTTAGGACATGGTTGATACTGATTTAGAGGAGAATTTGCATAAACAGTAGTTAAAACTTAATTAAAAGTAAAAGCTCTGTAGTATGCTTCTAAGGGTGAGAAATTTTTTGCTAAATTTAATGATGAGGAAGTCTGTCCTTAACTAATCCTTTCCACTTTCTCAATCTATTATAAGCACAGCCTCTTGCATTGATTATGTGCAGACAGTTGTTATAGGTTCTAACCATAACAATACATTTACAGTAAGTCTAATGACTAAATGTCTACAGTTCAGCACCTCATTACTTTTATTTTTATTTTAGGGCTGACAAGTTTACTTTGGCATGGAGCTTCTTCTCCTAATTTAAATTCTTTAGCACAGTTGACCCATTACAATAATCACATTTTGTGATACTCAGAAGCCTAGCTGAGGAACAGTAAGCAGGAATTTTCATTTGTTTGCCATAGCAGACTTAAAAACAAAGAAACAAAATGCTAAGCATGAAAGAAATGTAGCAAACTGGTATGATAGTCTAGTTTGAAAAACATTTGATAATGAAGCAGAACAGTTACTGAGCAATAAGCTGCTTATGCTTATATAAAACATTAACAAAATTAACACAACTTGGACTAAACTCCCCCATTCAAATTTGTTCTATTTTTTCTAGTTTCTTTATGGCAAGATATCCTTTCCTGGAGTTTGATTCTTCAGTGTTTCTTCTCACTTTCACTAAGCTTTTTCTCATGGTCTTTACCACCAGAGCTTCTATATTTGTAACTAGAATTTTCTTAATGTTTTCTCTCAGCTTTTTTCACTGTCCTATTACTTATAAGATTTCTAGTGAAAAACCTACACCCACATGTGCTCTACCCACACATTTTTTATAAAGCAAGCTAAGGGCTTTTCTGATGGGAGTGGGATTTGGAGAGAGACCAGAAAGAGAAGGGATAAACCTGTTGTGCCAGCTATGAATCATACCAAAAAGAGGTTAACTGCTTCTCTTTTACACTGAGTAAGAAGCAGCTGCTTAGTTTTCTGCTTTCCACAGGCACATTTTCAATGAAGTTTGACACAAACAAAAGATTTTTTCTAGTTGTTTATATTTTTGAGATTTAATATCATCTTGCTGACCTTTGTTTTTCATTTCAAAAGACTATTTTCTTCCTGTGCCAGCTAGCCAGTGCAACATATGCACTCCTTATATAGCCTAATAGAAAGTGTACATTACAGGCATTATGTTTTCTTTTATTACAGTCTATCCATCTACACGTTCACAATAAAGTTTTGTTTGCCTTTTTTTTAACTGCTCCTGTGTTTTGTGTTGCTGGTTAAAATTATTTTTCTGTAATAACCTTCAAATTGTTTTCCTGATCAGTGTGCTAAATTATTGGGCCATTTGCCACATATTGTATAGCTTGTTTTCTTGCTCCAAGCCCAATTATTTTGCATCTTTCTGTACAACAAAATGCCTTTACCCTCTGCTATGTTGTTCACGTAAACAACCAAAATCTGAATTAGCTGATACCATTCAGCCTTATTTGTTCTATCTTCTAATCCTTGTATCATCTGCAATGTTGAACATAATAACCTTATTTCCATGTCTCTCTTAAGCAGATTAAAGCACGAGAGAGCAACATGGTTCTAAAACAAGACTGCTACTTTTATGCTTAATTTTTGCATATCAATATTGATTACTTTTCTTATTTTTTTTGCCTTGTTCCTATAATTTTGGAATTTGATTTCCAACCATTGATATAGTGTATGTATTCCATAAATGTTAATCTGAACTATTAATCTTTGGGTTTAAATCCTAGCAAATATACTTTGTATATGTGAACATGCATTTTACTTTATTTATGATAGAATCATAGAATCGCCAGAGTGGGAAAGGACCTTAAAGATTCATCTAGTTCCAACCCCCCTGCCTCGCAGGGACACCATCCACTAAAAGAGGTTGCCCAGGGTCCCATCAAGCCTTGTCTTAAATGATAATATTGTCAAAACCAGTATAAAACTATTATGAGTGAGTCCTCCTCCTTACTTCTAATGTTTTCTCTCCAACATTTTAAAGATTAAAATTGTTTACCTCTTTTGCTTACATATTTACACATATATCTTACACAGGATTGTAAGTGTACTAATAGTGTTGTTTAAGACACCATAACTTCATAATTCCATGCTCAACTACAGTTGCTCAATGGGGTGTACTTTAAATACTTCATTAAATTGATCTATTTTTATGATTCTATTTATTCTATGTCATGTATGCATTGCAGACATAAAGAATATTTAAAAATATTTATTCCCCAAATGCCATAAAATGTAAATACAAACCAGGTCTTAGAATCGTAGACTCATCGTGGTTGGAAAGGACCTTCAAGATCATCAAGTCCAACCTCTAGCCCTACACTACTGTTATCTCTAAGCCATCCCCTGAAGTGCCACATCTACCTGTTTTTTGAAGTCTTGTACAAGCCTGAATTTTTCCAGGTGTCATTCCAGATCTTTCATAAGTAATGTAATATAGTTCTGAGTAGACTATGGCACTTTCTACATTACACTGGAAAGAATAGACTTTTACATTTTCATGGAAATACATTGGAGAAGATACATGTTATAATGTCATCCTGTGGTGCTTACAGATGAAGTGGAAATCATGTTACAAATGCACTTAATCTGCCATCAAATTATGTCTCTTTATACCCTCTGTGCTATGCCAGTAAGGCACAAAAATCTATGCTTTTCCATTATTGGTGGATGTAGGCTTATAGTTCACCCTGATTGAGAAAGGAAAGCCCCAGTTCATGTGGCTTTTGTAATAGTAATTTTATGTTAGTCAGTCAGGTAGCCTTTGCTTGCATCTGGTGCCCTAGGTCTGCCTGTTGCTACAGGAATAGTTTCCCATTTCATGTTTGAAATGAGGACTTGTTACCTACTAATGAAGTTGTTCACAAAGTTGTTATATAGAGATTTAGAAATGGTTACAAATTATCACTAAATAATTGTATTCATTGTTTAGCTTTGTTTTCAGTCTAATGCACTGTGACTGACATAATTAGTTCCCCTTCCGATTCACCTTTCCCTACCTTCCTCTAAAGGATATGTTGAGTTTACATACTGATAAATGTAGTTGTTTAGGTTTTTTATATTTCAAGTTAAAGGACTGAAAAAAACAGTAATACTTAAATCTGTCAAAAGTCAATATACTGTGAAGGATGTCAAGCTAAGGACAAATAGCTATGATGTCATTTAATCTAGTACAAAAAGAAACTTGCTGTCTACTTGAGTAGTGTTATTGGAAAAAAGAAAATCACTCAATACAATGAAGAATTCAGTGTGCTTAAACAGAAAAGTCAACAGAGATTCATAGATTCACAGAAATTATTCTTTATTGAATGATAATCCATCTACTTAAAGTCATAGATGTGTAAAAAGGAGAATGAGGTGTGCACACAATGAAAAAGTTATTAGAAGAAGAAAGATTCATTGTGGATACCACTCCTGCAATCTTCTGTAACCAATAAGTGACAAAGGAATATTGTTTCATTTTCACTTCATTTGTGGCATATGGAGATGAATCACTTAAGGCATTAACCACGGGCCCTAAAGGAAACTAGCAGAATACTTCAGCAAATTAACTGAACACATGCTTATTTTAAGCTGTGAACAGTCTAATGAAAGGTGGAATATTATTATACCTAACAGTAAAAATATGCCTGAAAGCTTTGTGGGATAAGTCAGCATCTTATTGAGAAAAAGTGAAAATATTTAAAATACAACCCCCCTTATTTTTTCCAGGATTTGTAGTACTCTACAGAATAAAATGCCATAGCAAGATGCAAAATTCTGAAAGAAATTTGCACTGTTTTTAAGAATATATATTTATGTTCCTTGGGGAGAAGAGAACAATTTGTTTTACACATTGCCTTTAGTTTTGCAGATAATGATATTTTTGGATCTGGGTGCCCTTTTATATTCTCTAATCCCTCACAGTATAGTCCTATTCATGGTTGTGTCCTGTGCATCCTAAATATTTAGTCATAATGATAATGACATAAAATAGAAACTGTTTTTTTTTAATTTTTAACAAAATGTTGTTGGAACTGAATGGCAGTGGTCAAATTATTGGTTGTAGTGTATGTGGAGCTATGGTTTTGCTCACGTTTCTCTGTAGGATCAAAATATCACTGATGGATCTATTTGTGATTGTTGGTAGCTCTTCATGCTACGGTGTTTTTCATTTGGTGTTTTCATTGAGTAAACCTCTTGCATGGCAGGAAACCTTACCTAAATCTTTCAAATTTATTTTTTTTTGATAGAGCTTAATACAAAGAATACAAAGATAAGTTATATAAGATGTTCAATTTCCTTTCTTTACATTAACCAAATCGCGCTCTCTCTCTCTCTCTCTCCATATATACATATATATATATATATATATATAAAACAGCCTACTTCTCAGCTTCCTCAGAAAAGAAGCTCCTTCAGGCTACAGAAATAGTGAAAAGAACCAAACAATTCTCTAAAAGCCTCAACACTCCTCTAAAAAACCTCCAAAAGACTCCCAACATCCCCCAGACTTCAGCAGCTCTAGAAAGCCAATGCTCAAAGGACTAATAGCAATTAGATATTGAATGCTAAGTTGATGTGAATTAGTTGTCTGTCTTCATTCTGCACCAGGACGTTTAACTCTCATGCAGGACTTTCCTGGATGTGATCACCACTCCTCTGCATTTTCAACCTTTCACTTTGCCCCCCTTTTGGAGCTCTTAATAGGAACTGCTTATGAACAGTTTCTAATATTCCCCAGGGCTATCTTTGTTAGAACTCAGTGCTACTTGACAGTTGATGTAATGAGCCTGGGATTTTTTTATTCAGCTCATACTTCAGCTTTTGAAAGCACCTTGGAATGGGAGGTGCTACTGATTAAGGTGGGTGAAGGCATACACTTGCTATAAAATAAAATATAATAAAAATAAATATAAATAAAAATAAATAGCTTCAATGAATGAGACTATGTTTTTGCTGAAAAGGGCTAAATTTATACTTTATTTATCCAGTTCCAGGATCCAACCCCTGAATCTGATTCCTGTCTGCTGCTGAGTTCAGTCTGGGACTTCTGCCACAGGTGACATTGTTGTCATGGGTGTGTGCATGTGTATTGGATTTGGTAGAGATTTTGTACATATTTATGTATATATATTCATTTTATTATCATAATTTTCATTAAAGTAGTTTTAGTTTCCTTTTCTGATCCACAAGTCTTTCTCTCTCTTATTCCTTTTCTCTTCCTGTGGTGGGGGAATAAGGGTGAAGGGGTAATAGAGAGCATCTGTCTCTCTTGGTTAGTGGCCAGCCCAGCCCTAACCCTTGACAACAATACAAGAGATTGCTTCAAAGTAGTTCAGAGCACATCCCATAACTTTGAAGCATGAAAAGCAAAGACTGTTAGATATCCTGTGCTATAACCTGTTCAAGTCAGGACCACTTATGATTCTCTGGAAATGGATGCTTTTGTGAATACTGAGCCTTGTACAGAAATTCTAAGAAAATTCATCAAGTATTGAGATGAAATAGCAACCTTCAGCATCTGCTGGTCCAGAAGAGTTTCATTACCAAATCACAGTGTGCAACTGGTATGTGCTGGAATTGCATTTTGATTCTTCTGTAGTATCAAGATAAAATACAACACCAGAGATAAGGCAAAGTGTAAGTGCCACCTATGTAAACCAGAAAACAATCTGGAGTTTCTAGAATATATGACCTGTCAGTTTCTACACAATTGAAGGTTCAGCTTTGGAAATTACTTGAGGAACTGCAAAATATTTTGCCCTGTCTTCATGGTTTCTGAGGGCAAATCCCTATCATCTTGGGTGGTCTTTGCTTGCTTTGTTCCTTCATTTGCAATTTTTCCTAAAGGAAAATGATTAGCTGCCAAATGTGCCTGGGACTCTCCAATTTTCAGTCACTTTGTTTATTCCACAGTGCTTATTTGTTCCCTGTTTACTTTGAATCTCTTCAATAAGTCCCCCAACAAATGTAGACCTTGGAACTTGCCCAAATCAATATTCTGCTGGCTCTGTAGCACAGATATCTCCAAACTGTTTCATCTTTCTTACAACGTTGGGAATTGTTTATGGCAGATCATTGGCTTCAGTTTCTGAGCCCCTTTGGGGAACCCATTTGGTCTGAAACCTACACTCAGAGCAGTAACCACAATTCATTAGTTCATCTTCCAGATTTATGGCAGTGGTTGCCAGTTCCCTCAGGGGGGCTCTGCTTACTATAGTGTTGATACCATTGAGTGCAGTCTGAAAAGATGAAAAAAGGAGAAAGTCTTGATCAAATTGGCCAACATATCCGAGACCAGAGAAATAACTAAGGCAGGCATTACAAGGGACTTGCAAATGTCAGGACTAGGATTGTAGTAGTATCCTAAAAGCATCCCCAGGATGTGCTACAACTTGATAACCCTCACTCTTTTCTCACTTTTATTTTGATTAAATATATTTTTTGATCAATTTTATAATATTAGAACTGTTAATGATTTCCTCTTGAAAAATATTACTTAGTAGTATAAAAATATAGCTGCTATTCAGTCTCTAAAATGTAGATGCTCATATTTTTAATTAGATATATTATGAAAGCCTCAAAAATTTTATTTAAATTTCAAATTATTCCATCTAGTTATGATCTTTTCCCTTTCTTATTATTTCAGTCAATGTATTTCCAGGATTTGACATAAATTTCCCAAATATATTTATATTGGCAGCACAACACTCAAATTTCTGTTTTCATAACAGTAAATCATGCTTCAAAATTTAAAACTATACAGTGCTACCGTGCTAGGACACATTAGTACATCAGACATTTTAAGTATATTTGTTTCACTTACATGCATATAAGAGGTTCATGGAGTTAGGTGTCAGAATGCAATCCCTTTCTCAAAACTGCAGATAGATTTTCAGAAGGAAGTATCTCTCCTTTCGAAATTAATGATAACAACAGCTACTAAACTTTCTGTTCCTTTCTGCAGGTTGTTAGACCGTATCTGAGGCTGATGCTCCATAGACAGAAGTCTGTTAAGTGCCTTAGTTTTCTCCATAGTCACTATAAATTGATTGCATATTGTCCTGAGAGAAGGAACTACTGAGTATTTCCACTATTCATGGCTATCCTAGTTCTTGATGCACTCAGAGGGGAGAACGGACACTATGTTTTTCTTGTGGACATGGCATGTTACTTTGCTACAAAATGGTTTTGTAAACTTCTTCCTGCTATTTTCAGTGTATTTGAAAAATTTATGTCAGAGTTCTCCAGTGAAGGACAGAAAAGACTTTCCAAAAGGTATGTGTGATCAATATGCAAAATTTCCACTGTTTAATGACTCCAGCTTCTGATGCAGTGAAATGAAATTCCCCGTTAGGCCATAAAACCAGTGCTGCATTGTATTTTACATAAGCACAATATACAGAAAAATTCAGTTAGAGAAATTATTTTTTTATGGATTCATAAATACTACAGAAGCAAGAGAATTGTTGTTTATGTGGGGTAAATTTTATAAAGGCTTAAAAGTAAAATGGAAATAACTAAATACCTTTTGTGATTTTTAAAATCTCCCCTTCATTCTGCCCCACATTCTGCAGAATGCTCTTCCTATGTGGCTCAAAAAATGGCAAGTAATTTCTTTAATTCAGAGACAACCTGCTGTCTCCTACCAAAAATAATTCCACAGCAGTTATTTTAGAACAGTATGCTCTACATAAGTCATTGTAAAGAAGTATACATGTTACTTTCAAATGTGCATGTGAGGGATTAAGAAGTGAGCCATCTCTGTAAAGATTTTTTTAAAAGAATATTTAGAATTACACTGACATTTTGGGGAAAAATATATTCATACTGATTCTCCTTGAAAAATTTTATTCATGTTAGTTTTCACTTTGTTCTAGTCATATTTTGCCTTAAGATTTTTTTTTTTCAGTACAGAGAAGAAAAGGAACTGTTTTGGAATTTATGCAAAAGTTTAATAGGTGACTGAGTAGAATTTAGATTGGTACAAACACTTTTGTGATAACAAATGTTTCCTAACAACATTCTAATACTGTAGGAACTTCTTTTCTCTGAGCCAAGAAATAAAATGGCAATTTGGCTTCTGAATTAAAATGAATTAAATAATTTAATTTTAATAATTAATGTATTTTGTATAGTGGTCGCTTAGAATAATTCAAATGCAGCATGAGATCCAAATGTGACTTTCTGTTACAATGGAATGAGTCAGCAATACGTACCTTGTCAGTAAAATGCAGAACATACTGAAAGAATTGCTTTTTGCTCAGCTATATTTTATGTTTACACAACCTCTGTGGTAAAATAAACATGAAAAAACATCTGTGCAAATGAATCCAGTCACACTAAATGACTTACTCTCAAATGACACCATAAAGAATGCTCATGGGAAAATCTTAACAAACAGTAATGTCACATCACAGCTTTCACAACTTTGTCTCAGCATGGCATGCCACAGAGCAAGGTGCCTGCTAGTTTCATTAAATTATTTGGAAATTGCTTTGTCTTATGTGCTAGGGTACATTTTCAGAAAGTATTATGTTGTTGTTAAAGCTGAAAACAATTTTATTGATTTGGTCAGTCTACATGTTACTTTTAGGTAATGGTGAACTATGAGAAACACTAGAATTCCTGTACCTTGCTAACCTGACTCCATCACTGCTTCCACTCAAGTGAGGAGCAATTGAACCAGCTGTCACTCTAAAAACTTCCTTTGGAATGAAAAACAGAAATGCTGAGAAGAAGAATGGAATATTGTAAATTCAAGGATGAGATGCAGGTTGCCAATTACGTTGATGTTAATTTTAAAACCATCTTTCCATTTTGATTTAAGAAAAATACTTACTTCAGGTATTTTAGGATGAATTCTACTATCTAGAGTGAAAATCTACTGCAGCACCAAAAAACCAGTGTGTTTTTAAGGCAGCTGGTGAATACTGCTTGACTATCTTATTTCAAGGGTGGTGCCTTGCTGAAGAAGTATTACCCCCTATGGACTCCTGAGTGTTCTCAAATTGTAAAGGTACAGAAAAGATTAGTTTTATTGTTTCATTAACTGTTAACATCAGATTGGCTTTCACTTCAACACTCAAAATGAAATGAAATGAGACCAACTCAAAAATCCTCAAGATATTTCTAACACAAAAGTTTAATTGTGAAATTTATTAATTTGTGGTTATCATCTTTAGTAGTATGAGCAAGTCTTTCATGTAAGTAGCAAGAAAACAGAAAATGTAAACAATTTCACCTTTCTCTGCTCATATGTACAACAAAAATAACAAATCCAACACTGATCTTGGAAAGTTCCAGAACTCTCACAGAAAACATTGTATGAAATGGACTTCCCACATTCAGCCTCACCAGCTTTTGACGTCTGGGAGAGGCTGTAAAACACTTCTGTTTTTCTTTCTGGGTGGGAACTGCCTCATCATATATTGAAGAGTTGATTTCTGTTAAAATTAATGACATGTTTTGCAACCTCAGTGATCTTGAATCTTCATTTCAGGCAAACTTTTGTGCTGTATTTTTTCAATTGGTTATGATTGTTGATTTAGCTTTATGATAAAATATAACCTGCTAAGCTATGGAAATATAGCTGCAATTTAATTTCCTCTGCTCATAAAAGGCAAATATGTGTTTGTATTTTCATTATAGACAGGAACTCATGCATGTGTCACTATCATTTTCACCCATGAAATAATTTCTTTGAGCTACATTAGTTTGGGCTGCTATACCTTTTTTGGAACAGTTGTCTTGACTGTTTCTTGACAGTGACAAGGCACTTTGGTGAAGTCTAATGGGTTGCTCTATGCATGAACAAGGCTGTGCATTGACTTGTTTTCACTTGAAAGCAAGTAAAAAAGGCTTAACAAAAGCTGTGAGAAATTATACTTTGGAATAGTGAAAGAAAATAAGTTAGCATCGTGTCTTCATAAGTCTTAGACTCCCAAAATGTGAATGTATTCACATGTCCCAGTTAATAAAACCCATTATAGTAATTTTATGTCTTGTAAAGTAGCATGGTTGAATTTTTTATACATTCTATATATAAAATATAGATAAATAAAGGTATACACCTTACACCTTAGGACCTTACAGTCTGAAGTGGTCACAGCTAATTTTACTGTAAGCAAACCAATGTCCACTTAAATAATTCTTATTTTGAAATAATTTTTTCCTCTAAGAAATATTTGGCTTGGTTTTCTTTTTCCTTGAATGGTAAAATAGTCTTTAGTCTTCTCTGAAATGCCTTCTTTGATTTGATGAGCATTTGTAATGCTTTTTTCTTCACATGGCTAGTTAAGAAATAAGTTATAGCACCTTTTCTTGCAGGAGGAATGCACTTAATGACTCGTCTAATTCCACTTTGAAGAATGAATCTTCTTTTCCCTCAGAAATATGAGATTAAGTATGGTTATCTGCACACTCATAGGTAATCTAGTTGAGACACACACAGTCTTTTGTCTGAATAGGGATAGTGTTCTGGCTTCAGAGTTGTGGTTAGGACTCAGGTGTTTGACTCTTTGGTGCTTACTTGGAAGGCCATTGCTAGCTGTTCTGTATTGCTTCTAGGTTACTATCTGCAACCTTGTTAAAAGCAAGTGATTCATGATTTCAAGATAAAAAACTCCCTTCTTTGACATATCTTAATTACTTATATTTCCTTTCACAACCTAAATGATCAGCAAGCACTGCGCACGGGTTGCTGTTCAGCCACATTCTACAAGTAGCTGAAAAAAAGATTAGATTAAAGCAGACAAGATAATTTCTGTATGTTTGAAAATTTGTGCTTTGCCTGTCTTCGAGGTGATCCTGGAATCCTCTGGCATGGAAATGTCATTTAAAGAAGATGATGCATTAGGTGAGAAAAACAAAAAACACATAACAATCCAAGAGCTGTAGAGAATTTTATTTGACAAGATGTGAGGTCTTTAGTATTTGACTTAGCACAGATTAGTTAAAGACACAATAAATTTACCTACTTACATTCATTTAATTGTTTCTTGATGATAGTGAGGCATTGGTTACAATTATGGAATAGTGCCTTTTTAACAGTTGGTTTTTGTAGAGCAAATTTATTGACATATAAATGATATCTTATGGAACGCTAAAATATTTCTGGAAATGCATTCAAATGTTATTTTGAGTTCTAAGTGATACAGAACTTTTAAATGTAGCAGTAACACTTTTATTACAGAAGCTTCTTCCTAAGTAGGCCACATAAGACTTGTGCTTCATATCTGTAATATATTAATAATATAGCAGTTTTAATTAGGTCTAATGCAGAAGAAGGTTAGGTCACACATTTTAATATTAAGTTGGAAGAAGCCCGTTTAAAGCTGGATGTCACTTTCATATGTTAATAAAATTCTCTTTTTCAGGGTAGATGTCAAGCTTTTAGCAGAATATTATTATTTTTTGGTCATTACTGGAGAGCTTCATGAATATTTATTTTCCACTGCTTACATTAAAATTATGAAAATTGATGTATTCTTTTATAATGTGGAATGAGATAACTACAGTGGATGATAGAGGATATGAAACCAGATTTATGATTTCACATAAATGTCTAGATGTGGAATAGCATATATAGACAAAATTTGTTGGATAAAATGTCTAATTTTACTGAGGTGGTACTTCGGTAACACTTTATAAAGGTAACTAACTATAGGATACCTGATTTGTAAATAAAGTAGGACATGTATGTGGTTAAGATTAATCCATTTTTTAATTGAAAGAAATAAACTTTCAAATTTTATGAAGTATACAGTAAAAACAGTGGTCTGTAGGAAGAAATAGGGGTTATGATAATTCAATTTGTAATGATGGAAATGTCTGAGGGATCATTAATTAATTTTTCTATCTAATGTTCAGAAAAAAAAATAGTATTAACTGCCTCAAATAATAAAACCACATTTTAATCTGCAGAAGGAAGGGGTCACAAGACCAAATAACTAGTCCTGCCTCCTTCATGGCCATCTTCAGAGCTGAGGAAATAATGCAAGGGTCTGCTACCCAAGCAGCAGATAATGAGAGATTATAAGATTTTTAAAGTTTTTAAAAAATTTTTTCTTTTTGCCCTTGAATGACAGAATCACAGAATGGTTAGGGTTGGAAGGAACCACCTGAAGTCATCTATTCCAACCTCCCTGCTCTACCAGGATGCCCTAGAGCACATTACTCAGGATTGTGTCCAGACATTTTTTTACTATCTCCAGGGAAGGAGACTCGACAACCCCTCTGGGAAACTTATTCCAGTGCTCAGCCACACTTACAGTAAAGAAAGTCTTCCTTATGTTTAGGTGAAACTTCCTGTGTTCTGGTTTGTACCCATTGCCTTGCATCCTATTGCTTGGCACCACTGAGAAGAGCCTGGCTCTGCCCTCTTGACACCCTCCCTTCAGATACTTACAGGTAAGGTCCTCTCTCAGACTCCACTTCTTCAGACTAGAGAGGCCCAGCACTCTCAGCCTTTCCTCATAAGGGAGATCACCCTTGTTTGAGAAAATATCCCTGGTGAGATCTGCATGTGAGCATTTGCTTGTCTTTAACTGTATTACTCAGAATAGGAAAATCTCTGAATTGCTATATTCCTGAACTCTGCTGTACAGTAATTAAATCAGTAATTTAGGGTGAGTTTGTGATACTTATTATGAATAGTAATCACTCAATTTTTTTTATTGACCAAATGAAAGAACTAGTAATAATATGATTTTAATAATCTGACATTTTATCTGCTAATTACTGATCTCTAAATATTAGGTACCTGAATCACCTAGCAAACCTTTGAAAAGTATTCTTAAGGTCAATGAGGCAGTGGAATATCTTTCTGTCTTTTTATGAAAAATGAAGTAAATACATAAATGAAGTAAAATGATAGTTCTGGAGAATGAAAGCTTTTAGGTGCAGGGCAAAGGTAAAGAAAACAAAAATGGAAATGTAAGCTTTGTTCAGCATGATCCAAAGGATCTTAGACTTGATATGCAGGATACATCAACATCTTATGGGACTGATTCAGTCTTGAAGTCCATTCAGTCTGTAGTCATTTTAATGGGGTTATACTTTTGTAGTTCCAGTTGAATTGTACAAGATGAATCCTAACACAATTATATCTTATGATTGGATTTACCAGTTTGTCAACTTGTATCTTTTCTGTTTAGTAAAAGTAATTTACCTTTGGTAGCATTTTTTTCTCTTTGAATGCTTTATTTCATTTTTTAATTAAACCACATTTTCATTAGTTAGCAGCTGCTAAAAATCTTATATAATCCTATTTATGCTGTTTCTTATTTATATACTGCTCTGGAATCATGATTTTGCATTTTAACTAAGAAGGAGAAAGGTACAGTTTATTTAATGTATTAAACACTAATATTTTAAGTTTAATCTCAGAGTATTGGATGTTACCTTCCTTATTCTTCAAAGATATTTTAGGGAGTCTATATTTTAGAGTTTATGTATTTTAGTTCCAAAGCAAAGGGCCAAAATTAAGGGGTTTTATTTAGTTTGGCATATGTATTTTTGAAGATTATTTCATACATGGTTCCTGTATCTTGTGATTTGACCTGTTCTCAAATATGTATAGTAAAAGTTCCACGATCCTCCTTTGTACTGTAGGCTACACCATTATTCAACTGCATACACTATTAATAACATTTTCCTAATATCTGTCTAAACTTTCCTTAGCCTCAAGATATTGTTCTTTGTCTGTCATTTCTCAAGACAGTGACAGACTTTTATCACATAAATTGTCACTGTGAGGGCATTTATAGACTGTTGAAAACACATAATAGCCCTGTAGTATTCACTGGTTTAAATTATATAAATTCAGCTCCCTCAGTCTCTCATCAGAAGATTTAACCTCCAGCCTTTGTGTCAGCCTCATTTCCTGTGCAATTCCTCTATCTTTTTCTATTTTCCTAGCACTTTTTGGGAATAGAAATATATAACCAAAGAGATGAGTAACCTCTAGCTGCCCTGACAGAAAAATGCTAGGACTAAATCACAGCAGTAAATAGATACATATTCCACAGGACTTTTTCCTGTGTTTTTTCCCATCAGTCTTATAATGCCTAGTTGGGAATGTATTAACATAGATTTCTGTCTTTTAATGAGGTTTGGTCCTGAAATGTTGTTTCATTTTTAAAAAAATACTACACAGACATTTGATAATCCATTTGATGATCCTAAAGCAGCTCCTTGTCATAACAAATAGCTCTTCAAACATAGCAGTGTCTGGAATCACTTTCACTTATTCCATTGCTGGGAAGTTGAATTGATCTATTTCCTTTCATGTTTCATTAGTATTTGTTAAGAGTCTTTTTGAAGTGTATCAGAAGAGTGTTTAGGTTTCTGCTTTCTGTATAAGAAAATACAAAACTAAGAGAAAAACATGTTTAGATTTTTTTAAAGTCCTTCAGCTTAAAAAAAAATGTAGATGTTATGCATTACTGAGCTTTGGCAATTTTTATGCTGCTTCTCCAAATAAGATAGGAGCAGTTGGATTTTGACTTGCTTTTTGAATTTCCAATGTTAACCATGTTTTTCCTCTGTCTAATTTAATCTCATCCATGATCTGTTTTAAACCTCAAAAATTCAAGTCAATGCTCTGACACCTATAGACACAAAAGCACAAAGCCAAACATAAAATGAAGGGTAGAAAAGAAGCATTTATTGTAGAAGTGTAAACATAGAAGCATATTTGCAGACTTGTTTCACAGAGTCAACAGCAACTTTCCCTGAATACCCTTTAAATACATTTATGCAGTGAGAACTGCATGGGGTGTGCACTGTTACTGTTGCTGCTATTAGATACAGTACTTCCATTGCTGGTTAAGAGCGAGTTTCTAAAAGCATTACTTTGGGTAAGAAATACAAAATAATCCAAACATCTTTGGGTATAATCTCAGTTCAGATCTTAGAATCAGTTCAGAGCCAGTTTGGGGAGAGTTACCAAGGTAATTGCAGGGTTATATGCTCAAGCACACCTCACCTGTGCTCCGCTATAGCACAATGGTTGGAAAGCAGTACATAGGAGAATGGAAACAGGAGCTCATGGAATGACCTCTGGCTGCTGAGATCAATTGATATTACAAATTAAAGTGTTACTGTGATTAAATAGTCTGACCTACACAATGCAGGCTCTTCTGAACAAAATTCTTGCTTTGAATGCAACAGTGCTGTTGAAACAGAGCAATCTTGTAAACAAGGAACCCATCCTCTGCACTCTGATAAAAATGCTTCTTGCATAAACATTATAAATTTATCTTTGATTAACTTTTACTAATAAGTTATGCTCACATACACATGCTTATTTTGTCTTATTGCTAATCTGAAGGGTGGCTGTCAAGATGATGTGGTCAGTCTGTTTTCAGCAGTGCCCAGTGATAGGACAAGGGGCAACAGGCACAAAGTAGAACACGGGAAGTTCCACCTAAACATAAGGTAAAACTTTCCTTTGAGGGTGATGGAGCACTGGAACACACTGCCCAAGAGAGGTTGTGCAGTCTCTCTCTCTGGAGACTTTCAAAACCTGCCTGGACGTGTTTCTCCACAACCTGATCTAGATGAACCTGCTGTAGCAGGGCGGGTTGGACTAGATGTTCCTCAGAGGTCCCTTTCAACCCCTACCATTCTGTGATTCTGTGATTCCTTAATTTCTCAGGTAAGTTGTTTCTTTTGATCATGTCTTATAAGTGCTTCTTAGTTTAACTTAGCTTTCCTTTTCCAGAGTACAATTTCAATGCAATATTTTTTTTTTCTATACAACAGTTAAAATTATCTGAATGAAGAGATGGGAACATTGCACTGCATAGGAACTAGAGTGGGATGGGGTTTTTTTGACCAAAATTTTGCATTCTTGTTTCTTTTAAACAAAAATTAATATAAAAAGTACATATACTGATTTCCATTAATATTTTATTGAGACAAAAATATCACCATTAACAATCTAAAAATTAATTTTAAAATGTCTAAGAGTATCCCCAGGAGAAGGATAAAATGGATAAAGAAATGAGATCAGAAAATTTGAAGTTCTACCACTATTCTCAAGAGTATGAGGATGAGACTCCTAACCCACAGCCAATATGTTTCATTTACATGGGCTGGTCCTACTGCACTAAGCACCATTCACCACAATGAGTTACTACATAAAATTACACTATACTGCACAACACAGGCATAGAGATTTAGTTTCTTCTTTTTTTACTGATACTGAAAATAAAAAAAAAATCTATTCAAATGCAACAAATTTTGTCTTTTTGGAAACTCTGCCTGATCACTGAAAGAGTCTGAAATCATAGCATGTATTGTATCACCTTTAATCATCCTGCATTGAGCATGGGAACATTATGAACACTGCCCTGTTGATGCTCAGAAATGGTTGACTACTTACAGGGAGTACTTTGTACTTGCAATTCAACTAAATGCAGCTCCTAAAAATGAGAAGGCTCATGATGATATTGGAGCCAAACCTAATTATCTTACCATGGAAAAGTAGTTGACTGAACTGATCAGGGAGCACACAAGATATGTGGCATTTACCTGCAGTTTTCTCTCCCAAGATGCTCCTTAATTCAGACTTGGTTCTTCAGCCAGACCTTCTGCTGCTCTCAGTCAAACAGTAAGATAAGTAAGAGGGTGAGCTCTAGCAGAAACTTTGGTTGAGGGACTTGCTGGGATGCAAAGAAATCTTTTAGACCTCTTTTCAGTCTATTGGACATTGATAGATGCTGTGTGCTCCTTTCAGCACATTGAAAGATATTGGTTTTAACTTTACATGGAATGCAAAATGTTCACAGAATGGCAGAATGGTTACTGCTGCTCAGTCAGATTTCTGTCATCCAGATATTAGGACTATCAGAAACGTGGTTTATGTGAATTAAATGATTGCTGATGGTCAAGGCATTGGAAGCAAAATGAAAAGAGCAATCTGATGGATTTTTCAGGTCTTTCCAATGGTCCAGAAATTTGGTAATGGTTTTTCTATATCACTTTACTAGATTTCTGTTTTCTAGAAATGGATATAAATAGTATTTTTCTGTGATAGCTTTGGTTTGCCCATACCCTTTTCTTAAATAAAATATAAAAATTATTTGATAATTTTAAAAACAAGGCATGCCTGTTTCTATACCCCTCTGCCTCCTCTCAGGAGGAAGGAAATGCTCACATTACGTCAATTGTTGGCGTTTTATATACTTTACAGTGGAGCTGGGAGAGATTATGAGTATCTGAGCACCTTCAGTAATAGATTCTGACATTTCTGACTTCTAGCCAACAAGCTTTAGAAAGAAGTCACTGCTATCTCTGTGGCAGAGCTATCTGTACACTGCACAAAGTGCATATACCAAAGCTTGTCTTTCAATGTGAGACTTAATATGAGACAGGACTGGAGGATAGGGGCATATGTTTGGTGCATGAAGTCATTTATAGGAGGCATTTCTTTCTTCTACCATGTCTGTGGCACTATGAGATGTATTTTTTTTTGTATAATTTACCCAGCCAGAGTAAATCATTACCTGTATAATATGATCCCACTCAAATCTTTCTAATTCCTAGAAAAGCCATCTACGACACTCCTTATGATAAAAAAGGTTATTTTTTCCCCTCTGATAATTCTACAAAGTTTCTAGCAGAATTGTCCATACAGGATAACAATTTTATTTAAAAAATATATTATATACCTAAAAGAACCTTTTCAAAAGGAATTTTTGTTGGGAAATGAGCCCCAAACAACATATCCATTTCTTTAATTTTTACCGGCTTTGGAAAGAGAAAATAATTGTTAAATACAACACAAATTGCAAGATTAGTAGACAAAATATTGCATTATATTTACAACAAATTTATTTAAATTCATGTACTATTTTACAATTACAGCAGACTTTCTGTGACTTTTTTTTTTAATGGAGGTGATCAGTGAAATAAGACCTTTACTCTTACAAATCAATTATTTTCTTTTGGTTTCATTGAAGGCACTTGAACTTTCTCAGATTCCAGTGGATTGTTTAAAAAAAGAAAAATCTATGATTAGAGCTGATTGTAAATGAAAATATGACCTCTGAGAGCTTACATGTGAGTATATACAAGCTCCTTTGTCCACACAGGGTTTAGCAAGAGCTGATTTTGTGTTAAAATCATGGCCAAAATACTAGGTATCCAAACAAATATTTTCTTGAATTATGGAGAATGAAGAATAAAGGCTAAAGTTCAAACCTTTCCAAAGGAAGAGGTTTCTTCTCCTTTCTCCTTTTCCTTTCTTTTGTTTTCAAAATATAAGAATATTTTTAAAAAATTTCTAATTATTATTGGTGCTCATATGCAAGTGAAAATTTCCCTGCTCATAGCTCTTCAGTGAAGCTGTATCAAAGACAATGTCCTTTGTGGTTGGGTAAGAAATTGACTTTCTTTAGCCTGTGAGCATTAAAATAATTAACTGTATTCTGTGACAGTAAGAATTTAGAACCTGACAGCTATATTTCTGTTCTGCCTTGTTCTTGTGATTTTGTCTACCTTTAATTTGCCTGATTTAGAAGTTGTCATGCTATTTTTCTGTCTTTATTTCTTCTGAGGCTCCCTGATGTGAGACAAAATATGTGACTTCATCAGTATGCTGCCTTCCATAAGAAAATTATTTCCAATAAATAAACTTTGTTAAGTTTCCCTTTTCTGAGCAAGGAAATCTCCATTTCCAGCAACAAGATTCTCTTTGAGCAAAAATGGAGCTATTATAGAATTCTTCCTCCCTTCCAGATGGTTCCTCCAATGTGAACAAAATGCCCTGGGAGGACAGAACAATCTTCTTATATATCTAATAAGTTCATTTGTAAACAGACACTGGTGGTCATAGCTGGGTCATAGCTAGGAGCATGCTCGTATTCCCTTTCTGCCATTTGGGAAATTAAGCCCATTATTATAGGGATGAGAGATATCTGTGTCATACCCACACTGGGAAATTTACAGCTGGATCTTTCAGGCCTGCATTAGGACTGAATGCTCTGAAGGACTGGAGGGAGGGAAAGCATTTTGCTTTAGTGTAAGAGCTACTGTGAAGAAGCAGGATTTTTATAAGTAAACTATATATATTTAGCTAATGTAGAAAATCATCCTGCTAGTATTGCAAAGTGTTGGGGTTTTTTTCTTGTAGTTTGAAATGCTTGAAGTGCACTTAAGGAAGTAATGCTATACTTGGTGTTGTAAAGAGTTATCAATGCATTAATATTTCCATAATCAAACACAAATTAGTGCATTTTGCAAAAATATTAGGAATATAGTCAGAAATTTGTAGTAATTTCTTCAAGATGGCAAAATAGCAGATCTTGCCTCATGAAAGAAAAAACCCAGCATGGTTAGTGTTTTAACCTTAGGAGGGACTAATTCTTTATTTCTAAAAGTAAATGAGAATCTGGCAGAATTATGTCATGTGTAACATTATTGATCTTAGAAAGCTCTAGAAAGCTCAGGTGCAATTATATTTGCATGCAAATATGAAAAACATTCATGGCCTGAAAATGTATGGTTCTTTTCTCCAAAATGAGCATTAGACCTCCGGTCTAATTACAATAAATCAACTCTCTGATGTCTTTTTTGTTTCCAAACAACAGACAGACTGAAACAATGCAATTTCTGGAGAATAAACTAGCCTCATCTGTCCATAAGGAGCATGAAAATTCACAGCTTAACTTTGGCTTTGGGCATTATAATCAGTGAAAGCCAGATCCTCTGTGGTGCAAATTAATTCTCCTCCTCTGCCTTCAGTGACTTGCACAAATTTACAGCAGCTAAGCATATGACCTTACACTCAGAGCCAATTTGTCTATAAGAGACACAGACAGCACTGTGAAATGAAGTGCATTTAGATTTTTCAGTTCTCCTGACATTTTCACTCATTCGTTTCCTTTTTGTTCCTGGTGCCTTTGGGAATGAGGCAAGAGCAATGGCATTTAAGCTTGGTTCAGTGAAACTGTAGACTACAATGGTATATTAGATTCATATATTACAAATCTGTAGCTTTTATGTATATATTATGCTTGTACTACAGGGCTAAATTATGCCCACGCATCCATGTACTTTTATTCTCAATTTGAATTGCAGGTACATACCTCTGTTTGCAAACAAAATATGATTTTACCATATTTTGCCAGTATCTCAATATTTTATATATACCAGTGATAATTCACCCACAAATTTAGTGGCATTTTCTTTACCTTATTATATTGTGGCACCCTGACTCCCAGGCTGAAGATACCACTTATTTTTACATGTTCTGTGGTTTTAAAATGTGTTTAGTACTCATTCAAATGTGCAAGAAGGGAAATTATCTTCCATTACTTTATACATGTTTTACAGATGTTTGTATAGCAACTTCAGACAGCAACAAGATGTTAGTACACGTGACAAGCCAGAGTATTTTTCACCATCTGTATTCAAAGGACTTCACCAAACCATTGCTTGTATCCCTCTCTCTAAGGAACACTTACTGTCAGTTGAAGTAAATGTGTTTAATCCACATGCTTTCTTCTGATTCTTAGAGAACAGATGCTCTGCCTTTGTTTAGAGTCTGTGTAAGAGCTCAGACTGATGTAAATGTATGTCTGTGAAGCAGCAACATTAAACCAGCTTTTCCAAAGTATGTTCTTAGAACACTTACAACTCCATATCTATCTTTCATTAGAAATAGACAACTTCTAAAAAACTCATTTCCTTTCCTGATCACAGTAATGGACAAAGCTCTCTTGTCTAGATTTTAATGTAGAAGTTTTAATTGAGCTGTTTTAGTAATAACATTACTAACTTAGTGAAAAAGTATATTGGTTTTCAGTCAGATGTGGTGAAACACTTTATTCAAGGGATGATTTTTTACAGTATTCTCAGCTAGAACATTGCTTAGATTAAAAACAGAGTTCAGAAAACCAACCATACCTTCTTCTTCCCACTGAGTACATCCTAGAAATAACTGCAATGTAGCAGTCATGCCATATGCATTTCATTATAGGAAGCAATAAACACAAAGGCAGGTTACAGTATATAATCAGAGTTAAACAGTCCCCTTTGCTGGAACTGATTATGGTGCTGCATTGTAACAACTGATTAAAACTGTTTCATGCCAGGGTCTCCTAAAGCTATAATACTTCATAATTTCTTTTTCCAACCACAGGAAAACAATGTTAACAGAATGTTAGCTGTCAATATTATTGTAATGCCTAACTTCATACACATGTAAACAAGCTTTTAAAAAACTAGGAGTATTCATTCAGCCTCTGGTTAACTTTGCCATGCTATGTAGGCACTATATATCTGCACCATACTTAGTATGAGACAGTAAAGCTATTAGTTCTGGCTGCAACATCACCTGGGATTGTCACTTTTAGGGCACCCTGTACTGTGGGCAAATCCTGCCTGCAAGCTGAAAAAAGCAGTACAACATTTTCAGCGAAGTACTGGGCCTCAATTAAGTCTTGAATTGAGAGTATCAAAAGATAAGTTAGCATTGAGAAGCAGGGATTTACAAGAAAAATTTCCTTCATCTTCTCAGAATTAGCCAACTATCCTAGATTCATCCATTTGATAATATTTTCCAAAGACATAACTTTCTAATACGCAAAGATGTTTTATTAGACTACCTGCTAAAAAATGGGTGTTCTTAATCTTACTTCTGTGTCCTTAATCCTTTTCCTTGCAGAGTTTACAATTTTTCAAAATGACAGGTTTCTTATTGCAGCTCCAGCATCTTTTATGAAAGAAATCAGATTTTCATTCATCCTGATCATGTACAGAACACAGTATGTATTTCTAGTGAAATATTGATAATAATTATTGCTACTGAAGGTTTCAAATGGCCCATGGTTTTGGTTTCTCTAGGAAATATAAATCTGTTGTTAAGATAACAGAGTGGGACTCAGCATGCCCATAGATTTTAAGGAAAGGATTTTGTTGGAGATCTCTTACAATCTCTCACATAGCACTGCCCTGCCCGTTGCATTGCTTCAGATGATTCTGAAATATGCCTGTATCTTCTGGTATACTGGGAATGTAAAGTGGAGATTTTTTCTTGATTCTGTCATATACCTTTTGCAATTTATTTTGTGTGTCTGTACTTTGGTTGCCTCATCTGTGTATAAAATGGAATAATAATATTTTCTCCTGCACAAAACAGAGATTTATTCATGGCTGAAACTGTTTAGATGCCATGGAGATTGAAAGCTTCTAAAAAGGAAGCAGTAACTGTTATTAAAAGAAAGCAAGAACACAAAAGTAGTTCAGACCTCTTTCTGGTAGTTTGTGACCACAACAATTATGGATGATACCATTACTCTTTGATCCTTGAATTTTTGCAACCTTTTAGGAAATATTATCTATAAATAGTGCACAAATATTTCCTTGAAGCTTGAAAATACAATTTAGATCTTAAGATATAAAAATATTAAAATCTATTTTCATGCAGAATCAGGCTGAAGGTACTTTGAGCAGGCAAGCTATTTAATTCAAGGTGTACGCCTTAGGTTTATGATGGCTCTTTCAGAAGCTTGGTTCTTTTGGCATAAAGCTAGGTGAAACCCTGGCTGAAGTTGGAGGAATTGTTCCTGTGAAGGAGATAGGAAGTAAAATTAAGTTTTCCAACAAGCAGGCAGAAAAAAAAAAATTTATGGTGTGTTAATGTCTTATTTCTATGACTAAGCCATAACCAGATTGTGACATCACATCTATAGTATTCTGTTTCAAAACTCATTCAGAATTCAGAAATACATCCATGTTTGCCAAACTCTGCAAGACCAGGGCAGACTGCTATAGGAAGGAGTACAAACATCTGATTTAGCTTGCTGTGAGAGCATTTTACTTTGAGGACCTCTGAAAATCAAGGCCAATCACAGAGTGCAAGCACTCTATCATTTGTACATCTTAAAACATTTTACAGTCTTGGTCAAACATTAGTATGTTTATTTTACCTACACATAAACAACATGTTGGATTAGGCCTTCTGATACTGAGAAGGTAATGAAAAAGTCCATCAGTCATTTTATTCTTTTCAAAAAAGTATGAGAACTCTGGATCTACATACACATTTTGGCCATCATAAAAACACCTAACTGATTTATGAATGCACTTTGAGAGGAGATGGAAACATAATTTCTGATGTCTACATAAAGTTATTTCCATTCTAGAAACCCCATTACACCAGTATTGCAGGCTGTGTTTCCCAAGCTGCCCAGCAAGCTCTTTTGGTTTTGGGCTGTTTAGCTGCCCCACTGCAAGTTCCATACAATATTAACAGTGGTAAAAACTTACAAAGCCCTTTGGAAAATTAGGCAAAAAACCTCTTAAAATTTCTTTTGAAAAGAAGTGGGAACCTAACTCTTCCAAAGGCCAAACTAATTTTCTGAAGTACAGTAAAAATAGAAACCAAGTTAACTTTTTTACTGGTAGAGGAAAAAATTATTCTCTACATTTCTTTAGCTTTAAAGCCAGAAGACAGTGAGACCATAAGACAGTTTAATTTACTTCATCTGCTTAAAACACTTTATGTATGGTACAAAGCTATAAGTTTAAAATATACAATCAGCTATGTAATGCAGCACATTGGCCAAATTTAAGTGCATTATAGTAATACAATTTTCTTTAAGTGGATTATGAAGAACAAAACTTAAATAGAAGAAGTAAATTTAATCTGTAGTTCACAGAGATTGTCAGACCTACACGAAAATAAACAGAACATATTGAGTTCGATAGTACTCAAATGAGTGAAACTTTTAATTATTCTCATTACCAGACTTCAGAGCATATAGTGAAGTATCAAGAGTAAGTAGCTACTAGTCTTCTCCAGATTTCAAAGGCAGTCAGTAAGTCTTTGCTACTGCATTACTGTAGAACTGGTTTATTATTGTGACCTTTTTTGAAGAGATATTTTTCAAATAAGAGATTAATTTTTCTGATCTTCCATGTCTACCTTAAATAACTAAGAACAGTCAATTTATGCAGAAATTTTTGCCACTCACAATGAAAAGTAACAAAAGAAACTTATCTCAATGTGTTGAAACTATTTTTAATCTATACCTTTTCCTATTGCTTGGATACATTCTAAAATACTAAAGTACACATGGAAAATATCAAAATCAGTTATGTTAATAAAATGTTGATGTCCACTACCACTAGCAGAGTTTAAGTTGTGCAGCTGTTTCTGGATCATGAAGATGGGGTGAGGTACAGCAGAACTTTGATGAAAAAGAAGAAACTGTAACCTAAATATTACTGTAACCTGATAATGAACATGTGAGTGGATGGCAGGTTTAATCACTTCATGAGGCTTTGTGGAAATTTCTGGAGCTCTAAGAGCTGCATCTCAGAATATAGAATTTATGACTATTTACCACTGAAATCTAAGCTAGGTGTTATCAGGCATATGTAAAAACTGTTTTACGTAGAGTATGTCAACTTTCACTACTAAGATACTGGGAAGGTACCTTGGGAAAGCACCCAGGTCACTTAAACAACAAAGAAAATATGCTAGACCCATAAACAAGCATCAGTGACAAAAGAGTTTTATGTTGTGCTTTTCTGATGAGTGTTCTTCCTCCATGAAAGAGTCTCTGTAGTAAATCTAACTCTTTAGGCATTTAATCATTTTATGTGGATGTCTCATAAATGTCTCTGCTTCACACTGGGAGCCAAGTGATCTTATGGTAAATATCATGGCAATAAGATGATGAATCTTTGTGTCTTGATAAAATGATGACTTGGATTTCTTGATTATCACTTAGGGAAGGCATTGTACAAAAAACCAAGGTGCTGGGAATATTAATATTGACAAAATAAAGAAGGATAGGTAAAATGTATATTTGAAAATAGAAACTCTAAAGAGTAGATTTGAGACAATTATATAGACCTGGTACAAATTTGAATGTAAATACATACACGTAGAAAAGTGCAAAACACCTATGAGTGATCTTTCATGTCAAAGGATTTCTGCATTTCTCTATAATAGTAGAGAATGATAAAGCAGTTCAACTGAGGGTGGTGTTTCTCACTCACATGTGGGAAACTAAGAGAAAAGATCCTTGAAGTCACTTAATTTTCAACCTATTGGTGTTCTCTGGTTGACTGAACAACCTGCTCAGGACCAATAAGACTGCAACTTTGAAGGAAGCAACCTGTCCTGATAGTGATGCAAGATCAGAAAAGCACTTACTGCCTCTTATTTATTAGCCCAGTTATTGTGATACTTCTGTAGCAGTACTTTGCAATCCCTCTCCTTTGCAGATCTCACTTTGATGCAGTTATAATTGACTATGAGCCCTAAAAAGAAGCATACCAAACCAGGTACTAGCTGACATGTGCCTATTGGTAAAAAATCTTGTTCCATTAGGACTTCAACTATTAAGATGTTCCAGCAAATGACAAATTCATCTTGCTGGGTGATCTTAAAGTGGATAGTTGCTGAATCTTAAGGTGCAGTCCAAGAAATCACAGTGATCTCAGAAGAACTTATATTTTTAATATGAGCTACGCAATCATCACCAGGACAAATATTTCAAAAAGATGACTAGAGCAAGATGATGGGATGACAATGAATCAAAAGTTAACGTATCCTTGATATTGTCTTTATGAATACCTTGTCACAGCTCAGTGTTAGTTGCTTGACTGATGTGTGAGGCAATATGCTTGTCTGATCAACAGTGGATACAAGATTGGATGTCACCATCAGTCACCAAACACTTGCAACACATAGAGTGAATGTTTTATCCTGCAAACTTTGCTTGATCTGAGTATGGAAAACAGCTGTTAAGAGGTTGCCAGAGGATATTTTATATAATCAGTTACATTTAGCAGGTGGTTGAGGGGTAGGTAAATGACACATTGCAAAGATATTCTCAAGAGAATTGAGCAGCATCATCTTCTCAGAAGACAAAGAGGATCTTTCGGCATCAGCAAATATTCTCTGTGACATTAGAGCTCATCATCTAAACCAGAACAGTGAACAGCACAGAGAGGATCAAGGACAAACTGTTTTGTCTCCGTGAAGAACTGTGATATGCTATGACATCTGTGAAGACTCTGCTAATTTCTCATTCATAGTTACTCTCGGATCTGCTGTAGTGTTTGGAAACTCTATAGCCACATTTGAAGTATTTTGGAGAAGATATTATGCATGTGTAAAGTCTCATTGCACTGAACTTATTGCAAGTTGAAAAGTTCTTTATAAATGGAGTGATTTACCTGAGAATATCCTTGCAGTGTTTCAATTGACATAGAATTTGTTCTCAAAAACTTAAATTACATCATCTTAATCAGTGAGGTAAGTTCTAGCTTGCTAATTAAGAAACTGAGACACAATAAGGATAACATGTTTTCCACAGGGCACAAATTTATCACATATAAGGAAGGTTACTGTTCCTTTGGTTAAAGCAAATGTTTGAGGTGGACTTTAATATTCTCTAGTTGTGTACAGCATGTAGCGTTCTTTTCCTTTCCCTGCTTTTCAGCATACAACAAACAGTATTGTTTCAAAATGCAATGACTGAACTGTAATTGCATTAGCAATTGAACCATAATCATACTGGTATTTACCCTCTGGAACAAAAAAAATTAAAATTTACCATCTTGACCAGCTACCTAGCTTAGTTTTGAAATAATTGCTTAGAATCTAACCCACTGTTAATCTTTGAAGCATTACATAACTCCAAAATAATCAAGCCTGTCCAAAAAATGTCATTTTGCCAATATTCGGTTTCATGCCAGGATCTGTGAGTGTGCACAAGCACATTAGAAATAGTCGTTCAGTAGAAAAAATTGTCATTTCTCTCTCTTATTTTTTTTTCCTTTTCTATTTTTTGTCTTAATTCTTAAAATGATACAGATTATTTTACACAACATATGGAAGTGGTAAGAATAATTTTTTAGGTAGCTGGATATATGCACATTTATGCTTATATTGCTAACTTTATACGTAACATTGATGGTATGTGCCAAGAGCCTAGCACAGACTCCAATGTTAAATTGCCTAAACTGTGATAAATGCATGGCCAGAGGACAGGGAGTGAGTGTTTTATTGTCTAGAATACTGGGAATCCCTGCTTTCCAGTAAGTTATTACTAAAGGATATGATAACACGATGGAAAAAAACTTTATCATCCATTATAATTTATTTGATTTTTGATGTTAGTCAGCCAGTTGAGATTATTTGAGTTTGTTGTTAAAGGTAACTTGGTACTAAGTTCCTTGATACTGTGGAAGCCAGGGGCTCTCAGGGCTAAAAGAGAACAGGATGAAGGACAGAACACCACATTTTGGCACTTAAAAAAATATCCTACCTCTGAAATGTCCTTCTTAAACAGAATTCATGACATCAAATCATTGCAAAAGGAGAGCTATGGATGTTGACTATCTATCTATTAATAAGAGAAGAGGTATGGATGTTGTCTATCTGGACTTCTGCAAAGCCTTTTATATGGTTCCCCTCTACATCTATCTTTCTAAATTTAAGAGATACAGATTTGATAGGTGGATTGTTCAGTGAATAAAGACATGGATGGTAGCATCCAGAGGGTAGTGGTCAAGTTCAATGTCCAGATGGAGATTGGTGGCAAGTGGTGTCCCTCAGGGTCCATGCCAGTTTGGGACAAGTGCCATTTAATATCTTCAATGATGTGGTGGGATTGAGTGTACCCTCAGCAAGTTTGCAGATGACACCATGCTGAATGGTTCAGTTTACATGCCTGAGGGACAGAATGTCAACCAGAGGGACCTGGACAAGCCTGAAAAGTGGGTCTGTGTGAACCTCATATAGCTTTTAGTGGGACCTTTTGCAACAGGTAAGAATTAATTAGGATAATTAATTAAAATAGTGAAGAGAGAGTATATAGAAGAGAAGGAAAGGGGAAGATATATGAGAGAAAGTGAAGGAATGAAATAATGAATACAAAAGAGAGTATGGAGCTGAAGTGAAAGGACCTAAAAAGACATGGGACATAACTGAAGTATATAGCCCATTAGCTGGTGGAGAAAAGCCAGTCAAAGCTCCTGACATTTTCACTTTTATTGCCTTTGCAACTACCATATACATCTTAATTTCTTCTCCATAGAGGTTTTTTTTTCTAGGTGGTTTGGTGGGTGAGAGTGCATCACATTTAAAGTAACATCTCCAAAGGGAATCTTTATAGTGCTTTCCTGTGACTATAAATTTTGAAGTGAGAGATTACCATGATTAGTTGCCATTTTATTGGTTGGCAGCTAATAATACTCTCATATCTCCTCTCTTATCCTGTCTCATTCTATTTCTTTTTGTATGTGGAAGATGGGCTATTTGCAATGCATAACGCAAATTTTACAATGTCTCTCTCTCTGTACATTATTCACCAAAAATATTTACATAAACATGTTTGTTTCAGGACTTATTCACAAACATATACAAACATACCAGACTATGGGTTATATATGAAATATTTGTTTTGATTTTGTTTTGAAGTCTTGTGCCTTTGTAGCACAATTGCAGTGAATGCTACTGTATTATTATTGCTTCCCCTTCTCTGCATAACAGGTTTAACAAGATTTTCTGCTAGCCACATGCAGAATTGTGAACTAGGCACACAGCAATCAAGGTTATATTTTTTTTCTGATAAGAGAAATAAACCCCTCCATTTAGACATTTTTTAAAAATGGAAAAGTTTCTCCACAGTGTCAGATTGAATTAGTATTTTTTATTCAAAGGAATGCATATAAGCATATTTTTGTGGTATTTGTTCATCTTGTATATTTCAAGTACCGATACTCTTTAAGGAGAAAATGGTGTTCTAACTCACCCATGGATATGAGGGGCAAAACCTGAATAAAATAATAAGTGTGGTTTTACTGTCCTGAAATGTGGCTGTATTTGGAAAACACTGGGATTTATCCTCCTCTCCCCAAGACTTTCCATCCTACAATAGAGCATGGGAGAGAAGCACAGAATTTTGCAGACTAATATAAGGCTGTAGCAGCCCAGTGAAGTTGCTGCTTTACTAATCCATAAGCGAAGTAAGTGTTTGTGTTACTTGAGTCCTGAAATTTATATGACAGGCAGATATGCAGCTGAAACAAACTGAGAATTTTTCTATCTTCCATTAACCTGCTTGGCTGTTTTATCAGGGACAAGTCTTAGATTTATGTTACAATTGAAGAGGTATTCTAAATATTTTTGTCTTCAGTTACGGAGTGATTTCAGAATCCAAGACATCTATTTCAAAATTCTTTGGCTGATATATTTTGCAGGAAACAAGTGGAACAGAGACTGAACAAAGAGAATGTTGTTAAAGAAAATAGGGGAATAGGGGTTTTAGTTGACGACAATCCTGAGTGAAACAAGACAAGAAATTAAAGCAGCTTTTTTTTTTCAAACTTTTATGTTCAAGAAATTTATTCCAGCTGCAGATTTATAGAGCATACTGCTGTAAAGTTGAATAAACATGTGTTAACTTGTTGATGGTTAATACAAATAACTAACTGCAATTATAAAAGCCAAAAATGAAAGCCAAAGAGAACAGTCTGTTTACTGAATATTTTCTCTAAAGAAAATTTGCAAGGTATCAACCATGCATTCTGTAATCATTTTACTAACTGTAATCATTTTACATACTGTAATCATTTTACTTTTCTTCAGAGATGCTGGTTGTGACTGCATGGTAGGATGGACAAGAAGTGCAAAAACTAGACTGAAGTGAAAGAATGAGCTGAAGGGCTGACATAAAATCAGATCATCTGATCAGCTGCTTCTGGATATTTTAATACCAGGTAAAAAATGCAAAATGTGTTGTTAAAAATGGATTGAAGTAATTCTAATAATAATTCTAATTAGATTCTAAACCTGAAATGTGGTTCTTACACTCAATTTTTAAATTTATTTTTGGTTCAGTGACATGGCTGGACCTGATGATCTTCAAGGTCCTTTCCAACCATGATAATTCTATGATTCTAAGATTCTACATCCTGGGCTTGAAATCTACTTACAGGTGTGGAACTGAAGAAATAGATTTGACAGCACTTTTAAATTACACTGGATAAAGTACAGAAAGAGTCCTGGCAACAAAGATCAGAAAGCACAAGCCCTCTTTCTAATTTAGGTATCCAAATCTAAACCAGTGATGATCACGCAGTAAGGCTCAAATGAGCTAAATCAGCTAAACAACAAACTATGTGTGATGACTACCCCAAGTACAGTAGGGCATATAACTGAGTAGGAATATCAAAAGCAGAAAAAAACTACACCTTTGCATACAAGTTTCTAAACTGCACACCCCTACCTTAAAAAAGGAAAGAAAGAAAAAGCATCAAGATTGACGTTACTTTTTGATTCTCTACAGTTTAGCAGCAAATCCATACCCAACCTGTCTTTAAAACAGCAGGATTTTATGAAATGCTTTTGAAGTACAATTGGATGACATAAATCACTGACTTCATTCTTTCATAAAATATCTTTCAAAGTCTACTTTATTACAATATAAATCCATTATGGAACTTAAATAAGGCACACAATCTGACTGCAGTCATGCCTCTGGAGTAGTTGAAGGCAGTATCTCTCAGCATTCACACAGCATATCCCCTCATTGCATTTCATTGTCACGCTTCAGTCTTGAGCTTCAAAAGCTGAAACAGCAATGAATTAACCTAACCTGCTCTGGTACAGACTACTCCTAAAAAACAGTCCAAAGAAGAGCTTCGGTAAGTTTTATTTATTTCCTTGCAGATTGTAGAGGATGTATTCTCTCAGGGAGTATTAGGAAAACTAAAATTAATTGAGTAAACTGGTGAAAAATGCTGTTGATATGATGTTTGTTATATTGTTATATTTGAGGAAATGAAGGTCGTTCTTGTAGTAAAAAGAATGGTGTCTAATAGTCTGTGTAATGACAATACATCATGGTCATCCTCTGTTACACAGAGAGACAACAGGCTGTGATAGATGATATGGAGCATGCTGTGTTTATCCTGGAATATTAGAAAAATGAAAAGTTATGACTTATTCTGAGACATATGTTCTTACACATAAAAACATATGTTAAAGTATTCTGTCATAACATCAAGAAAAAGAGAAGTTAACTTTTAAAAGGAAACTCCCTTTTAAGCCCAAACCCATGTTGTGTTTTTGAAGGCCTTCTTCAGCTGTACCTTGGTGGGTTTCTACTAATAGTCTCAGTCTCTTGCTGCTTAAGCTACTGAAGAAATTTTTGATTTATTTCACTTTTCTGCTAGTAGCATTTTCCCTGTTGCTTTACAAACATCTCTAATATGCTATGCAACAAAGCAATGGGAAATACTCTTCCATGTCTGCCCACTTTCTGTCTACTAAACATACTGTTGGGACTCAACCAAGCATTAAATAAGTCATGGGTCGTTTTTTTCTTAAAATACATAGAACGACTTTGCCATTCTGCTCTGGCTCCATGTTTCTCCAAGCAAAATGGCAGAGCAAAATAGGATATATAATATATAATATATATATAATAGAGGTGCCTATCCAGTTTTGTAAGATGTCAACTTACTGCCTCCTTAATGAATAAATCCTGTAGTATTTGATGAGGATGAATCTGTACAGTTTTATGCATATGATTACATATAGTCAATAACTACTCTGTAAGAACCTCAGACAATGGAAATTACATGGCTACTTCTGAATTTAATGCTATACATAGCAATGCAGTTTTCTGTTAAAGTTTACTGGATTACTTTAAAAGCTATAGAAAAGCTACAGCTTTCTTACAAACACCACAAGTTTTGATCTTGTATGGTGTTTGTTTCCATCAAGGAAGTTTGTTTTTTTCTTAAACCGCTACTATATACTGTGTGTGGAGATGCAATTTTCCTATATAGTGTGTATGTTACATATGTTAGAGCAGTGATATGCAGGTTTGAAATCTACTTACAGGTGTGAGACTGAAAAAATAGATTTGACAGCAGCTCTAGATAGCAGAATGAAGATCAAATACATCTGTGTAGTTCACAAAAAGACTAATAAAAGTCTATATGAATCAGTTTGAAAAGGTGAGCAGAGACTGATTTTTCCAGATACATTGCTCATAGGCTATGCAATATAATAATGTAGTTCAGTACTTGTAGGAATGTGTAGTACCCAGGAAAAGTATACCTGCTGAGTAAAATGTTCAATAGATACATGGACTAGATGATCTTTCAAGGTCCCTTCCAACTCCTAACATTCTGTGATTCTGTAATATAAAAATAATATATGATAAAAATGCATAAAGTAATGTTTGAAGAACTAATTAAAAGTACACAGAAAGCAGCTGTGCTTTGGTTCTTTAAGTGTTCAGTATGACAGTAGAATTTTTTGACTCCTTTAGGAGTTTGACAACATATCTCATGATCATCCCCAAACAGCTACCTGTCAATACTGCTGGACTACCAAAGAAGCCTGATTACCACATCACATCCTGATTCAACTCCATGGTTAATTTTGTAAACCTGAGCCCCTACTGGCAGGAGAAAGAGACATTTTTAGAGTAGTCAAGAGTAAAAGAATTAGGAACCTCCCCTAAAACTGAAAGCAGTTGGTCCGGTTTCTGGAACGCCAGTAATTTCCTGTGAAATCATAATAGACTTATGTGAGTCATACTTACATAATAAAAATAATATTTTCTACAATTATCTAGGCCTTCAATATTTGGTCCAATTAAATATGTTTTGAGTAGTTTATGAATAGGCCAATGCCAAGAGTTACAGCTATGCTTTAAGACCTTGAAAATCATTAATGTTTATATAAAAGAGCCACTTCAGTGGTATTATGACTGGGGACTTACCAAGAATAATGGTATTTTCTATTTGAATATGATACAAAATTATTCTTGGATTTTTTTTTTTCTTTTTTTTTTCTTTTTCATTATGCTTTCAGAAGAATCCATAGGAATAGAAAGGAAATGAATTTGTAGTTATGATTTAATATATGCAGTGTGTGCTGATTTTGAAGCCTGTACCCCAAAGAGCACCTCTCTATTAAACTGATCATACTCTTTTCATCTTAATCAGAATGAAATTTAAGTCTGCAATAAGACTGATATGCTGAAATAAATGGGTGATTTTCTGTAGTTATCTTTCCTGTGAAGAAGTATATTTACTTAGTTGGTAATTTATGTTATGAACAGCCTTTTTAAATAGACAGGTTTGAGTTTTTTTTCCATTATATTTTAATAAAAAATTTTTGAAGTTTTCCTTTTAGTATAGCAGGGATGGATCCTCTGGTTGCCACAGAATTAGATTTTTATGTCTGAAATTATGCAGAAACTGATTTAAGATGTGATGAAACCTCTTCAACTTACAGTTGTGTAGTGTACACTGTGGTAAATTTTGACCTTGTCAGGAGAAGACAGTTGAGTTATGATCCAGCCTCTGTGAGAAATGATATGTCTACCACATTAGATTAATTTCCTGTGAACTTCACCATTTTGCATTACCAAACCTTGTAAATGTCATCTTTATCCATCATCATGCAATATTTTGATGCTGCTTATGGAGCAGTTCACATTTCATTTTCAGCTTTTCTAAAATATTTTATTTTAGTGTTAAAACATGTTTTTTAAGTTTTAGGTTTTTTTGGTTTTATTTTTGTTTTTAATTAGTTTTTGTCTGTCTGTTCAGCAGCCCTTAAAAACTTCATAAATGTGGCTTAGTTTCAATGTAAAATGCTTGACAGCACTTCTCTTTGAGAAAGACTGAATTAGTTTTTTTCTTTCTTTTTTTTTCGTATTTTCTCTGAAGGAAGAAAAAGAATGTCTATATTATTGTAATTAAAGGAAGGAATGAAATAAGGAAATTCAGATTTAATCTCATATTCAATCTTCTTTTTATCTAGTTACCTTTCTGTCTTCAACTTAATGTGTAGCATTACATTCTAATAAGGAGAACTTAGATGTATGAAAGAAAAATAACTTACTCAAATCTGAAAATCCAGACATCTATAGTAAAAAGAGACCTGAGGCTCTAAAGATAGGCCTTTAAATCTGTGCTCAAAGAACTTTCTTTTCTTCTGTGGAAACTATGTGTAGAAAGTACTGATGAGTAGGGTTTCCTTGCCTGGTAAATTACGCTGTTTTGCCAATAAAAGGCACAAAAGAAATATCCTATTTCTCAGGACTTATATGAGGTGGAAACTCTGGTTCATCTGCTTAAATTGTTCAGCTATTAACTTTCTTAAGAAATTATGTTCCTAATGAGAATGCAGTGTTGCAGTTGAAACTAATTTATATTCCTAATTTATCTTCCTAAAGTGGATCCAGGAGATGTATTTTAAACCCTTTTTTCTTATTCCACTAATAAATGATTTTTATTTATCTATCATGGAATATCCATTAATATCTCCCTTCATTGAAACAATTTAAATTTAATGGTTTTGTTTTGTTTAGTTCTGTTTACCTCTTCAGCTCCTCATATTCAAAGTTCAGAATGTAAAGGTGTTGCCTTTAAATGGGACTGTTTTAAGCCTTAAGCTTTTGGTTGTGTCCATCCTCAGATATATTGAGTACAAACAGTTGATTTCTACTTCAATTTTTCAATAAAAATATCATTTGGAATATATAAATCAAATTGTTTAACCTTTAAACTAAACAAACTTTGTTCAAAAGAAACTTTTCTGTCTGACATATGGTATTGTATTCAGAAGAAACGTTTCTAAGTTTATTTTTGCTTTCTACTCATGTTTTCAACCTGCTCTTCTGGGCTTAACCATTGTTTAACTGCTCAGGATAGAGGCCATATTCCTCTCTTATGTATTCTGTTACTAACAATGGCAAGCACCTCTCTACCCACTTGAGATACTTTATGTCAATATTTAGTTTCTTTAATTCTCTCCTTCATTTTCTATTGCAGCTCCAATCTGTTCTGTTCTCTTTTTTATTTCAGTTTCTTACAGATTATTTGACATCTCTCCTACACATTGTAATAAGAGATAAAGGACAGGTAAGAAGAAAAAAATATGTATTTCTGACAACAGTGTATATATTGTCTTTGTTCACAGCATTTTTGGGGCTAAAATTATGCTGTCAAGGTAAATAGTTATGAAATATATAAAAAAAGGGGAGAGGGAAGATTTAGAAGGAATATGAGTCTGTTTTGATAAACAATACATTACTTTTAAATGTCTTTTTTCCATTTTCCTCCTTCCATGCTCTTCTTTATTACAACTCTTATTATTTCTCTTCACTTCTAAATGGGTAGTTCTTATTTTCTGTGTGGATTATCCAGAAGAGGGTGCCATCAGCATATACACTTCAAATGTGTACTGCAAAATCATAGTCATTAACAATAAACTCAGTGTTTATGTGAGATTTATAATGCAATTCTTCTCCAAACTAATGGTTGTTAGGTCACTGATGACCAACATACTGTAACCTAGCAGGAAGCATGGGGATTGTGTTCAGACAACCTTGTCAGGACACTGTAAATGTCTGATGTTCACAGCAGTCCTAGAAATCAGTAATGTACTGTTACAGTGGTGAATTTAGCATGTATAAATAGTACATTTGATACCACTTCCATATCTCAGATGCTGAAATGACTTCTTTATCAATGTGGTCAGGGCTGTGCTTTAAATCACACGAATTTTTATTACTTTTTTTTGCATTATCAATGTGTGTGATAAGAAATGCTTTTGAAATTAAAAACTTTTAGCTACACTATACAGGGGGAAAGTCATAGTATAAGAAAATGACATGCTATTGACTTTATGTTACAGGTCAGCCATATATGGTTCTATGATAACATTCTGTTATTCTAAGCCTGAAAACTAGCAATAGTCAACAATGAGCAGATTTAGAAGTGAATGTTAAACATGTCAGGTCATTTTTGGAAGTGTTATGGACAACCCTAAAGTTTCCTTGTTCCTGACTCCATTGCCTTTCTTTCCCTACATGGAAATGTTGAAAGTACACTACCTGCTTTAATGTTTGATTTTGCCAAGTTCCAGTGTTTTCTCTGTTCAGATGTATGTCTTCTGAAGTACTCACCCCCTGGAATCTTGCATTATTGTTATGGGGACTATACAGATAAGCAGACAGCTATTAGACCAGATGTCCTGGTAAATGGTTTCTATTTAACAGTTTGTCAAATAACTCTCTGAAACCTTGTATTTTAATTATGCAAACTACCTTTTAAATCTATCCTTATTCGAACAAAAAGGTAAGCATTTTCTAAGTTCCCCTGATTTCTAGATTCTGAGCAGCAATCTAACCAACTTCATCAGGAACTTTTTCTGAAACAGAATGCTATTAAAGGTCTTATTTTACTCTGTGGCCAGCTTATCACTAAAAGACCAGATGATAGCAGCAGCACAGAAAAAAAGCCTCAAAGACTGCTTCTAGTTTTGTATTAATTTATGCACAGTGTAGAAATAATTGCTCATCTGAAGTTGTGTGGAATATGGAATTTGGTAACATTTAAAACAGCAGCAGATTTGAAAGTCTATCAAGTCTCTAGATATCATAAGATAACTTCTGAATGGCTAGCTATGTTCTTTACTTAGCAGTAAATGAATAATAAAAAAAAATCTATTATTCTGACATATGAAGTAGCAAGGGGGAAATCCATTTCCAGCTTCTTCTAGTTATGTTCAGTCCTTTAGAAAATCTATTATAAAAGTCTCTGTCTGAAATGATTAAAAAATCAATAGCACACTTCTTTTTTTGAGAATTGTGTTTTGATAACCTTTCTATAAGTACTGTTCTGGACATCCTTCACCACTTGCCTAGATACATTATCTATAATTGTCTTTTAATAGACTGAGACTAAATTATTAGGAAAGAATTGCATCACCAGGGAGTAAGGGTTGTCAGATACCAGTGAGATGTAATACATCAAATACTATTGTGTACAGCCCTATCTCATAGGCTGTTTGCTTTTTAGGAGACTTTTTTTTTTCTCTTTTTTTAAAAAAGGAGCTTTTGACCCCTGTAACCTATTCTACTTCAGCACAAGTAAAATAATGAATGCAAATTCACAAGCAGTGAATTAATTGCAGCAACAACATATTGGATAAAAAGTTCATGACCTGGAAAGCAGATAATGCAAAGTGTCTTTTGAGGAGACCATATGTTTTGTTGTTTCACAACTAAAGGGAGAGTTCAGTGGGAAGGTGTAAAGAGGTTTGCTTTGGCACAACAAGTTTACTAAGTTCCTCCAAAGTACTCCTCTGCTTGAATAATATTTAGACAAGACCTGATACTCTTGAATGTCTGGCTTTTATCTCTGTCTAAGCAACTTTATCTTTAGAACAAGTATTTAATGGTCTGATGTATTGTGTGTCTTATCACCTACATAAAGATATTAACAATTAACAACTACATATAGGTTGTCAGTATTAAATTACAAAGGATATTTGGATAGTGTTTTGGCATACATCAGAAAAACCTCTGAGAGAAATGCATGGTTTTGTGGGATAATTATGTTTCCTAGGCAATAGCAAGTCCATTGCCTTTACTGACACAAGAAGCTAGGCTTTTCTTTCACTTGTCTCTTATATGCTTGCATGCTTCAGGGCAGATGGGAAATTTGCCTTGCTGCTACTTTATATGGACTAGAAGGGAAAGCCTGTGCGGAACATAACCATTCCCCAGTGCACACGTACACAAGGAGAATTTAGCCACATGAGCTTATTTTAAGCTTCCAGCTAGTTTATTTTATTGTAGTGCTCACTACACTGTGCTTTACTGATGATATACTCCATACATTTTTCCTCTTAGTACTTACACAGTTCTTGATTTTTAGGAAAGAAATAACATGAGAAAAGATTTCTTGCATGGAACGTGTCTGTAATGAACACAGTTGAAAATACAGTGGCTGATTCTCTGGGATTTTAAATGTGAGGAGAGAGCCTATGTTTCCAAAGCTGATATCTAAGGTGCTTAAAGTATGAATTAGGGAAGAGTGCATGTATTCTGATTTTTCAGGAGGAAAAAAAAAAACAAAGCAAGCTTAATGTACAATGTACTCACTATCTTTTGCCAAGAACATTTTTAACACTGTTTTGTCGTTTAATTCCTTAATAAAGCATTTGAAAATTTGAAAATAAATGCTTTATTATAGCATTTTAATTAGTGATAGAATAAGATTTTATGTGCTCCAGTGCTTTGCATGCTGCTCTTTGAAATTTGGGATGACACAATCAGAGACTGTTGACACATGAGGTGAAATTCCCCTGTCGACTTTTTGGATGAGCATGGTGCACTGTGAAAATGTAGCATCAAGGATGCTTTCCCTGGTAACATTTCAAACAGTCAGAAAATGCATCTGAGGTAGAAAGTATATTTTATTGTCTATATTTTCAGGTAGTTAATTGAGGACAACTAGAGGATATGGCCTGATTTAAAAAAAACACATAAGGATCTAATGAGCAGAGACCTAACTGACTAGTCAAAATGGGCATGAGAAAGTTTGTGGGAGAGAGGGAAAACGATCCCAGAATCTGAGAATAACTATAGTCCTTTCCATCATCCTAGAGTCCTAAATGTTTGACATGACATTCAAAGATTTTGTTACTTTCATTTAGTATTCATTTTCAACACAGATATAAGCAGCAATTATTTTAAAAGAAAGTCTAGATTGACACTGTTTTTAATAGAATTTGAAACTCTTTTAATTGCTTTCTGTCTTCCCAGCAGTAAATGAAGAAAGTGCTGATGCAGAGTGAAATTTTGTTTAGTTGCCTTTAATTCCATGGCAGTAGATGGTTGTTGTCCACTCAGCTGAGCTGTCAGAACACCTATGAAAAGCTCTATTCTCTTGGAGTACTGCTGTTTCTGTTTCTCTAGATTTGGGTTTAAAAAGCTTGGATGTTTGATGAGATTTGGGATGTTGTGCATAGCATGCTTTGATCATGATTTGAGAAGACTACAAAGATATTACTGCATATTTTATGGCTTTATATTTTTTGAGGGAGTCCTATTTATTTTAGTTATTATAATCTGGAAACTCACTGAAAAAAGCAGACAACTGGAGATCATTTTAAAACTCCCTGAATCTTAAGGGCAGCAAGTGACTATTTTCTGAAGAGCTGAGATCTGAAGAAATGTGATATAAACCTGTATGTATATCCTATCTCGACAACTGTCTGCATATAGAGATTCTACATACCTTTGAATAAGTAAGATTCATTATTTCACTTTTGTTTCTCAGACTTTTGATGCACTGTCTATAATCACAGCTGAGATTTTCTTTTCTGCCAATATTCTCTAACCAGATTCATATATTTGAGAACTTTTCCTTGCAATCAGGTTACTGATAGTAACTACACAACACTATTACTTTCCCCTCACTGCTTGGACCATGTTATTCCATTCTCTCTCCCTCTCATCATGTTAGGGTTTGTCACATCTATCACAGAAGACAAAAGCTGGAGACCATGGTACTGTTTATAAACACAGGCCAATATTTTGAATCCTGATGCATTTGTTTAGATATCTAAAAACATGATTTGAAATTAAAATAAAGCACCAAAGATTTGAAAGGCTGGTTGTGAGGGACTGTACTTTTGACAATCTGTCTCAAAATATGTCTCAAAGTTTGTCTTCATGGTGCTCGGCTGAAAGCGGAGCTGTGTAACAAGGAAAACAGCTTGACAGTTGACAATACTGGGCAGAGGCAGAACCATTTACTGCCATAGAAACCACAAGCACCAAACAAGGCTTCAAGCCTATGAGGACTTGTTTACCAAAACATCAGGCTTTTTACACAGTATGTGGTGTTTGGGTCCAACTGCCCCAAGAGCAGCCAATGGGAAGGCAAAAAAGGCTGCGCGGACAGCGAGTGGAGAAGTCAGCCATGCACTGGCTCAAAGGAGATGTACAGTTACCTTGCAGATGCTCTAACCTCTAAAAGGGGTATGGAAAAACAACTGTGTGTGCACCCCCATCAGAAAAGAAGCTTCTTCTGGAAAAGGGATTTTGCTATGAATGGGTTACCCCAGGTACTAAGCTCCTATAGCCAACTGAGGAAAACAGAATTCAATAAGATGCCTGTATTTTTAAACAGGAATATTTTGACTTTCAAGCAGTTCTCAAGGAACATTCTCATGGTTTTTGTTCATCTAGAAGGAGGCAATTTCCATTGTGGCAAGGCCAGTGAAGGATTACTTCTGCAAAGTTTCTTATTTCAGTATGGAAACTTAGAGTGTTATTGCTTAATAGCACCTGCATACATAATACCAAGTAGAAATAAATCAATGTAATTTAATTTAAAACAGCAGCTAAGGAAGCATCACAGAGATGATATTGAAACTGATCAAAATTTAAATGAAGAAAGATATCAAGGCTTTCTATTCATGAAGCCCTGTTCTGAAGGCAAGTAAAAGCTTGCTGCGCTGAAGGCTGGAAGTGATCTGAATGAATTTAATGAGAGACAGATTTCATTAAAAGAGAACAACTTTAAAAAGTATCTGACAAGCATGTTTGCCTCTAAAACCATTTGACAGATATTTATGCAGTTTAGCAAAAGATACTTAATTATCAAGGAGAAGTGGTTGCCATTCTTCTTCCCTTCATGTTCTCGGGTAAACAGTAGCACAGTGGGTGATGATGGGCATCATACACCTCTGCCTTTTGTATTGGGTTGGTTTGGATAGCCCAGAGTCTAGTCCAAATGGGATTACTTGCCTTTGGTGTTTTGGAGAGAAAACAACAAGGCTAGAGGGTGGAGAATCTAAAAGGTGGAGCAGGAAACAAATTAGTTTGACTGCTGGAAGGGGCTGATCACTTCTTGAGTTGAACTGATGAGCTGCCAAGGACTGTCATAATGAAACATGCCAATGCCTCCTGGGGGACTGTGCTACAGACTTTCCTCTCAAGATGCCTTCGAAGGAATTTTGAACAGACTGATGCCAGACAAATGATTACTGCAGTGTTGTTCTGCTTTCATTGTAAATGCTGGAGTTATTTATTAAAAATGGACTAAGACTGTGACATCTTTCTAAAGTAAAACATTGTCCTTTATTCTGTTTGAATCCACATTTTATGTACGCCTTGAATTGGCAAGACAGAGTGTGAGACTCTATTTTTGCCCCTGACTATCAATTAGTCAGAAAGCATTTTAAGCAGAAAAGCTTGGCTAGGCACCACAAGTGGTGGAAAGAAGGGGTTTTTGACACTTAAATAAATATATTTTCTTTAAGGAAACTGCATTAATTAATTTGCCCCAGAATATAACTGTAGCTGAGCTATTTCAGTTCATCAGCATCGTTTTTTTAGTTGATCTTTAAGGAAATTTTTTTTTCAGATCATTTGTGTGAGTGCTGATAAAACTTATTTGTCTGATTAACTTAGGTATACTATTGGTGCAAAATATCATGTATTCTGGAGTTTTTTTCCTGGTTGTTTTCTCCTGCTGGTTTTGCAATTCATTCAGATTTTGTTATTTATCCTCTGGTGGCAGTGCACATTTAGATACTTTTTTAATCACCGGATTTTTTTATCAGTTTGTAGCAAATTATTTTCCAGTTCAAAGTTTTGAGAATTTAATATAGACACTGTTTTACATTCTTAAAAATACAGGTGTTATGATGATGATTTATATGGAAGGTTATCTTTATTTTCACTGGTTTTTAGACTAGTATTTTGGATAATAATACTAATCTCAAAAAATATAAGTCGTTTTTAAAAAGTGAAAAATAATTTCCTTGTATTTTGTACTTTTAACCATTGTTAGAGTAAAACATAGAAGAAACTTCTAATTTATGACTGTAAAACATGTAAAGCAGATACTGAAGAAGCTTTATATATACTCATATAAATACATAGCTTTCTATTTGTCTCTTGTAGCCTGAGAACAAGTTTTGCACAGTCAATACCAGAGACAACATCTCCAGAGAATCAGTTATTTAAATATACCAAATCTTTTTAAAACTTTATTCAATTACAGATTCATTAGTAATTCTACTATTATTAATCTATTACTAATTCTACTAATCCTATAACAATGTAATGTATTGTCCCATTATAAGCACAAGGAACAAAGTGTTTTTGCCACCAGTGTCTAAGCTTAGGTATTTAGATCAAGCCTTGATAATCTCATAAAAAAGACTTTACCTGAAAAACAGAGTTTAGAGGTGATTCTGAATATTCCATAATTCATTATTGATTTCCTCATTATGTATAATGTTGCATTCCTCATAATAGAATTAAATACAGGAAAAGTAGAATTGCTGTTCTACTGTCTACCCAAGAAAAGAGTTTTATTCATTCTTTAAAGGTAACCTTATTTATCTAAGCTTTATATTATTCTTAATCCTTTTTTCTGTGTTTCCTGTCTTGTCTACAAATCTAAAACTGATTCTACAAGTTACTACAGACAATATGAGAAAATTTCAACTTTTCATTAATAATTATTTCTTTTGGGTCAGCTTTTGGATGTTTTCATTAGGTCAGAAAAATCCTACCCATCTATAAGTTTGTTCTACCTTCTCTGACATCACTAAAGTTTTAGCATGACTTTCATTTTTTTATCCTAAGTTGAATGCACTGCTATATTTTCTTGTCAGGAGGAAAAGTTTGCATTGAAGCCTTCTGAAAATGTTCAGTCTTCCAACCATAGCTGTCCAAGTGCCCTCTGAGATGCCCTGGGTTCTCCTGCTGGGTCTTCAGCTACTCTTCCAGGAGGGAGTGAGCTTCCTACAGATCCTAAATCAAATCTGCTGGCCTCATGCTGGTGTTTCAGCATGCCCCACATGGCACAAGATGCCTATAGATGAACAACTGAATTCAGCTTTGGTTTTGATCTATGCACCAGAAAGCTGGAGTCTGGAATTCACGATGATAGTAGTATTGTTCATCTGACTAATTACAAGACTGCTATATCCCCTCAGTGGTAAGTTCAGACTTTTCCTCTTTTTATTTTCTGTTGCCTGTCAGCATAATTTCTGCAAGCAAACTGTAAAAAGTCAATTCTTTCCCTTACACAGCCAGAAAATTTGTAGCCAAGCAAAATCATCATCCAGGTATCATAAAACAAAGCATTAGAGTTGTATGATAGGAATACAGATTAAATAGGAACTTTGTTGATGCAACCATCAAACATACTACTTCTTTTCATCCTTTTTCTAGCATTCTGCCATGAATTTGTGTTTGTTTTTCCTTACATGATACTGATTTTTGGTAAAGACAGCATTGTTCCTACAGTTTATCACAAGCTGAACTGAGAAAATATAAGCTCATTTGCATCAGTTCTTCATGTTGCATTTCTGAGTTCATAGAAATGCTGCTGAGTTTGACTTCAGTAGTGAGGAAGCTACTGGTATTGGTTAGCCATTAGTAAACTATTCTAAATAAGCAATGCAGTTAAACCTGTAGTTTGTACTCATTCTCTGTATCAGTAAAAATCTAGTGATGGAAATGCTTTTTGTAAATGAACTCTGGAACAGACTTCTGCAGTCATACCAGCTCATGTGACAGATACTTCACTTGCAAATATACTCTACCAAGTAATAATAAAAAATCCTGTCATTCATGTTTTTTCCTGAACATAACAAGGCTGAATAGTCCCTCTTTTCCTCAGAGCACTGGAAATACAGAGACTATGCTTCTGGTGGAGGACCTTATTTGTTTGTCTACATAGACACTAGGCAAAAGCAACTCTATTTTTAAATAGGAATAACTTTCATATTTTCAAATAGGAATAACTTTCATAAGCCAAGAAGAAAGAGCAAAGGTAAAACTTCAGTGAGGAATAAAAGGAATATATCTTTTTTTCTTAGAGGCTGCAGCAGTAAAACAGACACAACAGATGTGGTGAATCCTGAGAAAGAAGTGTTTCATAATTGCACAATACAATTTCAAGAAAATTCAAACTTCTTTTTTGACCTAAACCAACCTGCTTTCAATTTTTCTTCTGAATACCTCCAGTAGCAAACGCAATTTCTTTTCTGCCAATTTAAGGAATATGCAGGAATTTACATATAATTTTCAAATGGTATCTGGAAGACCACTTCCATCTTCCAGAAGAAAAGGAGTTTAAACAAAGTTAGCTCCATTCTTGGCAGAAAGTAATTTATTTGAATTTTTGTAGAACAGTTTCTTCTCTTGTGAGAAGAAAAAAACACTTCTGCAGTGGAAAAGCAGAATGAGATAATGGTTCTCAAAAATATAACATAAAGAGCAGGATATGAAAGGAAATCGTTGGCTCTCTTAAAGGATTGGGCAGATGCTTACATCCTAAACTGCTGCAGTCTAAATTTACTGGAAGAGACTGAATGGAATAATAAAACTTTTTTTTTCTGTTTTCTTCTTTAGGGCAAATGATATTGGAAAATATAAGCTACAATATATTGTGCTTTGGGGACCATGCTGAAATCAGACTAAGACTAAAGACAATTTTGGAAAATGAAAATTATATAACTTCTCCTTACTTGACCCATTTGCTCCTGACAGACAAAGAGAATGCAGAATATTTATGAAATGACCTCTTCTTTTAAATTACTTATTCCATTTGATTTGCTTCCTCCTACCTCTGTTCCTCTGAATGAATATATTTCAGCTATTTACATGCATTTGAGAGTCTCCTTATGCACTTAATAATGATCAAAGGATGGATTTTTTATGGTACTTAGGCTCATGAAGATGCAGATAAACACCAATGAGAATTAGATACTTAGGTACCTTTGAAAATCTCTTTTGATGGCTGCTGTTAAGAGCTGTAAGTTCCCTTAAAAATCTAGTCATGTATCCTCACGCCTACCCATGTTACTGAAAGGGACTGTGAATCTGGATTTATGTAATGATTTTTTTCAGCTGATTTGTAGGCCTTTGAGAATAGATCAAAATCCACTTTGATTGATTTTCCAAATGAACATTGAATCTTTCTTTTATTATCCTCTTAGTATCAGCTGAAGAGTTGGGTAAGGAGAGGTATCCCCTTCTTTTATAATGCTGGACAGAAGCAGGAAATGAGTAAAGCATGGAGAAATATAGCTCAGAGAGGGAATAAAATTGTGATAAAAATGGTTGTAATCTTGTTGCTCATTCTCTATTGTAGTCAGACTACTACAAACAAGCTAGGGGTTATTATACTATGGGAAATATTCAAACATACACAACAACGGAATTGCAGTATAAACAAAAATCAAAATTATTTCTTTTCTCCCCCTTATTTCTGTCTCCTGGTACCCTAAGAGCTGGGCAGAAGTCTGAGCTATGTATGAATCTTTCCCTGTCCATGTACCACAACTTCAGGTGGTGGGAGAACATATAGAGCTATGTTTGTCCTAACTGTCCTTAGCAACTGAAATGTTTGGATCTGGCAGTGAAGACCTGTGCTAAGCACGGTCTCAGTTACAGCTGTTACAGAGTTTCCATGTGCTCCGTAACTATCCCAGTCTCCAGATGAACGTGTGATGCCCAAAGAGCAGGCTGAGAGCTGAGAGTCTGGGTTTTATTGAGCTTTAGAGTTCTGTGAATCTTCATAAACAGAGCTTTTTCCTAACATGATGGTTCTCTAGGCATCATGTTTTTCCTCAGTTACATATTTGGCTGTCACGTTCTTCCTACTTGTAGCTTGCACGTGGACCTGTGAGATTTCTGAAACAAGTTTAATTTTAAAGCAGTTTCTAGGGATTTTTGAAATATGCTTTAGTTTGTAATGGCCTCTGTCATAGCAAGCATTAGAAAACTGGAAGATTAGATTGAAGCTAATCTTCCACTCCCTTTCCTAAAATGCATAGGACACGTGTCTGAAGCTGAGGCTGTGGTCTCCATGGATTTTTAGATCACATAAATTTAAACACCTTTCATTTTATCTGAGAAGCAACTGCAGAAAATGGAGGCAAAATATCTGTGTGCTAAAAAAAATCTTATTTGTTTCTGTTTCCAGAATTGTTTCTGGTCTGGTCCAGTAAGTTAAACTGAGTTTCTCAGTCTTTCTTTTCCTTTTAAATATTTTTTAGTTATTATTTTTAACTCTTGTATCACTGTTAAATGCTTTCACTATATTTGAAAGTATCTAAAGTCTGTCTTTTCTGCAAAATGTTGGAGATAGATACATAATATAATGAAAGAAAAAGGGCTGTGCTTTACCTTTCCAAAAAAAGGCTTTTGTTTGCCCTTGCATGAAATATTCAGGAACATACAAGCATGTCTAGGTCCCTAGAGACAAAAGGGAAAAGGAATCAGAGTGTTAGAAATTCACCCACCTTTCAGAAAATGTTTAGTTTAAAAATAATGTAATATTTAGTGTTCAAAATATTTCTCAACTTCTCCTTCTATCTGACACAAGCAGTCCTGTCTGCAACCTTCTGTTTCTCCAATATCACATGTAACATGTCAAACTTATTCAGGTAGGTTTCTGTAACTCCTATTACAGAGCTTGCAAAATCTACCATAATATGGAGACAAGAAAAACAGTCAAACTAGATAACCATAAAATTGTTTTATTTCAATTCTAATTGTATAGTTCAATCCTTTGGGTTACCCAAAACTTTAAAATAGTGAAGACACATGTATCTGTAATTTACACAACAAAAAAATAGAAAAGAAAAGCAAGACATGGAAGACAGAAAGAAAGCATCTGAAAGACTAAAATAATAATCTGATTTTCCTCTATGATCCTCTTTGATCTTTGACAATCTCTTTGAATACTAATAATTATCTTTTTTTTTTTCTGAAGACAGTAAATGTAAAAGCCAATGTATTCAAAATTCTTCTTACTATTCCTATTTCATTTTATTTGTGGTGTAACATTTGAATTCCTTAAGCTCAAAAGTAATTTCTCTCTGGGTAATGAAGCTTTTAACCTTAAACATATGAGATATAAAACTTCATACTCCTGTGACTAAAGGAAAGTCACAAATGAACTTGTACATATGCATCACTTTACGAATTGCAGTGTCTCCAGCTTTCAGGAAATTTAAGGAGATTATGATCCCATAATAACCTTTTACACTATTTCTCTTGCCACTCCTACAAGATTTTACAGAGAGCACTTGGCAATAATTCATCCTATAATAACACAGGAATACAATATTCTCTCTTGCTGCTCTTTTCCTCTCTGAAAGTCATGTGTCTCTTCTCTGGCTTTGCTTTTTCTGAACTCTCTAATAAAACAAAAAAAAGTTATTCCATGTTAAAGAAGAGAGTTTTCTTATAGCTCTTTTAGTCCATGCCTGAAAACAGCATCCAGCATTATCCCCCACACTGACTCCAGCAATGGAAATTTGAATTCATCACAGAATGTTAAAAGCTAACACAAGAGAGATTTCAGATGGAGGTAAATGGATATTTGGTATCCTTTGATGGTTTGATCAAGAAACATTACATTTTAGGCAGAAGACTGGGAGGCAGAGAAACTGGGATAACTGTGAAACATTTTGTCAAACTAGAGGACGTGCATTCAAGAGGAACAACTGGAAAATTAATTTCTGATGCAGATTGTGACTTTGTTTTGTTGTTTATATTTGGCTGGCTAAGTTTTCTTTTTTAGCTTTCAAGTGCAATAGGTATCATTTAATCAGGGATACAGTATAGAAAGAATCTTGTTAGAAAGAACAACAGCAAAATCCCCTGGAGAAATCTAGGAGAGGCTTTTCTGTTGGTAAGAAGTTAAGCAGCCTTTCTTATTTGTTTTAGTTTCAGTCCATTGCCTTTTATCTGTTCATACCATTATCTTAACCTTTTAATACAATTTCCTCTCTGTGTTAGAAAAATTAATTTATCAGAATTATATTGCATTCCAGCCTGTTTCAGAGAAACATTGGCTACATTTAATGTAAAAATATCCAATTATTTTAGGGTAAATGATTAGTTAAAAGACTAAAGAAAGACTTCTATGGTGGTCAAAGATATTCATGTGTCATTGGACAAAGGATCATTTATTTGTCTATTTGAGTTTGGGAACTGGATTTCTAGATTAGCCTCTTTGGCAAGCACACAATGGCCTCACTGAACAGCTCGCTGGTAATCCTTTGGGAAACCATATCTAAAAAATCATCACAGCATGAGCAGCAAATCCATGTTGCAGGTAGACAATGAACCCAATTCACCCCTGATATAACTTCACATTGGAGAATAGGACAAATTTTGCCTTTCTGTATTTGGGTTTTATCTGATTCAAGGAAAATGAGTTGAGGATTAAGGCAGATGTTTTGTTGTCTATGAATTCCATGAACAAGAAGGAACACATTCTCTGAAAACTGTAAAGAGTGCACCCAGTATTATTGTCATTTTGGGGTCTGTGTGTAACAGTGCTTAAGAAATAAATGCAACAAAATTATTAGAAGATACAGCTCTTCTTTTCATGTACCCATAGCTTACAAGCTACAGACTAGGGGCTTTAACTTCAGGATGCCACCTGGTGCTCATATCTATATTGAGAATAAAAGTGTTCAATAGGAAGGCACCAGTCCTTTGATCTTTTGCTCCCTCCTCCCTGTCCAGTTTCTATCAAAGCACTTATCTGAAACTATAAATGTTACATAAGGCAATGTTTGCACTAGTTTCTGCAAATGTTTAAATACATTTTGAAAGCAAGTTGCTTGTTGTTAAATGTTAGAACTTTAGGCAGATTATTTTCTAAACACAAGTGTGCAATGCTTTGCAAAGAAATGAATTAATTCAGCTAGTCTAAATGCCACAGAAGTTAATGGCAGTATTCAAATGACTTCAATAACTGCCAAGTGAGACCTAAAGGAGAAATTCTTCTATGGGTAAGCTAAGTTCCTAAGATATAACAGGGAAAAGCAATCCATAAAAGAAAAAATGTAATCTCATGGCAAATCCAGGTTTTTTACATTCCCATAACATCTGAGAATCTAATACTAAAGCTGTTGCAAGCACTGCTATTTAATAGTAAATCCTTTTCTGGGGTTCATTCTGACTCTACCATGTTAGTCCAGTCTTAGAAAGGACTAAGTCTGCTCATTTCAATGTAGTTTCACCAAAGGGTTGAATGTCTAGGAAGCAAAAGTTTGCTTTGAGAACAGTTGATAATTCTGGTCATTCATTATTTCCAGTGTCATATCCTATCACAGATTTCTAGTGGTGTCAGTAGAAATGTATAATCATATTCCTAAAAGCAGGAAGAAAAGTACAAAATTGGCTAGATGCTTTTCCACTCCATCCTCATAAAGTCCTACATTTGTCAGTGTTAAAGTTGAAAATATAAAAGTTACATAGTGATGTCCACATATTAAAAATCAATTCTGAACCTGAACCTGAGACTTCTGAAGGATGACTGAGGAAGCCTGCAGTCCTCAAGCCTGTTATTCAGCTAAAAGAACAGTAATCCTGGTAACTGTTGGTGTGGAAACATGTAAAGAAAAAAACATTCCACCCTATTAATTAGCCACTTTTTGATCTGGATTTGTTGGTTGGGTTGGGTTTTTCTTTTTTTTTTTTGTTTGGTTGGTTTGGTTTGGTTTTTTTTCTTGAAGTGGTTGACTTTCTTTGAATGTACATATAGGAAATTAAGATAAGTCAGCCAGTGAGTCCACAAAGCTATACCAAAATTTTCACTAAAAGGTATCAAATAGCTAATACAGTAATACCAAATTTAATTTAGTGAGAATTAGTTTTCTATATAAGACAGTGAGAGAAGCTGTGACCAATTCCAGGGAAACTGATTTTGTGCTATAACAACACTGAATATTAGACACAGTTTCAAGCTTCATATTATGCAAATACCATATTATGGGAATGTTTTATATGTTTGTCTTTCACCCTTGCTCTCTCAACACACTTCTTAGATGTCTGTTCTTCACAGATTTTTTCTAAGAAGAGAGTTAAGGAACAGTGCTCATCAAATTACAATGAGATGATGGTAATTATTTTCTTAAAATCTTATGAACTGTTTAAATTTTTGTTTTCTTCTATTGTCTTTTTGAATGTAGCACTAACAATGTACTGCCTTGTGTTGCCCTGTGCATTGAATAAGCTTAACATTCAGACTACAAATGTAGAATGGCTGTTTCTTTTTTTTCTCATTATCATGTTCATTGGGTTTTTTCTTGATGGAGTGCATTTTGGATGACATATGTGTCCTACAGAGAACTGCAGGATTCTGTAAAATCTGTTTAGGCACCCATTTCTCCATCATTATCTCAGTTCTAAGTATTCTCATAATCACAAATGTGGCAGGGTTTCTTTTGCAGCTTTCTAAAGATGAATAAATTAATTTCAAGTGGGCCATTAGCAAGGTGAAAAAAGCATCATTTTTTCCAAGTGTAAAATAATAACCCATATTCTGATTAAAAGAATAAATTAACTGCTAGTAAATGCACACTACCTGAAAAATCATGCTTTTAAAGTGTATTTAAGGAGATGAGTCACCATCAGGTCCACCTGTATCTCTCTGCCATATAACTCCTCACAATACCAAACTAAACTAAAAGTAAATAAAGCTGACAGTCATTTTCAGTTGAATACTGTTTTTCAAACTCCTCCAATGGTCACCAGTTTTATTGGCCCAGGGTAACATAATTGTTATACTTATTATAGTTTCTTTAGTGTCTTGAGGTAACAGGACAGGGAGTTAGAATAACAGCTGTAGCCTGTAGAGTGGAGTCAATAGAGATGATGATTCCTGCCAGTAGTGTCCTGCGTCTGCCGCTGCGTAAAGCAGACAGCACATGTCTTTGAGAAGCAAGGAGTGAGACGGAGTTTGAGCCTCAGACTGTGTAAGCCCATGTCTCAGGAGTCTGCATGTGTGGAGACAGAAATTCTTTCCAGTGAGCAAAATGTAAAACAGGCTCCAGGAATGATTTACAGCTTTTGTTTACCATCATTCTTGCCTCTGCTTTACATACAGCAGTCTTTGTTGAGAAATGATTGTCTAACCAAGCTGAGGTGAATTACTTACTGAAGAATTTTCCTCTGCTATTTAAAACCATAATAGCTGACACAAATATAATGTGCATTATGCACTAATAGCAATGTGTAAAGGCTGTCTAACTGTAATATATTCTTTCTCTCAATTTAAAATCTTCCACTGCTATAATCATAAAAATATCTAGTAGAATACTCTTCACTCCATTGTAGAAGCATGTTCATCTTATTTGGTGAAAATATATGCTGTAGCATACAGTTATGCACAGCTGGTTGGTTAGTAAGATTTCATAAACAATCTGTGCTCACCATACATTTCTTCACTCTTTCTATTTCAATTTCCAACATCAATTTTTATCTTTATGAAAATAGTTGTACAGAAAATAAAGAGACTGGCTCCTTTCTTGTCCATTAATGAACAGGGTTCTGGCAGCAAGGGATGACACAGACTTTAATGTATAGGACAGATAGCTTGACTTAAAAGAATGAGCAGTACATAGCATAAATGGCAAAATGTTTTTTGCTGCCTTCTCTGTTATTTGGATTTTTATTAGAATGTGAGTTTCCTTAAATGTTAAAAAACTTTACACATCCCTTCCTCCTCCTCCATCCCAACTGGGCTCTGTACCATGTCTCGCAGGAAGTCACGTCACCTGCATATCATGGGAGAAATGGACCTCTGCTGGGTCGATCATTGTCTTGAAATACAGATGCCTCCAACAGCACCTACCCATCCAGCAAAGGAGAGGAATTAGTACTGAACTAGAACATCAACTAGAAGTAAGTGTAAGGGTTTTTTTTAACCTCAGTTCTGAAGGTCTTGCGGTTTTTTCCCTTTTATGACTAGGAAACAGATGCATTAATTGTAGTGACAACTCTACCTCTAAGAGAGGTATAGCAAAACATAGACTATAAGAAAGGACAATCTATCCATGTAATTGCTCCCAAAAACTTGAGAGCCAGAATTTATTTATGCTTGGATTATGTGTAAAGTTTTTAATTTCCTTTTTTTTTTTTTTTGCCTAAAAGAAAATAAATTTTGAACTCTGTATACCTGCATAAGGGTCTACTTAAATAGAATATAATTACTAATGTTGTTCTATGATGCCAGCAGCATTTATATATCTTCTATAAGTATTTTTCATTTAGACACTTCTTTTTCATAAAGAGGTGTCAGTTACTGAATCCATAGATTTAGTGATTACTCCCAGAGATGGACACCAAATTATTTTTATGTTAGTAATGATTATTTCACAGTTTTTGTGTTTGTAATTCCAAATAAATAATCCAATTGCATTTTTGTTCTCTGACAGGAGTAATTAACTACCTCTGCACAGTGTTTCCATAGCACGTATCTGCCAGTGATTTAGATTGTTTGTCTAGTCATGCTATAACATACAAGGGGGGAGAGAGAAGCCATCTGTCATTTAATTTATTTCTCATTGCATTATGTATATAAAGCAAATGCTGGTTATACATTAACATTAGCCAGACAGAAAATTTCTTTGCATATTTTTTTCTGCTTCTAAGCTGTCATTTTTATAGCCTTATGTTTGGAAGATAAATAAAGGCCTTCTGTTGCCTGTAGTATGAATTTCAGAGCTATGTTGGAGGGAAAGAGCTAACAGAGCCATGTTCAACGTATCTGCCCTCTTACAGATAGATTTGTCTTATTTGTAGTGAGTCTAGTATGCAAGAGGCTTTATTTATTCACTTGTCGTGGGGAAGTAGCTAATATGTGACTCTGTCTTCCAGTCTGTAAAGATTAATACCAGCAATTCTGTCTGACACATGCCTACCTCCTCAGGCTTTAACTGGTTAAGCACTAGTCTTTAACAATAGATGTACTGTTTTCATATGACTTATTTCCCTCAGTAAAATTAAAACATTATAAGACTAAAGTTTCGATTGCCTTTAGTTTCTGTGAAGTTTCATGACAATTCAAGACTGATTTAATGTGTTCCTCTGTATTTTCATTCAGGTCTGGTATCTGGTTTTGTCCTTAGCTTCTTGAAGGAAAATATACACACTGAAGGCTTCATTCCTTTTTCTCGAGCCCTGAAAGGTACCTGTCTTTTAACAGCTTTGCAACACAATGAGTAGTGAACTTTTACTGCCACAGGAAAATAGACACATTCAGTGGTATTTACAGGGCTTTTTTGTTTATTTTTATCTTAGTACATTTCTAATTATGGGGTTTATTTATATTATAGAAAAGCCTGAGAATTCCAATTAAGAATGGGTTCCTTCTATATTAAGCTTAGTATTGAAAAAGAACTGTGACTGAGGAGTTTACAGTTTGCTTTAATACAGAAAAGTTAATTAACTTAAAAATTGGGAAGAATAACCATATGAAAGAAGTCTATCAACCTATGTGATTCTTAAAATGGTATTTTATGCTTTACTTAGAGATCCAGTTTTAAAAATCATCAGATGGCCAAGCTATGAGTGTCATTCTGTTCATTTTTCCTTCCCTCCTACCACAGAAGATTTACAACTTGCAAGTTAGGTAAAAAAGCTTGAAAAAATGAGCTTTCATGGCTGCAGTAAAGTACACAAAAAAGAAAACTGGACATCTTGAAAACTGGCTGATGAGGTTAGGGCTTATTTGTTTTTATATGTTTATGGTTTCTAGTAAAGAAAAAAATTCATATCTCAGTTTGGGTAAGCAGAGTTATATAATATATAGTAGCATAGATAGGGATGTTTTTGTGTTTATACTCTTAAGATGGATTAAAAAGGGAGTTGATGTAATACTTAAGAAGATGGCATGTGCACAAAGAAAATATGCAGACTGTCATTGTTTTTAAACATTGTTCATAAATCATCACTAGGTCATTCTCTTTCAAAAGGGCTTCACAGAAGTCCTAGCTCATACTTGCAATGCCCCAATTACAGTATATATCAGGTAAACCTCACAGGCAACAGAAAATCTATCTTGGAAAAGAAACCTTCATTCTGTTGCAAAATAATTTGCTAGCTTCACAAAGAACTACTGGAGTCTTGTGTTGATTTGTCTCTTGATCCTAGAATATCCAGCTAGCAGTGGAGCTAGAGCCATGTCTCAAAACATGTTCAGATGTCAAAACAGTGACCCACTTTGGATCTAAGTATTCATAGAAAATGAATATTTTGCTATGCATAGAAAATGAATATAAAATCCACAGTCACTGAGACATTAGGATCTCAGTTTTTGTTATTTCTGGATATTTTCATTTGTCATACTGATTTTTTTGGATTCTGTATTAATCACACAGAATCACAGGTTTATTGTAGCAGAAAGGTGATTTTGCCAGGCTGACTGAAAGATGCCAAAGAATTTATTTGAATACTTTTATTGTATATATATTTATTTACAAAAATTTCTTTATGTCTAAAAGCAGAACCACTGACATAATCACACAAGACAGTGCTACTGTTGTTACTATAACTCGTATCTGTATCACCCAAAGTTCAGTTACAGATCAGACTCCTACTGTTCTCTTTTTTCTATGAGCGCTGAAGTTTTAGAAACTAAGTATGTAATCAAGACAACACATGTATAAAGATGGGCAGAAAAATGCAAAGATTCAATGAACAAATGTAAGTCAGCTTTAAATGCAGTGCCCTCAGGACCATTGTGCCTTACCATGTCCTTTCTTTTATGTAACAAGAACATTTAAATCAACCTCATCATCATTTCACAGTGAAAGTGGCCCCTTCTTCTTTCCTAACAAAGAAAAGGTCAACGAGAGCTTCTGATAACACTAAGTATTTCCTTAATCCCTTAGTCTGAAGACTATAAGTAAGTACTGAACTGTCAAGAAACTATGATATGACATGGAGATATCTCTTACCAAGAAAATGTCCCTAGTTCAAAAGGCAGAATAGATATTTTCCTATCCCTGTCTGACTCTCTGGTTAAAGGGCTTGTCACTTCTGCTAATCCAGTATAGATCATATGTAACCATGATTTTAGAAAAGTAATATAGAATACTATAATTTATAGCTGGGTAGTAGCCAGAGGAAAAACACTAAAATACTTTAGAAAATGAAGGAAGTGAACTTTCTGCATAGACCCTATCTTAATTTATGTTTGGGGCTACTCAGCATCCAGACTTCTTTCTCTAGGAAATAAATACAGACACTTTTCACCTATATGTCTTAAATGTGCTATTGAACAATTTCTGCTGGGAACCATAACCATATAATTGCTGTACAGTCAACATAATTAATCAGTTATCACCTATAATGATATTTGAGAGACATAAAAAAGCGAGGTGCCAGAGCAAAAGAAGAGATCAAGACAATATCACTAGAAAAAGGAGCCTAAAGTAACACTGCTGCTTCCAAATTATTCATTGTTAAGCTCTTTTTTTGTTTGTTTTAGGCCTTCAGAAATATGCATGTAACTTATTACTCTGTGGTGGGCAGATTTGCAAAACTGTACTGCTTGGTTTGCTGCTTCTATTTAGGGATACTTAACATTTATTTTTCTCTGAAGGTCGATAGTTTTATCTTCTTCCTTTACCGGAGGCACTATTTTTTTGTCCTTTAGGACATGCTCTAGCTCTATATCTCTCCTTTCTAATTTCTTCATCCTAGGTTTCTGTCTTCTAATTTGTGGATCAAATGCTGTACATCAGCCTACTACTGTAAATCTTTCATGAGTTAGTCTGGATTTACGCTGAAGGAATGGCAGGAAAATTGGCTTCACTTCTCTTATGTAATCTCTTTTCCCACTAAAATACAGCATCTCCAAACATGGAGCAGGTACAAACCCCACAGAAACTGATACAAAAGCTCCTATCCATAGCAACTGTTTTTGGCCAGTACCTATTGCTAAATTATTTCTCTGTTCCTAGATTGGTGCCTGTTGTCAGATCTGCCTCTATTATTTTTATTTCAATCCTTCCCAGTAAAATGTGTGTGCTTACTTTTTTATTGCATTTCTTTCTGCTCTGCTCCATAGAGTGCATGGTTTCTGTCAGCACACCAAATCAAAAGATGGGGTGATTGAATGGTTGCTGGGGAATTCAAATGCATTGTTCTCCTGAATATGCAAAGCTAAGTGAACAACAAATGTAAAAACATGTTACTGAATATTTATTACAATTAATATTATTGATATGTTATTAATATTGACATATTATTAATGACGAATTAATATTTGTATTAATGATTTCAAAATTCCTGAACCTATCTTTCTCACAGCACTATTACAAATGCATCTCTATTCCCAGCCAATCTGCTTCTTTAGCTAATAGGAAAACATTATATATGATATAGAACTCAGAGAAAGTTTAATATCCAGGGAGATCAAGGCAGAAAGGAACAGTTTTCTGCCTTCTAATAAATCTTTCAAGTCTCCATTAGTTATGTGAAACCATATTCACTCTGAGCAGAATGTGTTATGTTGTACTCGAAGCCATATTTCACAAAGAATAAATTGTGGTGGGTACAGTCTCCCTGGGTAGATTGCCAGGGATTTCTATTGTAATGCACCAGAGGGCTGGAGAGGGCTCCAGTGCTGGCAGCTGTCACTGCCCAAAGACAGCATTGCAGGCCCTTGGTGTTTACTGGGTGGCAGCACCAGCAGCTCCCAGTTTTTGAGTGCCGGCAGACTGTGGGATCTCACTGACCTCTGTTTTCTTCTCCTTGTCTTTAATTCTTTCTGTCTGTGTAGCACTCTCAACACATCGCTCAGGCTTTTGTGGATGCATCTGGCACAGTAAATCTTCTGGAGAAACTTCTTGGAGCTTATTTCTCTGAAATAGCAACAAACTGCAAGAAAATTAAAAGTGTCTAATATTCAAGGTGTAAATGCTTGAATAGTATTTTGGTGAAGCCTTACACTTGCAAATTCACCAAACCTTTCAGACCTGCTACTTTTTGTTGTTGCCTTGCAAATGCACTCAGTAGTAATTGTCTTCTCTTACCCCTTTCTCACAAAAGATGAAGACAGAAATTCACTTTAGTGTAAATCTCTCCTGCTGACTAACTTAAAAATTGCCTATTAACCTATGAATTTGTAACACTTCAACTGACATTTGATACTGAAGTCAGATGTCAGTCAATATCTCCTCAAAGGAGACTGTTTATATCCAACAAGCTAAAGTTTACATTTTGTAATATTTTCGGATCTTTTTAAAAATATTCTTAATAATTTTCTATGTAATTAATACTCATAAATGGATTAATTTTTCACTTCTGCTAGGTCTTGTTTTATTGTTTTTTGAGTTTGTATTTTTATTTTACAGACACATTTGGCTTAGGCACACTCAGCAGTCACTGGAATGTTTTACCTGTGGTCAGAAATTCCCTGCTAACTGTTGTCAGAGTGGAGTTGATAGTAATCTCAACTGAAACCTCACATTTGATCTATCTTGTAACTAGTTGTACTATTTAATTAACATTTGAGGATTAAATTTTGAAATGGAATATTTAAATGTAATTGAATTAGTGAAAGATCTAGGAAATTAAACCCATGCATTGTATTATTTTAAGATTACTGTATGAATTAGCATTTGAGCACTGACACAATGTAGCATATTGTTTAGATAGGAGTAGTTTCTCTAGAGAGAAGATACTTAATAATTTGTATTAATTACCAGACAGTAGGATGTATCACATACTCTAAAGACTGTGATTAAAGCCCATCTGATATACAGTCAAAATAAAAATTATCAAAGACTGCTCAGTATTGAACATTTATTAAATAGCTTAATAAAATCACCTATTTATTTTTAAAAGGGAATATTTAAAATTATTAACCTTTTTTTTTTTAAGATGCACTGCTTTACTCATGAAAGAGCAATATTGAAGAGTAGTAACAGCCTATGCAAGAGAGAATTCTGATATAGAATCACTAACAAAGATGTATGTCATTGGAACCTATGGTATGCTCCCTCTCATCATGTGTTGGGAGTTTGAGGAGGGATGCAGAGAAATGAACCTTTGGCCATTGCAGCAGTCTGCATTGTGGGCTACCTGGATCCTGAGCTTCAGGATGTCTGATAAACTTCTGTCCTTTGTTTTTTTTTTTTCTTTTATAATTCATATTTTTTGAGAGATAAGAGTAATTTGCCTTTACCAAAACATTTAATACATAATCCTGCTTTCTTATCAACTGTTGTATAAGTGCAATATCTGATTTAAACTGCTCGTGAAACAGAGGCATTGGGGTGAGGGAGAGATGTTCAAACACTGCCCTGGAAGTTAGGATATGGGAATTCTCAGTTGTGGTGTAAGACCTTTGATTAGCTGTGCAATCTTTTGATATAACAGTTTTCTATTTGTAACACAAGGGTGATAGTATGCACTTACTCTTTAAATGTTTTGCCATTAAAAAGTGTTTGCAAAAGTGAAAATGATCTAGAACTGAAAAATAATCAAGGTATCTTAAAAGAGAGACTTTTTGGCAGGAATTAACTGCCCTGTGAAGTGTGTCTTACTGGAGAAATGAATAAGAGCAAGAAACATGGATTCTGACTAAACAGAAAAAGCAAATATTTCTTCTACAATTCTCTATCTAAGTGGTATATCTACAAGATGTAGATGTTGTAGATGTTGAGCAGTCAAAATCTAAGATTTTGCAAAATGATCTCTCCCAGAGAGCAGGACAGAAAACTGTATTAATGCATTATTTCTTTTATTTTCTTGTTTATGTGTAAAGGGAAAAAAAATATGTTTATAAAAGTGTTGAAGAAAGCTTGCTTACTGGCAGAAAGATTGTGTTTGTGAGAGGAAAGAGGAGAAGGAGCAGGTAGTTCATTCTTTATCACTCTCTCAAATGTTATTGGAAGACATGTTCCAGGATAGTACTGTAGTTCTGAGGAGATGAATACCCTGCACAGACAGAAGTCTGGAACATGCGCAATCATTAAGATTTTCAAAGATACCTAGTGAATCTATAGGCCTTCTAGAAAGTATGAAGCATTTCCTTTCTGAAAATATAAGTAATTTAATATGTTTAAAGTTGTCACAAGGATTTGACATAACACATTTTGGGATGTTACTGTGGTATGGCTATTGTTCTTCTTCTCCATGTTACTTTTTTGCCAGTGTGAGGTGGCTTTTCTGTCTGTCATTGTAAACTAAGAGAGATAAACCACTCAGACTCATCATCATTAATTAATTTAGATTACATTAGTATTTACAAAGATGTTGCAATTGAAGGCCTTAAGGCATATGTCCTTTCTTCTATAAATCTGGGAATTCAAAAGATGGCAAATCATAAGAAGGAGATTCATACACAATTATATGTCTGGATAAACATTCTGAATCTGTCAAGTTTTTTGCCCTGTCTGGGGAAGCACTGTTGATTTCCAGGAAATAGGTTAACATTTTGCTAATTTCACTAACTGGAAGAATAAACCTGGGAGCCTGAAAAGTACTGTTTAGCAGTTTTCAGGAGAAGGTAACTCATGCTTTCCTGAATCACTTTCTCCTTTAGAAAAAATACATTTCTTATTTTGCATTGACTGTGTTTGTCATTGACAGTGAAATTCATCTGCACTACGTGACCCCACATAACCATCTGTCTGTTTTGGCTGAGCAGTGATGCCTGTAAGCACAGAGATGACCTCAGCCTCTGGCACACTGTGACCAGGGTTGTTAATCCAGCTAGAAGGCTTGAAGGAGTCATGCTGGCCAGCAAAAAAGTTTTGATAGGTCCTTTCTCAGGAGCCCTTCTGCCAGACCAAAGTGACAGTGGGACTGCACCACCAGCTAATTCTGGGAATTCCTTTGAATACTACTTTGCCTCTGAAAAGCAATAGAAAAAATAGAAGTCTTTTTTGTATTTTTTCCACAGTAGGCAGTTTTAGGCTATTTATTTAGGTACATCTCACAGCCATTTTTCACAGTCAAACTATCCAGAATTCAGGTTCTATAGAAATAGCTCTTTTTAGTCAGCAGTTAATATGAATTCAATTTCCAAAGAAGAACTTACTGATGTTCCTAAATTTGTGCAAAATTTATTAAGTTTTTAAATTACTAATAGTTGTTCTAAAAAGACTCTAGTCTGTACAGATATGCTTACATGTATATAGAAAACCAAGCAAAATATTAACTCTGTGTTTTTCTGTTCTGGTCTTTGTGAACTGAAATTATAATTCTACTAAAATTATAAATAATCATGCTGCTTTATGTCATACATTATTAAAAAGCTTTTCTTTTCCTACCAAGTGCAGCTTATAAATAAGGAATGAATGGAGGCAATTATTTTAGCTTACTTAACTGTGATTTTGGTCTTAGAACAAAGTTTCTTGGGACAATTATAGTGTTTGTGATATTTTTGTGTGATTTTTATAATCATTTCTTTATCTTGAATCCTTAGTATCTTTAGAAAGATAATATATTCCTATGTCTCTGGATTAGGACCATGTAATTAAAAGATTGCCCTAATAATCTTCTTGCTGACTTCCCAATTGTTTAATTAAGAATTCTGGGTTTAACCCTTTGAAAAGATCTTCCCTCCGAATCTGATCCATGCTATTGTGAGTACCTGTAGTATTTTCAGGCTTAATGACACACAGAGTATTTTACTCATGACTGGCCTGAGGCCTAAGTGATTTCTGTCCACCTCCTCAGCAGAAGTTGCTGTAGAATTAACTCATTATTTTCGTTCTCATGAGCCCATTTTTTTCCCAAAGGAACAAGTTAATTCTTCACCATAACAGAATTTTTCTGCCTTCTGGTAGTGCACTGAGGGAGAAAGAACTGTGTTCTCAAACAATATCCAAGCAGTCAAGAGGATGGGGTCAGGCTCTTCTCAGTGAAGGCCAGTGACAAGACAAGAGGCAATGGCTGTAAGCTGAAGCATAGGAGATTCTGTGTGAATACAAGAAAAATTTTTTTCACAGTGAGGGTGATGGAGCACTGGAACAGACTGCTCAGAGGGGTTGTGGGTGCTTCTGTGTGACCTGGTCTAGGGAATCCTGCTTTGGCAGGAGGGTTGGACTAGATGATCTTTCAAGGTCCCTTCCAATTCCTAATATTCTGTGATTCTGTGTAGAAATTTCTGATGGAAATGGTGAAGCACTTAATCTATAGAATACCCCTTTCCTAGTAGGTTAGTTGCTGCTGGTACTTTTATGAGAACTGACACTAGTTTTTGATTGCTTAAATCTTTTCTGCTTTAAGTATTTTGGCTGTTTCCAGAAAGTAATTGCAATATTTATTCAGCTTTGGGGTATGTCCACATCAACAAATGTAATAAGTGTTCAGTTATATTCTGAACTTTTCTAGTCATGACTTTAGACAAAGTACTCTATTTCCAAAACCAGTAGGAACAGTAAAATATTCCTTAGTCTCTGCTTGTTTTCATCTTCAAAAAGAGTTACTCATTAATGACTGTGGACATTTATGATTATCTTTGTTGCTTCTTTGCTTGATTTTAGTGCCATTACTGCAGTCACTAGGCAAGTAAGCAAAGCTTGCTCTTCTTTTTTTATTTATTTTTTTTTAAAGAGAGGCTGTCTGTGGTGAGTAATCTTAAACAATACATTTACTAGGTCATGTTTATACCACAGATCATTTTCACAGACCTGAAGAAGTGTTAAAGGTTTAGCTATGAATATGAAACTTGCAGTGTGATGCAGTTGAGGATGATGCTGGACCTCATTGTCATTGTACTGCCTGAGACCCAGCTGTGGTTGCTATCCAGCTGCCTGTGTCACTGCCCATAGGGAGCTCTGCAAGCTTCTATGAGCACTTCTCTTCAGAGCAGAACAACAATGTGTCACTTTAACAAGCAAGACCCCGACATAATGCCTTGTTGCTGCACAAGCTGATAGCTAATGGGCAGCTTATACTGATGGCACAAAGATGTTAAGGACAGAAGAAAGCTCTGCTTCAATGAGACACCTGCATGTGGGTGCTCTTCTCAACCTCAGGAACTACTGTTATGAGAAATAAAACCATATTTTTCCCACATGTGATTAAAGAAAGCTTTTTCAATATGTCAAGGAACCTGAGTATCTGGTTTGAATAAAGCTTTGTAAAGTGTTGATATTCAAAACTGTTGATATGTGAGATTAGACTCAGGGAACAGAAAGAGACTATTAACTTCTGTTGAATTGATGCTGGCCACATTCTTTAATCTGAAGGAATTAAAAAAACATAATAATGTAGATTTTAATGAAATTTTGAGTTCAAATAAGCATTCAGAATGATTTTGCTATAGAAAAAAGCCTGCTTTATGATACTTGGTTTTTTTAAACATTGAACTTTTTTTTATGATTATGTCTGACATTTTTTCTTTTAACATCTTTAAGGAGGATGCAAGTGTCTGGCAAAAAACAACATTCTGAATTGCATTCTGCATTGATCTTTTTTCTCCTAACATGATGTGACCTGACAACAACAAAGCTGAATTTTACTCTCCTCATTCTGGAGAGAATTCAGAGAAGTGTGAAGGTAACATTTATACGGATGACTTTTATATGGAAGAGATCAACCTGTCTTAGAGTGTGCCCCATGGGAGAAGTGAAGCAATGACAAAAGGCTGATGGGAATTCCTGAATGTGCTAAAGGAGCATCTCTGAATTATAAAACATCCTGGCCTCCAGGAAAATGTACAATCACACCATTCTTTTTGGAATATGACCCTCAGAGTAAACTACACCACTAGTCTCCCTCAGAGTGGAAAATATTTTCAGCTCTGTATTTCTGAACCAAGTTTAACAGCAGTGGTGCAATTTTATGGTTAATAAAGCACACTTCATTCTGGTAACCTTCAGCCTGCCCTGCACCTACTTTTCTGAAATATTTCCTTCTCTTTCTCTCTGGTCCATCTTCTTTTCCTAGGATCTCTGGAAAGGATGAAAAGTATCTCTTTCATTTCAGCCCATTTATTCACCATCCTATTTGGCTTCAGGTTTCTTGGTGATGCCAGTACAGTCAGTTAAGTGTTCAGGAAAAGTCATGAGCCTCTTTCAAATTCCCTGGGATGAAGGAGATGAATGAAGAGGATTAGAAATCCATGGAGGAAGCTAAGAGAGATGAATTCATATCCTTTCTTTTGCCAAGGATAAAGATAAGAAAGGGTTAGGGTGGCCTCACAGCTATTTTTTTTTCAGCTGTTTTCTGGTTTACATGTGCTGTGCATATTCATCAGGCAGGATTAGCTCTTTGTGTAAGCCCTACTGATGTCAATGAACTTACACCAGCAAAATTTGGCTAAGCTTCTTTTACACACTTAGACAGAATTCCTTCAACAAGCCCTGACAATTAGGACTTCCTAATTCCTGTGTTGTTTTGTGACATCAAAATAATGTCTTTAATAAAATAAAAGGTTTTAAAAGAAGCATAAGAAAATACTCCATGCAGTAACAAATAAGAGCAAACAAGCTACTTTTAATGTCAACATTGATTGATCAGAAAACTTTTCCTTTCATATGAACTGTAATAGCAGACTATTAACCCTGACAAACTTACAAAAATGACTGCTCTTCTTCCTCCTCATATTAGCACCCATTTCACTAGCAATACAGAACCCACTGTGTCTGCCTAGCATGAATAATAAGTATCTGTCAGGATATCTGCATCTACAATTAAATCCTGAAACTGCTGTATAGTTTCTGAACAAATAGAAGCTGAAAATCTGGCTGTTTTTATCCTAAGAATTATTTTGGGAATTTGCTTGCAGTCCACAGGGGATTTAACCTTCTCCCATCATGCATAACAGAAGGCATTTAAGCTCCAGGTGATTAAATCAGCCTGAAGTTTACCACTGGGAAAAGGAGAGTGAGAGAGGAAAGGACCTGAGAGGTAAATAGTGGTGATCCGTTGGTTGTCCACTCCACAGAAACCATCATGACAACAGGCATCCCTTCTTGGCAGTGTCCACAGAAGACTGAATTCACTTCATACCTAAGCTGGTCTAATAAAAATATTACCTATCTTCACAGATCTTGCCTCCTATACTGAAGAAGGCTGTCTCTGATGAGGGTAGTACCTCTCATGTAGCCCTGAGACTAGCTGATTTACAGGGAGGTTTAATGTGACTACATGTGCAATGGAGGGGTAAATGCTAAACTTCTTCTCCACTACTGTCACCCCAAAAACCTTTCAGGTCATTCAGTTCATGTGTACCAAACATTCATTGTGGGGTTTTTTTCCTTCAAAATATATTTTGAATGAAAACCAGAAATCATTCACAAAAAGAGCTCGATTTAAGTACACGAATTATATACTTTATCACTAACATTTATTTTCTTAGTACGCCAAATGACATTTCACATTCCTTCTGAAATGTGTGCTAGATTTATATCTTATCAGCCATTATTCTACAGAAAGAGCAAAGTTTCCAAAGTGGGAACATAACATCTCTGATTTTCTACTGTCAGCTTTTCACAGATTTGTACATTCTAGAAGGTAGAAATGTCCATCTGATCTGATGACAGAACCATATGCCACAGGGTTTCCTCCAGTTACACTTGTACTAAACCGCCACTGTTCTAGTTGGCTAAAAAATATTTTGAAGAAAAACAATCAGTCTTGAAATGAAGTTGTCAAGAAATGGAGAACTGTTGTTTACCTCTTTTTTTTAGTTTGAGGATTCACTCACTAACCACTCTCCTAACATTTGTGTGCCTTTATTTTTCATGTGAAGTTGCTTGTGTTTGGTATCCAGACTTTTAAAACAGGTGTTTTTTTTTTTCTATTAAAGTACTATTTTTTTGGTATTAAAAGAGATTGACATTGCATTTTCTTGGAACTGTTCCAATACTTTTAATTAAATAATGTATAAGGCTTCTCATTTGATGAAGTAAATGGACTCTCTTCCTTAATTATCTCTTCTCCTTACATTTTACCTCAGCTAAGACTTGAGGTTGTTCTGGGATCTGTCTTAGGTCTGTTAATCTCCCTTCTAAAGTATAGAGATCAGAATAAGCTCCACTGTTCCAGGTTTGTTTTCACTGGTGATGGTGCAGATACATAATGCCTTCTTTTTCTCAAAACTGTTTCTTGTTCACATCAGCTTTCATGGATGTGTTTGGTTGTCAGGCCTGGAAATTGTGCCACTCTCATATAGATGACTTGCTTTAGGCATACAAAGTTGAAAATATTGGTATTTGCTCCAAGAAATTAATTCAAGAGGAGCTTGATGTAGACAGAATCTAGTATGCCCAGGGACATCTATTGACTTTCATGAGTCTTTATAGAAGCCCAAATGCCTTCCCATGTGGAAATCCATTAATCAAATTTGAAAATATGTAAGTTCAGTAATGGGAAAAAATGAGGGTAAGAAAAGAGAAATATGCTGAAAAAAATAATCCTCATATAGATAGCACTGTGATTCTTCCAGTTTCAAGATGGCTTTTAATTTTATTGTTTTATTTTATTTTCCCTGTGTCTGGTTAGTAAACATATGACTGATAACATAGTAAGAAACAATACAATGGAACTGGAGGACAAATTCTATAACAAAATTATAAGGTCTTGACACTTGTCCCATTGATTTAATTTCTTTAGAAGCATATGTATCAGCTAAAGCCAAGGATTTAACAGCAACACTGTATTTTCATTTGGAACTTATTCATTGGAACTTTTTATGAAAGTGGAAATCAATTTGAGTACTATCCCATATATTACTTTATTTTCAATTCCTATGGGAAAAGAACTTAGAAATATAATCAGAGCTCATGTGGAAACTTAAACATTTGTTAATCATTTCAGAACATATATAAAATGTAAGTATGAAAATTGAACACATTCAGTTAAGCTACTGAGTAAGTAGAGAGCTCATTTCTTTTCCCTTGATTTAGGAGATCCTAGGAGATTTATCTAACTCCCAGCAAAACTTAAAATCTATTTTCATGAGTCAAGAATATCCAGAATTGTGAAGAATATGGGTAGAGGATAAATATTTCTGCTGTAAATGAGTGACTAACTTACAAGTAAAAGACATTGTTGAAGTCCAAGAAAATCCTGATTTTCCAAATCATTTTGGGACAGCTCATCTGTGTGAGCTGAGTAAACCCAATAGGGACTACTTCTGAAAATATCACCTGTTCTGCACTGGTTATTTTCTTCCTTCTTTATTTTATTGTAAAGATTCTGAGGGGGACTACTCAAACTTTGAGAAAATTGGAAGAGAGAAAGTGTCTAAAAATGTTCCTGGCAACAGAACAGCTCTGTAATTCTACCTGAAATCTGAACTAATATAAATAATTACTTAATTTAAAATAAATTATAAAAACTTAAAATGAAGTAATGATACTGTAAAGCTTTCCTCAATGGAATAAAGTTTGCTTTTTTAAAATAACCTTTTTACTATGAAAATACTCTCTTCTCACTTCTACTACTTACAGCTGATATCCCAAACAGGCACTAATAGAACCTATCTAAAGAATAAGGTTTATTCTTGTTGTCCATAAGGGATGACATATCTATGAATCTTGACAGGACATCACAAAAATGTGAGATCATTTCTATAACATGTCAGAAGCTATTGTGACCACAGAAGAACATCAAATGAATCCAGAGATGGAATTAAGATTAGAAATTAAGATTTTCAATAATATCAGTAGCAATTGCACATTAAGAGCCTTAGATCACTTTGTAGCATTGCACAATAGCATATGATTCTGAAATGTGTTACAACACATTATGGTAACATATTTCACTTCTTTTGGTTTATGTAAATAAGCAAAAACTATTTTAAAGTCCTTAGGAATGCAGTCTGTATAATAGCAGCTTATACTGAAGCTTTAGTTTGTTATGCTTATAAGCATGTTTGTATGCTAGTAAAGAGTGGAAATTTGTCACCAAATCTATCAGTTTTCTTCTGTGCCACTTCTGGATTTTTTTGGTAGGCATGTATGCATTTGCTGAAGGTCAGGTGCTTGAGAGCCTGGGCACAGAAGAAATGCTGTTCCAGAACAGAGAAACGGTTCAGTGATTTCCATATCCTGTTCTAGCGATGGCCAGTGATGGATGCTTCACATCTACTTAATGGTGCAATAATATATCATGCAGATATGATTTTCCTTATCCTATACAACCCTGGATGAGGAATACTGCATCATCAGAACTGCTAATCCTAAAGCTGTTTCAAGCACTGCTATTTAATAGTAAATCCTTTTTTGGGGTTCATTCTGACTCTACCATGTTAGTCCAGTTTTATGCTCATTTCACTATAGTTTCACCAAAGGTTTGAATGTCTAGGAAGCTACTTTGAGAACAGTTCATGATTCTGGTCATTCATTATTTCCAGTGTCATTTCCTATCACAGATTTCTAGTGGTGTCAGTAGAAATGTATAATCATATTCCTAAAAGCAGGAATAAAAGTACAAAATTGGTTAGATGCTTTTCCATTCCATCCTCATAAAGTCCTACATTTGTCAGTGTTAAAGTTGAAAATATAAAAGTTAAATAGTGATGTCCACATATTAAAAATAAATTCTTAACACAAACTCAGCTGTAGAAACCTGATGTTCTTACTGTTAGTGGTGTTAGGCACTGTGGTTAAATGTGTAAGAAGAAAGGGTAAGTGTTTTTCAGCTATTTGGTTATGTACTGAATAAACAAAAATAGTTTCTACAGTTTAGTAGAATGAAATCCAAATCCTTATTGTAATTATTGTGAACAGGAACAAACCAGCTTGCTGTTAAACAATATTCCAAGAGAATGATGTGCTGTTTCAGCAGCTGTACTCTGCAGCTGGAGTTAATGCAGAGGTAAAACCTCAGGTATTTTTACAATTCTTTCATTACCAAACCAAGTGTAGGAGGCTGAGGTTCAGATTCAATAAAACAAAGTCAAAGGAAAGTGAAATGGAAAGGGGCTGTTAGTCCATTTCTCTAGGTGTACTTATTTTCTTTCTGGCAGATAGTCATCCGACCTATTGCTGAAAACCTGTAAAAATGAGGACTTCCAAACAATTTATTCTATGCTTTGTTGTCCTTTTCTTTCATTATGCAGTCTGCCCTGAAATCTAACCTTGATCTTGCTGTGCATGGTTCTTTTTCTGTCTTGGAAAGAAGAAAATGCTCTTTCATTTTCTCTTTGATTTCTACTACATGCTTTGAGACCATTGACTGTTCTACCTTTTCTCTGAAAACTGGACAGGCTTTATTCAGTCGAGCTCTCTTTGGAGTTATGTTGTCTGATTACTCTTGTTGCTCTCTTCTGAACTTCACAGAAGAGATTAATTCTTTTTTTCTTAGGTGACAGATCAAAACTTGGCAGAATGTTACAGTCAAGGCTCTTCCAGTTCTGAACAGAGAGAGTGATTATTTCACATATCCTTTGGACTGTCCAATTCCCCTCCTAATTTCAGCTAATTTTTTTGAATACTTGATATGAGAAGGAACTAATTTTCCTCTTTTTTGTCTCCTTTCAGTCTTACATATGATCACACCAATAGTTTGGAATTACAGTTAAATCATCTTTTTGGAGAACAAACTTTATATATTCCTAATAATTCTCACATCTGAGAAATTCAGCAATTAACCATTTTTCCTCCTTTTCTGTCTTGCTCTCAAACTCATAAATAAATTATTGGAAAAAAATGGCTACGTTACTGTAGTGACTTTGAATCAGCTGTCATATTTTACTAAGAATTCCAAGAAAATATAAAAGTGTGTATGCAATGGTATTTACCAAGTGAATATGCCATACCTAGGACAAGTCAGGTCTTGTGCCTGTCTTGTGTCCATTTCTTTAGGATTTAAAGATGCCAGTAACCTGCCTTGAATACCCAGTTAAATGTGTATTTTTTCTTTTTGCCATGAAAGGCTGAAGTGTGTGGAAACACAAGGAGTATGGAAGCCTGACACTCTGCAAGTCTGCTCTAATAACTGAGTAAGACTTCAGAGGACAATACTATAAAATCCAGAAGAAAACAAGTAGAAACAAACAGATGTTTTCTAATAAATCTAGGTGCTGCAATTACTTACATTTTCTTCATTCTGTAAAAATACAGCATAACATTGTTTTATCTCTTACTAGATATTGTACCTGCACAATTTATACTTCTGGAAATATATTTAAGTGGAATTCCTTCTCTGTGTATGATACTGAACGCTGAATCCATAGGCATCTTTCTGATCAGGATGCATTCTAAGATTTTGGGTTGAGCATTGCTTCATGGCAATGCTCTTCTTGGCTCTATTCTGCACAGACCTGCTTTACTTACATAACCAATCACCCTTAGTTTCCTCTTTACTCCACCAAAACAAAGCCCTGATATAGGTTTAGGGTAGTGAGGTTTGGAAATTAAGTCCTCTGGTTTTGATTAAGATTTCCAAACAAAACTAGATTTTATTTTCTATCCATTCTGTTTAATCATGTCTCTATCTCTGCTGAAAGTTTTAGTTATCAACTTGAAAGATTAACCCTCTTCTGAACAATGCAAATGAGAAAAGAAAATAAGCTGATACTTCAATTACATAAATGAAAATATTATGAAGTCTTTCTTTTAAAATACATACAGGACCTGTTGATGAATTGGCCTAAGGTCCTCTTAGACAGTGGAAAGAGAAGAGATAAATACGTAGAAGGAGACCAACAGATAACAGGAGTTCAAGGACCCAGAGGTAAGTTGTTTGTCAGATAATGAATTGTACAGAAGACAGAGTGTATTTATTAGTTGTTCAAGTCAACTGCAGCATATTTTGCAAAGCCAGGCAAAATTTCCTTGATGAAGTAAAAACTCTGCTGTATAAAAACTGATTTGCTTTGTATCAGCATTCAATCTAGTTCCTTTTCAGAGCACTCTGCCGAGCTGTTTTATAATAAATGATACAACTAGATAGCTACATATTGACTTCTGTTTTCTAGGCTGTATCAAGCATTGCATTGCATTCAAAATTCTCCAAACAAACAAATGAATAACCAATGCTCTAGATCCAGTATTTTGTGTATAGTAACTTTACAGATCTGTGAAATTAATTTCAGATAGAGTTTTCATTACTGTTTATTTTTCTTCTGCAGTTTGGCATGTTGGAATACTTCTGTTTCAATTCAATGCATGCTTCTACTTGGTCTGCTTGGTGCTTTAGAATAATATGGTTACAGCTGAAATAAAAATTTATTTTTATTAAAAAAAGACTAAATTTTTGTGGTTTTTTAAACTCATAACTTGGGAACTCAAAATTCTGGTTCACACAGACATATTTTTAAATGATTGTAGTAGTAATAGCAGATATCAATTGTAAGGCTCCCAGGGTAGTTGATGGGAAACTGCCCACAAATCAAGGGCAGTCTATGGTTCTAAGTATATTTACATGATACACGACGTGAAAACTTCAGTACTGCAAAGATTTATACTTGTATTTAGCCCACTCTTCAGTTTGCCATTGGTGCTGATGGATTATTCCCTAATGATGAATAGAAGTTGTATCAGCTGTTTGTGAAAAGTGGACTCCTCTAAGGAAGAAAAAGAAGTACTATATTTTGAAATATGAAACAGAATCATGGTTGCATTATTTAACAATGTGAAAACCAGCTCATATCCATGTATAATTAATTAGGATATCCTTCATGCAAACCAATACTTATAAAACTTGGTCTAGGTCAGTACTAAGTTAAAGTGTATTAACTTCATACATTGATTTTAATGGAGCTATGGTGATGTAGAGCAGGCAGGAAATTGGCTTGCCACTGGGACATTAGGAGTCAGAGCCTAGAGACAATTCAGTGTTTAATCAGCTGAACTATATCTCAATGCAACTTAGGTAGCTCCACTTTTCAGACTGATCCACAAAATCTCTGTTTGACTGCTTAGATCCCTGGTGTGCCAATTGACTCACGTTTGGTCAGCAACACTGCCTAGGTCTCTAAAATGTAGAGAGATATATATACATTATTTTTTAAGCCAGATATAGTAATTTACTGATTCATTTTACACCTAAAGCCATGAAATCTATTTGAAAATGAAACTAGATAGATTTTTACTTGAAGAAAAGGTGGGGGTTTTATGAATCAACAATATTTTTTACAGAATATAAAATTATTAAAACTAAAGATTCCCTTCATAGAGGTACTTTAATCCAACCTGCAAATGGAACAGATGCCCATTTACACCAGGGACTTTGGCTCATACTGAAGAAACTTACAGTGACCTATTTCTTTTGTTTTAATAGGTTTCATTTATACTTTAAAGGTATACTGGACATCCTTCTCCTTGAAATCCCAGCCAATATACATTAAAGGAAGTTAAAGAAACAATGCCTGTAGCAAACAATTAGAAGAAATCCAGACAATGCTCAGCCAAGATACTTGTCCTTCCTATTTCTAAGGAAGGACAAGTTGATAAGAGTCTGAAAGAATTCCCCAATATAGTCTATCCTGAATAACTTGAGAAGCTCACCTTTACCCTACCCAGAATTTATATAACCATGCTTTAGTTGATTACACAATGATGCACACAGAAATATAGAGGGAGCAATATTTAAATCATTGGTTTTGCTTCATTCTGGCCATCTAAATGGATATGAAATTCAGGTTAACTGCCTTCTGTCCTGGACAGTCTTCTGCCAGTCTCTTTCTGACCTGCTAGTAGGACGTGACTACAAATAGCAATAGCTGCCACCATTGGGTGTTTTGGCAGACTATGACCTCTGAGTATAAGACTTACTCTGTTTTTATCGTATACCTTTGTTAAGTTGTTCAGCAGAGAACCAAAATTATTTTCTTCCCCAGACAGTAGGTATGTATATACATAAGCTTTCCTCTTATCCAGATAGTACCTCCACTCCCAAGCTTTTCTCTGTCTATCAAGTGTTTGGAATCCAGAGCTCTCACCACTGGGACCTGGGTTTGATTCCTGGTCAGGGAAGATTTGTTGTGACCTAGTCTTAGGGAATCCTGCTGTGGAAGGGGGGTTGGACTAGATGATCTTTCGAGGTCCCTTCCAACTCCTAACATACTGTGATACTGTGATCTGGTTGAGTGGCAGGGCTAATCCACGTATTAAATCTTCCAGACAAACACTTGATCCAATAGGACAAAGAAACTGCTTTTCTATTATTTTAATGATTACATAAATATTTTACATAAATAGAACAATGTTGTCAACAGAATGGAAAAGGAGGAGGAAGGGGGAGTTGTAGAATATCCCACTGTTGAATTACCAAACAACTATTTTTTGGAGGGGGAATGAAAAATATTCATTCACATATTCTGAAACAAATTACTGCCACTGTAGATGTGTATACGCTGCAATGGGTTATTGCACAAAGGAGAAATAACTTCATGTCCTTCTTCTCTTTCAAATTTTTTTTTTAATCTAAATAATTCTTTTTCTGCTTTTTCTCCCAATACCCAAGAGAAACGTATCATCTCTTAATGATGGGCATGGCACTAGGAAAAATCAAGTTGGTTTTCTTTTTAATGAGAATTTTTTTTTTAAATACTCCCTTGCCTTTCCTTAACTTGCCACTAAAACCAGGGTTACAGTATGGGGACCTTCTATTAGCTAAAGTACTCTAGATCTGATTAAAAAGTCTTATTTATTTTAAAGCATCAGACTTTTACAAAAACTCAAACAAAACATAATAAATTGAGGAATAATGATTTTCTTTACCATATTTTTTTATGCCATTTCATTATGCCATTGATACAAGTCCAAACTTCCTACAGACTTTTCTGGAACTTCAGTACTCAATCTGATTAAATAATTGGATATGTTTATTGCCTTTTGATTTTTTAATTTATTTAAATAGAAAAGTTTTAAGAAGCAAACAAATGAAGATGGTGAACTGCAGTACAATATACTAATACATAGACATATCATTTAATTTGCAGAATGAAGCTCATAATGAAAAAGTCAACTAACACTACCATTTACAGGTCTGTATTAACTGGGTTTTTATTATCGTAAATATGGTAATTGAGTGACTGTCTTTCAGCATGTTTTGGGGAAAATGGACTTATTAATATGCTGAAATTTAATCTTTGACTTTTGTCACTTTCCTAGAACTAGCAAATACAATGTTTCAAAATGTCTAATTATAGTGCCTGCCTTGATGTGTGGTTTGTCATGCATGTATGGATTTTTAAGTGTAAAAATATGACAAAGTCTTCGGCAACCTTCGCCATTCTGAACCTTTATGAAAGTCTTTGCTGAAAGTTTTTCCCTTCTCCTACACATTAACCTGTGTAATTATGTCATTATAACAGTACAAGTAATGTGCCTTAATGCTATAGTTAATGAAGGAATGAACCAGTAGGGAGCAAAACATTAGGAAATGTACCTGTTGACTGCCAGTATGGATAAACTTAATTTTTTCCCCACTTTTTTTCTCAGACTTAACAGAATGGTCCATGACATGAAAAAGAGTAAGAGGCAATCAACCTCCAATTTTTTCCTTTTTATTTCAATTTTGATATGGTAAGAGGAAAGTCTCCCAGTGGAAAGGGAACAGTGGAAAAGGAATTTCATCTGGAGAATAAATATTATTTTCTTCAACTCTGATAAATAACTTAAATCTATCTTTAGTCAATCTGGTTCCAAACACAGGCAATGCTGATTACAGATTTAGCTAAAAGAATGTCAAAACAAGAGGACAAAGTGGCTTTGTTCCTTCCACTGCAGCAGCAAAAATAATCTTTGATAAGTTTGGTGAATATTCAGTACACCTTATAGAACTATTAAAAGGGGAGTTGGGCTAGATGATCCCCAGAGGTCTCTTCTGACCTCTACCAAACTGTGATTCTGTGACCTACTCTTTTAAAATATAGACAACCTGGATAATTCTCTATATCTTGAACACTACAAAGGAAAACCAGAGCAAGTACAGAGAGATATTTTTGCCTGACAAGCTGATACATAAAAAGTCACCAAAACTTTTTAGATACCATGTCATTTGATGCCAGATGTGTGAACTGTGCAGGGGAAAGTTAAGAAGATTTGCTTTTTGCTATATAATGCAGTATACAAAACCCCATGAAATTTCTGATGTTAGTGATGTTGTAGTGACAGAGAATACATACAAAGAAGGAAAAGAACAGAACCCTGTGACTGAATTTCAGGAGCTGAAAGGACACACATATTTAGGTTTAAATAAAACAGATGTACTGAGTTGTTATGAATGTGTTTTGCTGAATAATTCTGACAACAAAGGATATGACAAAAATCTCATACAGTGATGTTTGCTGTATGCCTGTCTATTATCAGCCTCCCATTTTTATAAGCTGAACTGATTTACAGAGTTCATGCTTCTATCACTTATGAGTAGAATGGGTATAAGATGAACTGTGCTGACACCACTTCTCCTTATATATGATAAAAAGGGTGAATAGAGTATAATGTTGCCTAGTAAAATAATAACTCTTTCAGATAGGGTTAATTAGCTATCTTCATGACAGATAAATGGTCTTTGAGAAAACTTTCTTGGGTTTCAAGGAAATATATGGAAATAAATATCCTTTTTCTCATTTTTGTGTACAGAAAACAAGCAAAGGCGTTAGAGACTTCAAAATATGTCTTCAGTATTGCTCAGTCTTCTTTGGAAATATTCAGCCTAACTTTAATGAATAAAAATTACATACCTTGTAATTAAACCCTAATCTGAGGTCCTTACATACCACAAAAAATGTAATTTCAAGACCAAACAAGCCTCATAACAGAGTGATAGGAAGCCAAAGCTTCCAAGTGTTGGTCTGGCTCTACAAATGTGAAAAGCATTTCTTGTTGTCTTTCCTAAATTCCCAGTGGAAGGTGGAATTGAAGCAGAAACTGAAAGCACTGAAAAGCTGCAGTAAGGTCTCCCTGGAGTCTTTTCTTCTCCAGGCTGAACAACCCTAAGTCTCTCAGTCAGTCCTCACAGGAGAGGTGTTCCATCCCCCTGAACACTTTTGTGACCCTCCTTTGGACCCACTCCAACAGATCCATGTCTTTCCTCTACTGAGGACTCCAGAGCTAGAGCGCCTTTTCATCTTCAGTCTGGATCTGAGAGTCTTGCACTGCACAGTAGCCTGCTCCTCTCCTCCTTGATTTATACCAGATGTTGGTCTATCATTTTCTCTTCCAGAGCCTGGCAAGCTTTTATTCTGTGAGGGTGAATTTCAGTTGTGTAGAGCATCATTTAATTTTGGAGTAAATAAATTGATTGGAGTGTAAAAACTTCCTACAAGGAATCTCTGTGGTGAAGTACCTGCTCTTACAGTCAAAACTTCTTTGAAGAAAGTCTGTTCCAAGGAGTATTGTTATCACTGGACAAAATCTTATATCCCTGTTGCCAGGTTAAAATGGAGGAATGAACAGCCCAGCAATATGCTGGGTCATTTTGGTTTGAAGTTGTGTAGAGTACAAATCTTTTCTTTAGCATAAAATTTTTCTTAATAATCTTGATGGGAGATTTTCTGGCTTCTCCAGAAACAGAGATGGGAAAATAATGAAGTTGAGGAAGTGAAGTTCTGGTGTAAGGTTATAATAAAACATAAAGCTAATTAATCCAGTTTCAGGGTTAATAGTAAGGCTCTAGTACAACTCTGACACTATCAGGCCAAATTATTTTCAAATGTGAGTAGAAATAAGTTTGAAAGTATACAAAAGGTAGTTGCTTCAACATCTATATGAGACTGGAGGGTAAATCCAAATATATTACATAGAAAACTACTGTATGTTTTTGAGAGACAAAGAGGAAAAAGAATGACTTTTCCTGGGAAAACATGATTTCTTCCATCCTCAGGCTGTTAATTCAGCAATTTCCCAAACAGCAAACTGTCTTTTCTCATCCTCCCATCCCTTGAACTTCAAGCTTAAAGCTGAGTTGATAAAATAGTACTTTATTAGGTACTGTGTTATTAACTGAGTGACAAATGTGTTCTTAGCATTGTACAAACAAGTAAGAGGACACAGAGTTTACCCTAAGGACCTTGCAATGTAGGTCAGTGACACATAAAACAGCTCAGGCACATTAAAATTGGACTGACAGCACATACCCAATGTGGTGAGGAAATTTTGGAATCTTTACTAAGGTTAAATTTGAAAGGCTTTGCAGGGGGGAAGATACTTTAAGGAGTGATTTGATAGAGATTGACGAACTAGATAATATAGAAGAGATAGCTGGTACACAGGTCTGCAGGGACCTGAACCAACCCTGCAGTAACTAAACCTATAAAGTGCCATGAGTTGCAGACATAGGGGGTCAACAGAGAAGGCAATAATATAAAAATCTATGAAGGGAAAATGCTGGAGAGGCAGAAAGGAAATTTGTGTTATAGGTAAAGTAGCAGAAAAGCAGAAGAGAATAATTGCATAATTGTGTTTTGAAGAAAAGGCTTAAAAAGCAATTAAATATAGCTGCAATACCAGGTGTAACCTGCTGGCTCTTAGATTTCTCTCTGTGAACATGAAACACAACAAATGGAGATAAAAGTGACAAAATGGGTTGCTTTTTGATAGGGAAAAAATTCCTTTCATGAACCTTTCATCTGTCTTTTTTCGTACTCAACCATAAAGCTAAGCAGAATGTTACGGTTCATCCTCCTATGCAATTTTTTCATCTTTTTTTCTAGTCTGTTAGTATAAAACTGTCCTAAACCCACTTACTAATCATTTATTAATAACATTGTGACAGCAGCTAACTAAACCATTTCAGAAATGCTTATTTCCCTGTGAAAACTGATCTTCACTGTCTTTTGCTTAAACAACATTCTTTATTCAAGCTGGTTTAATTAGATAAATTTCTCATTCCTGCTTATTTCTGAGGCTTCAGAAATTCACCATTAGTACAAGATTTGATAGCAAGAGCTAACATATAACTACAGGTAGGTATTATTCAGAACAATAGTGGTTGTTCTTAAAGAATTGAGCCCAACATCCTTCAGAAAATGAACATATATCCACACTGCCAACAACTGTGCAAGCAAAATTCAGATTTGGCTAAAACAAGAATGGGGAAACTAAAGGAATCTTGCAGCCATATTTTAGGAGATGATAGCATCATTTCCTAACATGGGAGAATGGGAGACAGATTTACACCATTAACTAGCTCAATGGGAATTTACCCTCTTCCCATCATTTGAAAATCCAAGAGAAATGAACTGCCAAAATCAGCTGGCCTGGCACTTGTGGTTCCTGAGCCACACCTGCTGGTGGCAGTGCTGACCCCATTGCTGATGGTGAACGCTTACTCCTGAAATACCACATTGCATGATTGTTCTTATGTTGAATTATTTTCCTTCTTTTTTTTTCAAAATACTCATGATTTTAATATGGGAGGAAAAAAAAAGAATGATATGCATGCTTTGGTTATCATTGTAGAAAAGACATTTTCTAGGCTGATAACAGTCTGAGTCAGATATAATAAACTTTTAATTCTTCAGTATGCTAGAGTATACACACCTGCAGGTAGCCAGGTGTCTTGGATTATCCAGATTTGATAATGAAGACATTTTGACACCATTGGGAAGTACTTGTAAGAGACTGTTTGAAACCTCTGCTTTGTTAGCTAAAACAAACTGGTTTCCCAACTGTGTGGGACTGCATTTTTTATATGTCTCAAACTTTGATTTGTCTTGTTTTGTATATTGAGACATCTTGCTGGTATTTGTATATTGAGGCATGGTATTTGTATATTGAGACATCCTTTGAAGCCAAAGTAAAGACAATGCTGAGACTTCACATGTAGATGTAGATGAAGACTCTGAGACTGCAGTGCAGGACAATGAGGCCTGGTTATTCATGTGAACACCCTGAGATAAGGCCCAGGTGTGTGGGCATCTCATGAAAGACTTATGTATGAGAAAAGACTGAGGAACCTGTGGGACATTCTGTTTGTCTTGAGAATAAACAGGATAGTGTCGTGTAAAAAATGAGGAAAAAGCCTCATGAAGTGTGTGTGATCACCCATTGCCATGGAATGACACCGGATCCTAGAGATGCCTCTGGACCCGATCCATGGTGGTGTAACTATGTTCTCTCTGTCTCTGCTCTGCCGCTCTGCTTAATCTTCTCTTTTTCTCAGTCCTACTGTTCTATCACTTTAACTCTCTTGTTCTAATAAACCCTAATTGATTTGCAGCATTTGACCTCATTTGTGTCTTAATTTTACTCTGAGAAATAATCCTTGAATTTACCCCACGTCTGTTAACCAGACTGGGACAGTACTACAGCAAACTCACAGTCCTTATTGAATTTACTGCTCTCAAAAAGGAAAGAAAATTTGCCCCTCTGAAGTTGCTTGCTGGATTATTCTTTTTTTCCTCTTGAGCTGCAAAGCTAGTGAAGTTGTCACCCTGGCCTGTGTCAGCATTCTGCAAGGCAATGCACAAAGATGTTTTGTATTGCAGCTGCTCCTTTGCAATGTTTCAGATTTACTTTGCCCCAGCTGTTGCCTCTTTTTCCACAACCAAACTCAGTGGAAATAACAAAGAGGCTTGAATACTATTTCAGTAACTGATGGTGGCTGCCACTGCATTGTCAGTACAGGTTGGAGAGGGAAAAATTCTTGCTCTAAAAGTGACACAGTCTTCAGATTTAGTGGAGCCCCAGAGGCAGGACTGAGTCTTTCCCTCTTGCTGTGACAGAGATTGTAAAATGAGACAGTGGATATTATATCTGTAGGGCTTGACACTCCCCTTAGCTCTTTGCCATGTGGGCAGGGCTCTCAGAATATCATGTCCCTTGCCCTAATTATAAACAGATAAGGGATAAGACCTGCTTTAAAGTTATTTGTTTAGGACAACAATCTAGATTTTTTGCATTTTTCCTGAATTAGTAACTGTGAGCTCTTACATACACCTCCTTTTCATGTGATATCCTCTGCTCTCTCCACTCATATTTTGTGGTCCAGGAGTGATTCACATGAAATCTCTATTAATAGCAGTAAGGATCTACCAGCCACTTAAAGAAAGCCACTGGGGATTTGCCATATAATGTGAGCTGTTAACAAAAAAACTCTGTACCACGCTCTCTGTGAGCTGTGACTGGGGCATTCATGATTCCCTAAGGTATTGAGTGGACTCTGAATCAGCAAAAAATTGCCTCCAACATAAGTAGACATGCACCATAGGACAGCCCTGGCTAGCTATATGCCACAGGCAGTTCAAATACACTGGAGAATGACTCCATATCATCCAAATACTGTCCTGAGCACCTAAGAACACAACATAAGAAGCAACTACGTACCAAGTGGCAAAGATTAACACTCCACTTTTACTTAGGTAAGTGAAACCTGATTCTCTTTTCTCAAGCACTGTGGGAAGAGAGAGAGCTGAAATACGGCTTTTTCCAGTTCCTCCCAACTTTCTGTTAAATCTGTGGCATTACAGACTAGTTTGCCATGTGAAAGAAGTGCAGGCTAATTAGTGTGTGTAGCTTATACTGATACATTCAATCTCCTAAAAAGAAGCAGCATATTAAAAAATAATATGATTATGTAATTTTTTAGGATTCTTTTCACCTCCTTTTTTCTATATAATTTTTTCTTCCAGCTGCATACTTACTTGTGTATTTTTTGTTTATTTTTTTCTGTCATTATTGCAGTGGAAAAGACAGTGATGATATTAACTCATATCCTGATTTGGGCTGTTCCATACAGTTCTACTCCAGCCCAAACCAGGACAACTCATCAACCAAATAAAAACTTATGATATCAGTATTTCATTACACTGTTCTCAAATGTGTATTCCTTTAGTAACAGCAACATACAACAATAATAAAGAGAGCTGGTGGAACCAAACAGAAATTAAGGATGGAGACAGGTGGGAGCAGGCAGACATGTCAGAAAAAATAATTTTGGGAATAAAACTAATTTTGGGAATAATTTTGGGAATGAGAAAAGTGTGGTTTAGCTGAAAGGATGTGAAGGGGTATAAGGTGGATGAAAGAGTTAAAAAGATATGTTAGAAGGGCTGAGGTGTAAGTAGGATATCAAGAGATTAAAAATCTTGGTAAGTATGGCAGAAATATGAAGAAAAAGATTTTTTTGGGGAACACCACAGAGATATTTTTAGCTTGTGTTATCCAGCAGGAGGTAGAAATCAGTGGAATGATTAGAGCAATAAAAATGAAATAATATGAAAAAAAGTTTAAAACCCAGACTTAAGATTTTTACACATAAAGCAATCATTTTGGGACAAAGTTAATAATTTAAATGGAAGGAAAATCAGAAGAAGTGGAAGTAAAATCAGAGATTCTGACAAACTCTGTTCTTTATACACATGGGCAGGAGTATTCTGAACTGTACTTCTTTTACACTATATTTGGTGTGCAACTATATGTATTAAGATGCAAAGTACTGTATTACTTTTCCTTGGGACAGCAGAAGACACTGCAAAATTGTTTCATAACTTCTCTTTAGAAGTTTGATTCAATGGTAATCAAAACCTCTATTTCTGCTCAGAAAGTATTTGGTCATAGACAATAAACACAGCTTGAACTTTTGTACAAAACACAAAGGTGACAGTTTCTTACAAGGCACAGAGGTGAAAATGAACAATAACACATCACTTTCTCAGTTATAGAGGCAAACTGAATTAAATTTAACTCTGCTTATAAAAGCTTTTATAAGTCTCTATATTTTTTCCTTCATAATAATTTTTTAGATTTTTTATTCACTTTCCAAATTTAATGTCTCACCAAATTTAGTCCCCATTAGATATAATTCTCTGTTTGAATTTGTTTCAAGCTGAAACCCAGAATCTGACCTTTAATGACTTTGACTTTTGTATATGCAGTAAACTTAAGGCAGAGATTGATTGTACAGATGTGCCTGCAGCTTTTTTTACTGAAGGAGCATGAAATATCCTCTTCATGTTGACAGAGGAAAGTAATTCAAGGGATCTGAAAGCTGCTATGAAAACCTCTGGGAAACAGAAATGTCAGAATATGTTAATGGATATATCTAAAAATGCATCTTGTTCCTGTGAGCCTGTATACCAATTTTATACACCATTCTTAGCAATTCCAGACACAGTAGAATATACTCAAGATGACCATTTAAGAAAAAGCATTCCTTTGAAGCTAACATGGCTTTCATCATGCAAAACTGGCCAAAAACATCACCCATAATAATGGATGAAAAGGAAACTCTTCAGATTAAATGTGAAACATTTTCTAGAACATCCTTGCAGCTTGGCAATGAGCTTTGAGAAAACCCCACTTGGGACATACTCAGTGGGAGAGTGAAATGGGGTGGACAGAGCTGTTCTCCCACTAAGCAGTGTTTTCCTGCTGATGAATGAGCCACACAGTTTGATATCAAAACTTTGGGGATGCTGTAACACCAGAAAGATGCCCAGACTCTCTGTAAAAAGACATCAATACCTCTGCTTTGGTTATTGTCTCTAGTAGCTGGAGGAATCTCACAGTGCCTTTCAGAGATAGATATAGAAGGCTGCATGAAACAAAAAATCCCTTTTTTTTCTTGGACTGAGGACCAGACTACTAAAAGCAAAGTACATGAGAATTAAGACAATGTTCTTTCTAAATCTCAGAGGATTACTCTCTGTGGAACCATAAGCACATTTAAAACAAATAAGTTCTAAGTGTTTAGTCTGTAGTCAATTGCACAGGGTAAATTTTCATAAGGAGTAATCTGTGGGATGATGATAATTTTTGTTATCATTGTTTGTGCTATTTTGTTGCATCTGGATTCACTATGCCAGGATCTGTAAAATCACATACAGTAAGAGCAATATAACATTTTCCCATCAGATTTAAATGTCTATACCTAGGATTATATTACTTACCGTGCTTGGTGGTAGGATTCACAACCAATGCTGTCAGATTAATCAGTTCTGGCTAAATACCTAGCATGTTATGATTTCTCTGTGTCTCAGTTATAGCTAATAGTTAGAGACGTGCAAACCTACACAATCACAGAATCACAGAATGTCAGGGGTTAGAAGGGACCTCCAAAGATCATGCTCTGTTCTAAGTTGTTGCTGCTCATGCACATGCTGAGATTTATTTCAAACTTAGAATCATAGAATGTCCTGAGTTAGAAGGGACCCATGAGGACCTTCAAGTCCAACTCCTGTCTCTGCACAGGACAGCCTCAAAAATGACACCATGTGTCTGAGCGTGCTGTCCAATGCTTCTTGAACTCTATCAGGTTCAGCATCATGAGTACTTCCCTACAGAGCCTGTTCCTGTGCTCCACTATCCTCTAGGTGAAGAATTTTTTCCCAATATCCAACCTAAACCTACCCAGGCAAAGCTTCATGCCATTCCCAGAGCAGACTGCAATTATCACCTCCCTTGACTGGTTAACAATGCAGTGCTTAATGCACTCCAGGATGTAGTTGGCCCTTTTGGCTGCCAGGGCACTCTGCTGACTCATGTTCAATTTCCTGTCAACGAGAACTTCCAGATCCCTCTCTGTGGGGTTGCTCTGGATCAATTCACGTGCATTATTTTAAGATTTTCTTAGTTCTGACACATAGAACATCACAAAGTTAATGATATTTCCTTAGTCCATCGTGGTAGGATACCAGAATACCTCTATTTCATTATTTTAATATTCTTATGCTTTCCATTAGTCCCGTCTTGAAGATGACTGCTCTAGTTTGGTTGAATTATTCCACAAAATTCTTCATGATGTTAAGTAATTTAATGTAACTGGGAAAGAGCCTTTACTAAAAACTGACAGATAGCCCTATTATACTGCTGAACTTATTTAACACTAATAACATCATTTAAGCCAGGTTACACTCAGCAAAAAGATATTGCTCCATTTGCTTCACTCAAATTACCTCCTTGCAGAAGATTTACTACTGGTACTTCCTGTGTTTCATTAATCTTTTGTTAGGTATCCAAACTTTAAAGTTCAAGATAAGAATTTTTTATACATTGCTGCAACTTTCAGAATACTTAATGAGTGATGTGTCACTGGTATAATTTTAGAATGTGGATTTATATGTATATAATATAATTAAATTTTGTACAGACAGTACAGTCTTATTTTTAGAGTATAATTCAAGTAAAGGTAATGTGAGAAGGAAATCAATACCAGCTCCCTATATTTTCATATAGACTGAAGAAAATATATGTCTAGACAGTATTTCCTTCTTCCTTAGTATTGGTTTTGCAGATTAGGAAGCCCATCTTTAAGAGTTCAGCGCAACAAAGTAAATATTACAGAAAATTTGAATGTGGCTTTCTGTAATAAATAATAAAACTATAAGAAGATGAGAAAACCTATAAGAAACCTCGAAATTATTCCTATATATTTTTGCAGGTTTTTTTCACAATTTTATATTGGTTTTTGTAAGGGTTATGCACAAACTCATCATAAACTGCCATTGAAACTGAAATGTCAACCCTTGATTAAGGGTTCATGGGAGACATTTGAGATATTGCCCTAAAAAAGTATTTTCCATCATAACAAATAACAACACACTGTTATAGAAAATGAGTCCTGCTGGATGATGACTAAAGGAAAAGAAAAATGCACAGGAGTTCTTGCACAATCTTAAATTTCCCAGACATATTTTTTCAATGTCAAATAACCTCGTCAATTGTAACATATCAAAACCACATTCTAATCAAAATGCTGCTAGATTTTGCTCTAAAGAAAATAATAGAGAATTCCCTTCCTGAGGCAAAACCAGAATTAGACAACAGAGTATTGCCATTCCTAGATAGAGCTAGTTCTCCTAAACTCCTACTCTAAAAATGTTTTCCATGTTTTCCTTTGCAAGACAGCACTTCACAACTCTAAATTTTGTTGCATTATTTATTCAGTGTTTTATTTAAAATAAATTCAGAGCAGCTAAAATTACTATTGAATGTTTCCAAATTAATGGAAAAATTGAAAATTTTTAAGGTATTGTAAAAAGATTTTTAATATGTCTGCTGAAGTTAGATTATTTTCAATTACAGCAGACAAGAGTCAACCACCTAAGTAATTATTTTACTTTAGGCTGTTTTCCCATCTCTATTTGAGAGTTGAGTGTTGGAAGATTGAAATGGGGAATGAAAGTATTGCCTTATCCAGTCTGCAGGCATTGAGTACAATTGAAAAATTGAAAAGACAACTTCAGGCCAGGATTTAAAAATAGACTAACAACTAAATTTCTAATTCTTTAGGTAGATAGTAAATATGCATATGAATTGAGAGTTAGTCCTCTAAATCCAATGAATATGCAGTTTTTATGTAGCACAAAGGAAACTAAATGTGCAACTTTAGGTGTCTGTAATTTGAAAAGTTAAATTCAGTTTCCTTTGCTAGAAAGAAGTTATCCCACTTACCCCTTTTATACTGTGCTACCCCATCCCCTGCCATTATATACCTTAGCAGCATATCACCACTAATACTTTGGGTTCATAACTAGGAGAAATGACTATACAATTGGGCAAGCCAGAAACTTCTAAAGAAAAACTTGTGTTATCTTTCTGTAAGTTATCCTCACACAAATTATAAATATTGAAACACTGGTGTTTATCTGTAACCTTCTCACTGATTTTTTTGTTCCTGTTTCCCTCCAGAAAATGAGTGTTTTCAATGTGTATCCAGAGTCTATTCATGAAGAGTTAGTAGACTGGAAATAAAGAACACCATTCCAGCAAGGTTCCTCATTAGACTTTTGTCCTGTTTTGAGTTAGAATAGAACTAATTCTGTTAAATGATTATTTGTTTCAGCTAAAGGTCTTCTAAGTAACTCTACTTTCTGAAATTAACGGCACGTTTTCACAAACAGTGCCTGCTTCTAGCAGTGATAAGACCTAACATTTAGGTTAGTACCAAAGATTGGTGTACACACTCAGGTCACTGCTAAATCTTGTGTACCACTCTGGAGGTGCAAAGTAAAAGGCTGCACCTGCAGGGAGGAGCAGATAGTTCAGGTGACCCTAAACAGACCAAGTAGGTATTCCATTCCATATATATCTTATTCCACATAAAGCTGAGGGATCACAATGGTCAATCTCTTTCTTCTTCAATGGCTGTCGTCTGAGGAGGACTTTGTTCTGCCTTCAATTTCAATCCGTGTGTTCCTGAATCCATTTTCAGAATCCAGCTCCTAAATCTGGTCCTACCTGCCCCTGAGTCAAGTCTGGGACTTCTGCCACAGCATCAGTGGTGATGGTGATGTAATTGCCATCAAGGGGGGATGGGTTTGATATTGGGTTCGTATATGTTTGAGTGTATTTCATTTTATTGTTATTATTTTCATTAAATGTGTGTTATGAAATATATGATGTCTGGAATCATAAGTGCTCTTCCAGTACTGTCTAGAAAAAAATGTTAGTGTGCCTCAGAAGTGGAAACCAGCAAGATTTTTGAACAATGCTGCAGATAAAATAGAAGTGGGATGTTGAAAGGGAGGGATGTAAAATGGGAGAGAGAACAGTTCTAAGAAAGAACTGATAAATGGAAAAGTGAGGAAAAGATGGCAAAAAAAAGAATGGGGCAAAATGGGAATGGTTATTGTCCCAACAGCCCTTCTTAACCTATAGATGTCATCTGTCCATCCTACAAAGTTACTCTGGTTCATATTGGGATCTTTCTTTATCAAAACAAGGAGTGCTGGGATGACTACTGACATGAGAATGAATCGATCAGGGCTTCGTGTGCATTCATCTCTGTAACACAGAAGGAGCAGCTTAGTAATGTGGAAGAAAAATCAAAATAGATTTGAAAGGAATATTTATCAAACCAAATGGATTGAGTCAATTTGAAGTCCTCATTTTTTTCAGCAAATTCCCTCTGATTTTAAATGTTTTGTGCCATATGTTGCTTACTCTATGGCAGACAACTCAAATAATTTTTTACAGTAATACAAATGAGAATACTCAGTATTAATAATACTATTAATACTAAGTGAGTTAAACATGGCTAATACAGCTCTGCTTAATATTAGTACTTCTATTCTCTCAGGCCTGTAACCCCTTCTGAGACATTTGCTTAACATATCAAGGTGACCTGCACTTGAAACTTTGCTTTCCCAATATACTTACATCTTTATTTAACCTTTTATCTATGATTAATGGAATGTGCTATTTCTGCTTTGCTGTAATGGATGGCTACGTTGGAGCAGTACACAACTTAGCAATGACATGTCATTCCATAGAAGACATTATAACAAAATCACATAGATGAACCAAAGCTGACAAATCCATTTTTTTCTCTGTGGTTTTTATGTCTTTCTCTTTGACATCTCTTTGTAGACTAAATGGCTTTCCATTAAATTCTCACTGGTAACACTTCTTCCTGAAAGTTCACTTCTGACCACCTCAGGGATTACATTGGCCAAAGAACTGAGGAGAATGTGTTGGTACATTTGTATACTGTACACCAAAGTGCAGATTCAAATATGCAGCTCCTTCATTTAGAAGATAATTTTGCACTTCAAAGGGCTAAGAAAAGTATGTCATATCCCATGGTTACTAAAATGTTAAAGCAGGATTTTTCCTGAAATGAAAGTATTATTTAATCCTTTGGCCTATGTGTATCAAGCATTACAGAAAGATAATGTGACTTGCAATTTTCACAATGGTGGGCTGGTTCATATTGTTGCATGAATATAAAGAGTATATATATATATACACATTTATGTGTGTTTATATATATACACACTGACATGACTGGAGGCTAAGATGGATCTTGAATTCATTTAGGAATTTATCTTTTGTTGTGTTTACACTTAGAGCAACAAAGATATTGTAGAAATTTTTATGTATGAATATAGAATGGATTTTTCATGGACCTTAAAGAAGATGCTTCTAAATCAAACACAAAATGCTTAACTGATACAAATTACACAACAGTGACAGTTCTTCTTGTCTTACCTCAATTGAATATGATAAAATTGGAATAAGTTCATAAAAGGATGATTAGAAAGACAAGGAATGTCTTCTATAAATTAAATAGGTTTTATTCAAGAAGGTTTTAAATAATGCCTAATTCAGGAAAGAGGTAATCAATTGAAAGGGAATCTATGTTTCCTAAAAGTTATGACATATAGGACCAAGGAATGATAATTTTACTTTTCTAATAGCACAACAGGCTTCAAAGGAAATAATGAGCAGTAGGTTTAAAATAAGCAGAAGGAATTACTTTCCCACACAACTATAATGGAAAATTAAACTCCAAGTCTGATTGTCAGAGGACTTGCAAAAGAGCAAAAAACAGTTTTACAAGGTCTTGTCAAAGTCATGAAAAACAGATCCTTTCACAACTATAAACACAAAATTCCTAGATGCAATCTCTGGAAAAGGAATTTCCTGCAGTAGACTGTAGAAATATCAGAGAGAATATTATGGGAATAACTGGTTGTCAGTTTTGATTAACAACCATTACTGGTGTCATTAGAACAAAGATACTTGCCTAGGAAACTTTGTGTTGACCCTATACTGCCATTCCTCAGCCATTCCTTCCACTGCTTGTTGCACCTATCTTTTATATCTTCTACCACTTTAAGGTTCACCAGCAAAGGCTTTTTTCTCTGTTTCAAGTTTGATCTTGGAATTCATCCTGCCACAATTACTGCATCTATAGTGCCAAATATTTGGAAAGCATGATTTAGAAATTAGTATCCTACATCATTAAATGGTATCTTTTATGAAGCAAATGGAAGATCAAGGTCCTAAAGACATTTTGAACCTCTAAGGATAGAACAATACATATAATAATGAATGCTTCAGTTTCTTTCAGTTGGAACATATTCAGGCTTTACATCAAAACATCTGCCAGATTATCAAAATCAGTTTTGACTGTGTAAATGTAGACCTAATTTTTTCCCTCAGAATTTCCTTGAAACCTAATGCTTTACAAGAATTGTATCTGTCATTTTGATTACACTCACCATCATTCACAAATGCTCCTATTATTCTAAAACACTTTGAATGATAAATTTTCAGTATTGATTATTGTTGACATTAATGCTGCAGTTAACATCAAAATATTACAGAATTACTTCAAGATATTTGTGGAATTTTAAACAGTCTTAACTGCTTTCTGAAGGTCATGGTTACATTTCCTACATAAAAGATTTGTGTTAGGTGAAGTTATCCCAGCAGTGTTGCCTTTCTTTACTCAAGAGGTGGAAGCAAGTAAGGAAAATTAAAGACTTAGTTCAGCTCTGGTTTGTTTGCTAATTACCACTAATTTACTTGTCAGAGTCACAAGATATATTGGATATTCCCAAAGGGATTCCAGAAGCTGTCAAGGTTTGCAAATATTTTTATGACATTGAAAGTTGTCTTGTGAAAGAGATATAACATAAAGTTGTCTGCCAATCAATTAATTTGTTAGGTGTGATCATGTTCCTCTCTACATCCTGATCTGCATTATAACTGATAATCCAATGGCTTCTGTATGAAAGAAATAGAAATTGCTAAGGAAATTTCAAATATATGTACAGAGTTCTCACTTCTGTTGTGAGAAAGTATATAATAATGCTCTCTGAGGTGTGAAATTTTCTGGTAGTGTCTGCCAGATTATAAACTTGTTTTGAACATTGTCACAAGCCTAAGTGCAAGTAGAGGTTTTTTTGGCTATTGCTGTTGATTTTCAAAAATGTGCATTAGAAGTATTTCAGAAAAACTCCATAATGTGCTCTAAGCTTCTATTTGTGACAACCTCAGAAATACTCTTTTTTTTTTCTAGAGTTATAGCACAAGAATATGTCAGCTACAAATTAGGTCTTAAGGTGGTACATAAACAATTACAGTATTAACCTTGGAGTATTCAGATGCCTTCAGGTTTAGAAATACATATTTTGAACAAAAAAGGAATATATTCTTCATAAAAGGAATATATTCTTAACAAAGAATTTTGAACTACACCATCCTCCAGTGTTTTGTGAATTAACCATTGATACAAAACAAAGATACAAATAAAAATTATCACTAATGGCAAGCAGCCTTTACATGGGCAAAATTTGCTCAAACTCTTTTGTGGTGACAGATAAATCCTTCACTGGAAGGGAAGAGTTAAGATATTTTAAGTGTTGCTTTAGGTCAACTGAAACTACCTTTGGTCAACAGTGACTTAGAGGCATATCCACAAGATGTATGCAGAACATCTCTCAGAAATTTTTTTTTAACTAGTTCTGAATCATAGACTGAAGGGATGTTAGAAACTATTTCTTTCAATTCTAGAGGCTGGTCCTTCTAAGCTGGGTCTGTGGAAGACACACATACTGTCAAGTCCTTTGCTGCCTCTTCCTATTTTGCCTGTGCTGAAGATTAGGAATTCTTATTCACTGGGCATTAGAAAAAAACTTAAAAGTTTAGTTGCCATTTGTTTGCCTATTCTCACTGTTACCTTGAATCCAATATCCTTTATGTTTTATATGCTTAACAAATATCTTCCAAGAATGAATACCTGAGTTTAACCTATTTGTTCTTCCTAGAGAAATACTCTGCTTTCTTCTGTTCTTTTAAATAATTAAACTTACTATTCAGGTGAAGTTTAACTAATGTATTACTTCCCTGACTTTCTAATTAAATAGAGGCCCAACACTACACAGAAGCCTTTGAGTTCTACTTTATGAATAAATTAATACTCTTTACTCTTTCAGATAATCCCAAGCCTTACAACACTTTGGTATAATGATTTCAGTGAATATACTGTCACTACTCATGGCATAGATGGTTACAAAGTTTTCTCTTCAGGATACATGAAAGGCAGGTTTGGTTCATGAACTGTCAGCAGCTTGTACTTAAGGTCCCTTCTTGTATGTTTCCTTCATACATGGCTGGCTTTGAAGCATTTTTTCTGTATGTTATTAAAAAGCAAATGTTGCTTCCATTTATTCTTTTTTTTTTCAGAGTACATAAAGATACTGTGTGAGTAAGACAGGCCGTGTTTGCTACTTAAAAGCTTTCATGTGACATAAAAGAATTACAATATCACCACTCCTAGATGCATAGCTATCCCTTGGAGAAACACATGGGGTCATTGCTGTCTGATTAACTCCATGTGGATCAAGTATTAACTTAGGTTAATACTCTGTGACTAGTTACTTCCTTTTATTATGCTTCAGTGAACTGTCCACCAAGCAGTGTGCTCATATTTTCCTTAACAAATTTGAGCTCAGTTTTGGGATAGAGATGTTTGTGTAAACTGTCAATTAGCTATGCAGTTATGAAGTTTTCTTTTTAGAGATGAACCTTAAAAACTCCTGGTTTGTTCCAGTTAGCCTAGAGGAGGATAGACAAAAGGTCTCTGATCTTTGGTCTCTGACACCAAAAAAAGAGGGGTTTGGTTTTGTTTCTTCCAGAGATGAAAGATGCCCAAGACACATGACCTAGGTACTATTTAATTTTTTTTGCCTTTCTAATTCATGAGAAGCTTATTCCCTCCCTGCCAATCAGACCATTCCATACTGTGCTGTTAGGCCAGCCAGGACTGGTTTAGTTTTTGCTTGCTGACCTGTTATCTTCTACTCAGTTTACCTTAGTTTGAAGAGAAGTATCGAGTAATAACAGTGCTTGCTGCCCTATAGAAGAAAATGTTTATCTTAACTGCTAATTAGAAAGAAGAAAGAGGTGATGATAAAGGCTCTCAGCCCATGGACACATTTTCCTGGAGATCTGTGTATACTACTCTGGAGCTCAACACTGGAAGAATAACTTTCCAGAAAGTTTATTGTCAATACAGAAATAATCAAGAAGAGAAGAGTAGGAATAGGAGTGGAAAAAGGTTGAACTTCTATGGAATTGTGAAGGAGTGAGAATCTGTACCTAGTCACCCAACTATAAATGTGGTAATGGGAAACATACACTTTGCTTTGATCTTCAAAATAAATTTATGTGAAGAAAGATGGCTTTGCTGCTTACAGAGGGAAAGCAGACAAACCTGATTTCCCTTGCTCTGCCTCCAGAGTTGTGCAGTAGCCTTACAGAAATATATTTAGCTTCCTCCCCAGCTCTTGTCTTTGCCCTTGTATCACATTGCATGGGTGAGACAGTCACAGACTTTGGATTACCTCCACATAGGTTTCTCCTTCAGCTTTTGTTGGCTGTCTTGTTTTCTCAATGGCAAATATTGCAATTATGGTGTGTGACTTGTTCTTGTAATGTCAGACAAAGCTCCATCTCATTTTGACCTTTGATGAAATGAATCATGTCATGTTTCACACGTGCCCTTTCAAGTTATGTTGTGGTAATCTATCTGACAGACACATGGAGGAAAGGACAAGACAAAATAATAACTGATATTATCAGCATCAGCAGGAATGGAAGACCACAGGGTTTTGAGGTTTACGAGCTACATGTGATTTTTCTGAGGTAGTAAACATGTATTGATTGTATAATATACAAAACTTTTTCCTTTCTGATGTAAAGCCACCAAAGGGGGAAAAAAATATAAGCCACAATATGCACTTTAACTATATCATTTCTCTACCTGATGCAATAAAACTTTCATGGGTTCTGTTTCTGAAAAATTCATCTGACTTGAATAAAACAGCATTAAGTCTTCTCAGCTATTATTTAAGAACATATTACTGAGCTCAGTCTTTATGGAAACAACAGTTATGAATTTTGTGTTTAGTAGCAGTAAAAACCCAATAAGCATAACCTAAGAATAATATTTTCACTTTATAATAAAAATTATTATACATTAGCAAGCCATCTGATTTTTCTAAGTTATTCTTGAGGAAAGCTTTACAATGATTTATCCAACAGTAAAACAAATGTCTTTACCAATGACTTCAACAAAAAGGTAAAAAATTCCGTATAAATGTTCTTATTATTGTAAGTAGAGAAATTGAGTTTGCTTGAGCTTGCAAAAGACATGGGGCTTGTTTGTAGTTTGGTTTTGTTTTCTTTTGTTTTCCCAGAAATAAAAGCAAAGATGTGAATGTGTGAATTAATCTTAACAAATAAGCTGGCAGGTGTCTACTAAATAGGTGTTTGTAACAGCATGATTCTCAAGATACTCTTCATGTAGTAGAGTGCAGATAAGCACTTTTTTTTTTCCATGGCATAGTGCTTGCATAACTGTGCATTTAAATATATTATTCATGTATTAGCTCTATACAAAATAGTTACAATGCTTTATATTTGGTCTTGGGTTTGAGTACATACATAATCACACCCCTGCCCTGTAGTGAGGTTTAAGGTGCTCTGTATTGGACTGTCCCTAACTATGCAACAGGCTGATCCTTCTTGTCCCACTTCTTATGTGACAGTGACATCCCTGGACACATGGTGGACATAAATATGTATCCATTCTGTCTGGAGTATTTTAGATATGTTATCACTTTTAAGAAACTTTCCTTCATTTCATAGAAGATAAAACTCTTTGGTCCAGTAATCCTACCAGAGAGATTGTATTTTCCTTTACAGAAAAGAACTGAGGGAAATGAAAGGACACAGTTTAAGTGCTGTGGTCATTATGTGTGTCCCTAGAAGATCTCTCATTGCCTTCATCACTAGTTTTAAATGCCCTTCTCACTAGTTTTAAAACTTTTGATCTTGTTTAATATATAACAAAACAGAAGGCACTGTGCCCACAGGATCTCCAGGTGATGACTACTTAGTTCAGAAATGGAACATAATGCAAATGGCATAACCTTCCATTTCCAGACTTCAGGTTTACCTTAGTTTTACTTTTTTATGAGCACTGTATGCTGACAAAACAGATTTCTAAAATTGTTTTCTGCAATACTGTGATAATAATAATATCTGGTAAGGGCATTTTTCATATTTCACCAAGAGCCTTAGTGTTCCCACTCCTAATCTCAGATTGAACACAGTATTTCATCTGAAAAGGGTCTATACAGCACCTTTCTGCTGGAAATAGGGAATGCATTTGTCTAATGTAAGAAAGGAAGCCACAGGGAAAACCAGAGGAAAACTCAGTTCTGACTCTATTACCTGGCATTACCATTTGAGGCATACCTCTGTGCAAATATTGCAAAGCATTAAAAAGTTTTCTTGTATCATAACTCAGAGGTGCAAAGAATGTTGATTCAAGATTGAAATGCTCATATGACATTATTTTCCAGGCTCTAAATGGTAATGTGTGCATACCCAAACACAGAAAGGGAGGCACTTTTGAAAATGAAACTTATGTTTCACATAAGATATGTACCTTAATACATGTAGAAAGCAAATTATTAATAATGTAGACAAAAAGGATTGGATTACTTTAGTTTTATGAATATTCATAACTAATTACAAGAAATACAAATAATATTAAAAGAGACTCAGCACAATCACTTTTAATTTTATAAGAAAAAAATGAAGCATTTATAATATTCAAATAAGTACTGTGCTTGCTTTTTTTGTTTTATAAATCCTACAGAATAATTGCCTGCAGAAAGGGATATTTAACCCATTTCAAACAATAGACAGGGAAAAAAGAAAGCTGTTAAGCTGTTCAGTTGTGGAATGAACACTCTGAGGAAAAGACTCAGCCACATTCCTCTCTTAGCCTGGGGTACATTGGGTTTTTATTGGAACAGAAGATGCTAAAGGCATTGCTAAAACCAGAACTATAAGCCCTGTCAATATGTGAAAGAGCAGCCTCCAGTTCTGTTTCAGTCAAGCTAGGAAACATATTGTGGAGTGTGGGAAAGGAATAAGCCCGTCTAAAAAGTGGGAAATGTGAAAGAAAAGCACATATACAAGAGAGAAATAAGTCATATGAAGCATTTCTGAGCTTTGAAATTTCAAAAGGGCATACATATACTCCAAACAATTTGGAGAATTTTCTGAATAAACAAAGAAATACCATTATTTTCAACAGGCTTTGATATATTCTCTGAGATGAAAAAAAAATCAAAAATTGAGCAAGTATACACAGTTTTTAATGGCTCCAAAAGAAGAAAAGGAGCTTCTCTCAGCTATGCTTAAACCACTCTTTACAGAATGCAATGCCACTGTATTTTTTGGGTTGGTTGGGGTTTTTGTTGCTTTGGTTGGTTTGGTTTTGGGTTTTTTTGTTTGATTGTGTTTTGTGGAACATTACCTAGAGTATACTAACATTTTCTCACTTTTTAATCTTTTTCTCACTCAGTTTGTGTATGATATTATTTTTCAACTACAATTTTAGCATAAGCAGAGGTAGTTGTGAGAAGATAACCTTAGTCTAGTATCTATAAAGCTTTGTTTATTAATGAAAACATTCTTTTAATTTCTGTACTTTTACTGAAGTGGAGAGCTAGTATAACATCTTTTCACATGAGAACTCTGAATCCCTTTGCAGAAATTTCAGTGTAGACATGTCCAAAAGGGCAAAAGAGTTTTAAATCATCAGCAATCAATACAAAGGATAATGTGGAACATATGACTTTTAGTACCAAGCTGTGAAATATTCTATGCTTTCTCCACAAACTTAACTATCATGAGTAGTAATAACAGTAATGATGATCTTGGATGAGTTAAAATAGGAAATAAAGAAGCTTAGCTCATAAAAAATAGAATGTAAACTTTTAAACAGATGATTTTATTCTGCACACAGCAATTACTCCTGTTGTCAGCAGGACGAAAATTTACTACCCCAGAAAGTTGTAAAGACCCTGATGCATTCTTACACAACACAGCATGAGCTGCATCTCAATTAGACTGTCCTTCCCAACAGCACTGTACCAGTGCTTACATCTGTGGCACACTATCTGAGCCTTTTGCACAGTGCAGAGCCAGGCTCATTTACACACTCCCACTAGTTATGAATAGATCAAAGCTGGAAGTATTTTCTACCTATTCTAATCAAGGAACTTTTTCGTTGTTTTAGAAAATACATTAAGAAGTGCTTTTGGCAGGGCTATTTTTCTCCAATGCCCAAATAGCAAATGAAACAGATCAGTATTCTGCTGTTTCTTAGGAAGAATCTGACAAAACTATGAAAAGGAAGCTCACTTGCCATCCAGAACCATGACTACTCCGTGAATGTGAAGAATAGGAGAAAATATACCATCAGTCAAGAAGGGGAGGATAGCCTTATGCAACACCAAACACAGACATAATACAAATCACACTGCTGAAAATCTTAATACAATGGCTGAAGAACCTGACAACAAGGGATACTCCAGAAGAAAGTTCTGCATATGCAGCTAAAGTCTGTTAAGAGCTTGCAATCCTGCCATAGAATGTAATCATGATGGTGGAGCAAGAATGAAAACTAACTGACCACCTGATATAACACCATAATAACAGCTGTGAGATGCATATATAACATCCTAATGTTAAGGATTTGGTGTAATCTATGCCTACGACTCTCCAACAGTGCTACTTGCTGAGCTGTTTCTCAGGCTACCCACGCCACTGGTTTTGGTCCCCCAAAAAACCTGGGGATATGTAAGCCTACTGGTAGCCAATTTGGACCAGATTTCTGAACTACCTTTATTAGCTATGGATGTCATGTCATCTGACATGGGTATTTATTGACAGATATTTTAGGTTTTACTACTTTTGATTCAGTCTGTAAATTTAGTGCACATGTGGGCCAGCACTTTAAGACACAAAAATATTGTTCTTATTCCTAGTCCAGTATCCATTCTGTATCATCTTTCTGTAAGTTCATGCACACAGAGAAGTTAAATTGACAGACATAAAAAAAAATTAAATTTAAAAATATTCACACAGATGTGCAGAAAGTGATTCTGAAAATACAAAGTGCAAACATCTGTTTCATTGCTGTTGGTGTTAGATGAATGTTACATATTGAACACATTTAGGATTCCTTTCTGTTCTGGCAGATTGAACAGAGATTAATTATTGATCTCTTTGAATCACTTATATAGGGATCTTTTTCTTTTCTTTTTTTTCCTTTTTTTTCCCCCTGGCATTTTACTATAGGAATATCTGTTTATTTCAGTAAGAGCTTTTGATTTTTTACTCAATAAAAGCACAAGTCAACTACAAGTTCATGAAAAATAGCAAGAAAAAAGAGGGAAAGAAACTTTGTTTACTGATAACCATTTTGAAATTAGTGGTGCCATGTAATTCAGGATATAGTAGTATTTGAAGATAAAATCTTCTTGTTGAATCAAAGTTCTATGACTATATCTAAAAGTGGATCCTGAAGATATCCTACATTCTGCAAACCACAAAGGTTTTTCATATGAGAACTGTGTCTCAGGCTGGTTGTCTTTTTAATGAATTAATTTCTACTAGAATCTGAACAATCAAGTTTGCCTTGTACTAAGATTATTGATGTGTGAGAGTTAGAGATGTAGACTCTGCCTCTTCAGAGACATTTCTCCTTGAAACATATGAAGAAAAAAACCCCAATAATAAACCCTGTCTTCCTAGAGACCTGAGGACTCTTCCGCTCCTCTTACACTGGCAGTGTTCATTCAGACAGGAAGACATTTGCTGACTTTCTCTGCCTTATATGCTCTCATTTCTGGAATATTTTGAATGTTATTCTCTTTATAATTTCTATTGTTTGCATTGTTAAATCAGTTATACATGGTATACTCACAGCGTATCAAGCATTCATTGTCCTTTTTCTGAGTACATATAATTTTCAGATTATTCATCCTCAATGTTGATAATAATGACCTTATCATAACTCAGCCAGTCTATTTGAGTGACTTATTTCCTCCTCTTTTGTCATAGTCACCTACCTCCATGAAGTAAAAGGTATTATATGACCTTGAAGTAGAGATTTCTCTATTTTCAATCTTATCTCAGTTCTGCCTGAGAAAAAGAAACGAAACAAACTAAAACTTTGCAGAAGTGTTCCTTCCAGCCTCATAATAATTTGTAGTCAGTATTCAGTTTGGTATGACGTGCATTTTGCATAGCAAATACTATACTCTAGGAAGCAACAGTAGCAGTAAAATAAATAAATAAATTCACCTTACATACTTTCCAACTACAGCATATAAACAATCTGTTACACAAACATTTGATCTGTATCATCTTTTTCCATTAGTAGTTTGTCACAATTTATATTCTCTATCTCATTTTAAAATAATATTCTTCTCAGTTTATCATGAAGCAAGGCAAGTTTTAGCCTTGCTGATTCAAGATTTAATGTGACAGGTTTTACCTCATTGATATAATTTTCTCTTTGAAGTATCTGAAGAAAAACTGTCATGATGTAGCCATGGAATCACCAAATAACTGCAGGCTAGTATTCTGGTGTATTGGGGATCATCAAACTTTAATTGCACTACCTTAGCACTGCAAATTAAAAAGGGTCATGAATAAGATCAAAACAAACTTGTAGCTTTTTTCAAGATAATAATTCTGTGATTATTTTTGTACTGTTCTTTCAGATCACCTCACACATCCAGTGCTGCCAAGCCAGCAGTTTGTAATCTGAAATTGTTTCTCATGTTATCAGATTGATTCTGGAACGTCTTCAATTTACTGCACTAAGATAATATCATGACCGTCACTTGCTACCACCTTGTATTCAGGTTTTATCTCTGCTTCCCAAAATATTAAATCAAGGTTTTGAATTTTACTGCTCACTGAAGGCAGTACAACCTGAATCATACATGCTTTAAGAGCAGTCGCTAAGTTCTTAGATATGATCACAGATGATGCATCAAACTTGTAGCCTCTAAACAATACCACTAAATGTATTTCTTTCTAACAAAGAAAGTTATGAAACAATGAAACACATATATATGTAAATTTAAAAAGTTAAAGCTCATATTTGGGCACTAGATTATCTCAGATTTTCATATGCAGAAATTACAGCAAAAAAATCTTCATAGTATTGCCAGGGAGTAAAGAAACTGTAACCAACTTGAACAAAGAGGTCTTATTAACTATGAAGACTTGGATATACAATGCATCTAGGCCATGCTGATTTGAAAATAGTGTATTGGTTTGTATTCACACTCACAGATCAAAGTTAGCATCCAGAAAATATCTTTGAAGTCAGAGAAGAGACATGAATATGAGAAATATTACAGAGTTAGATCAGTCTATGATTGCTTACAATCTTGTGCAGCTGAAAGTAACGTAATGAGAGCTGTGTGTAAAGGCAGTAAAGACGTTGTGATAACTGCCCTTCCATTTCTTTGTCAGCAGCAACTCTTTAGACAGTTCACTGGAAAAGTGTTTTGTATGTACTTAACTACCACAAGTTATCTTCTATTCCTGCAGCATTCATCCTTGTGTAGCACTAAAGACTCTTTCTAAAATAGTTGTAATATTATCTGACTTGTGGTCACAGGTAAATATACTTTGTTTTGTTTCATGTCTGTAGTGCCAATGATTTCTTAACAAAAATCATCCACTCTAGACCCTTATTTGCTTCTACCTCAGAAGATTCTCAGGAGCTTATGGTGCTGACAACAATACCATTTCCTACTGTTTCACTTTTTCTGAACAGGAGATGCAGAGAAAGAAAATTAACATTTGCATTGCTCACAGAAAATCACACTACAATTGACAGAGAAATTAAACCTTTATGCTTTTATGTCATTGGAGAGACATACCAAAATATATACATGCATGTAAGCTATATAAATGTACACACATTTACATATACATACACATATATAACAATCTTGTACAATGATACCCTCAAGTGTGAGAAAATGGTCAGATTTAGTGAAAGATTTATTTTATAAACTCAAAAGCACATGTATATGCAACTGAGGAAGATATGACTGAAATAACTTAATGTTACACAGGCACCCCGAGAACGCCCGATCTTGTCTGATCTCAGAAGCTAAGCAGGGTCGGGCCCGGTTAGTACTTGGATGGGAGACTACCTGGTAATACTGGGTGCTGTAGGCTTTCCTGCTCTGGCAGGGGGGTTGGACTAGATATCTTTCGAGGTCCCTTCCAACTCCTAACATTCTCTGATTCTGTGATAATGTTTACACTCACCTGATGCCTTACCATTTACTAAGTATTTAAAGTAATAAAAGGTATATTATTTTTTACCCTTCAATTATATTTGTTCTCATTTTTGTAAAGACACAAAGAATGCCCATTTTATATCTTCATTTGCAAGGTATAACAAATTCTTTTCATTACAGAAATTATATTTTCCTCCTCGATTTCTTCTAGCTTCATAACTATTCTAAACCAATGGAGTGTTCTAAAAATCTAGTTGCAGATAATGTTAAAAAAATAGACAATTTGCCATATTACCAAAAGAGTTCCCAACAGCTGAAGGAAATATCACAAGTGTGAAATCTAGCATTTCTAAATAAACAACCCTGAAAAACTGTAAAACAATGTATTAACAGATTATTCTACTTGCACAGCTTTACAGCTCTGCAAATCATATCACTATGATATACTGAATAATTTCACAATAGTACTGAAATACATTACAGAGCCTTCATTACTGGGTTATTGGCCCATTAAAGCCATCAACACATCACTCTCGAATAATCATTATAATGATGAGCCACTGCCCTGAAACATAATGATGTGTATAGGCCCTGCAACAATAATAAAATCACAAATTAATGTATTCTAATATAACAAAGTCCTAAGTGTAGTTGACAACAATCAGCAAAAAGACTGGCATGCCTGTTTAGTATTTTCCCTAAAACAATGAGAGTAGCAGGTGAATAACTTGTTTTAAATACAGTACTGAAGTGAAGATATGAAGGAAAAGCTGTTCAACCATCTCTAATGTTCAGTCATGGAAGTACAACAAAGTTGTACCTGTGTGTTTGTATAGTGAATTGGTTTATTCCACACTCTGGATTTTTCCTATTTATAAATAGAAATAACTAGGACACTCAAAAAACTGTTTCACCAGAAGTTCTAGAAGCTGAAGTTCTGTATTTCCCAAGAGAAGAGATACTGCAGAGCTGTTGATATTACTTATTTTCATATATGTCTTCCAAAACACCTTCAACTTTAAGCTAAAAAGACTCCCTTATAGGAATGAAAGAGTAGCTTATTCTCAGTGCTTATTCAGTACTTCTAATTTCCTCTGAAAGTGCCAACAGAGATGCCAATTAGTTGAAGTTAAGATAGATTTTTTGATGTGTCTTGAGATCATTATTATATTTCATACAGGTCACTGCCCCACTGGTGGCTAGTAATACATTACTGATTGAGAAACTGTAAATTGTTATGATTCATCTGTAAGTTCTCACTCTTTTTGAAGGGAATTATTAAATTTTCCTTCTTTTCAGACAAAAATTGGATTCTACCCTGGAAGAAGAAAATTGGATTCTGCCCTGGAAGGCACACTATAGTTGAAATACAAGTTACTGAACTCAGTTCAGGGACGATATGGTGAAATATAATGACTTATGGCAAGTGATTCGAGTTTGTAATCAGATTGTCCCTTGAGCCCCCCTGGTTTGCCAGTCTATGAAGTTTAGCTGAAGTATCCATGTTATTTGAAATGCACTCTTGTACACTGTGATAAACTGCTTCTTTAAGAAGACCTCTTCTTGCAATTCTAAAGCAGAGATCCTAAAATATTTTATTGCTCCAATTGTATTGATAGAAGTGTAAATACTGACTACAATGCTCGTCACTATAACAAAGTGGAATACATTCACATATTAGCTCTGAACATAGTGCATTTTCACTGTTAGTTTTTTCATGTCAATCTCTTTAAAATGAGAGAGAGTGGGCAGATTAGGAGATGTATCACTTCTAGATGGTTTTTCTGAAAGAAGTAGCCTGAGCCTGGCATGGCAGGTAGGTTTATCTGATGATTTCTATGCATGTGTATGCTTTCCACTTTCCTGACTGTAATGTATTTTAGAACACAGGGTAAGAAGCACTATTTTTATGAAGGCTGAGGAATCTTCAGGACTTTGAAATCCATAGGCTTGGCTCCCTGACTAAGTCTCTTCACTTAGTGGAGGGAATCCTATTTCTCCTTAATGAAGTCTCTGCAAAAGAATGGTGGCACTAAATAATGTGTATTTTCTTTGGGAGAAATTTGCAACTGGCTATAGTCTAGTTGTTTTTTGCTTCTGAGGAAGAGAGATAAAATGGAAAAGGTCAAGTAAATGCATGGGTCAAGTAAAGCTAAGATGCTGTAGCTGTGACCACACTAAAACCTTTTTAATTAAGGAAAGTGCTTATAGTTTCCATGGTTGGATACAGAAACTTGCAGTCAAGCAACTCTAGTTCTTTCTGTAAAACCTTTTCTAATGAAGGCTTTGACAATATATTTTATTTCATCTGGTCAGAGAATGTGGCTGCTGACTACAACATGTGAGTTAGAGACGCGGCAGATGGAGAGGGTACTCTAAAACTTAAAATTTTTGCATATATAAGGCAGTAATACTCCATCTGTGACTTACTCTGCCTTTGTGCTTCACCAAACAATTCGTCAGGCTACAGCAGGCATCCCAGCTTTTCTGCTTCACAGAGAGACTGTCTCAAACTTCTAAATACCTAGACAAAACTTTGCAAACTACCTTTTGCTTAAATGTATTTAATCTCCATAGGGATAATATAATATCTTGACCTTCACATTTTCAAGCCATGCTAAGGAAAATTTTGATGGTTCCACTTAAGCAGGTTAAAGATGAATTCATATTAAGAAACTCAAATGTTTAATGAAAAAGAAACAAACAAAAAACCCCCAACTTATTGATAAAAGAGTAGCTTTTTAAATAAACCTTAGGTAGACATGATTCTGGGAAACTTAGTTATAAAATAGTTAAACCTTAGATGATTAACTCTCTGTAAATCCCTTTTGGCTGAAAAAATAGAAGTCGTAGGTAGTGAAAAATACAAACATTCCTCAAATGTTTTGAAACTTAGCGGGTTTTGTTGTTGTTAGTTTTGTATTAATCACAATTATTTCTTTTTAAAATTTTTTAATTAGTGTGAATGATTTCTTAGTCATAATTCTGAGACCACTTACTGGGCACAGTCAATACCTTTTTGCAAATTATACTTAAACTGTTTACAGCTGCTGCTGAGGTATCTGCTGGTCTAGCTATCCAGTGAAAAATACTATATTAATTAAAGCAGCTCTTAAATACAGCAACCTTGTGAAAACAAACTTCTACAGACAGAATATGGAACAATAAGTATTTCCTCACCATTTATGATTCACTGCACTGTGTACTCATTGCCAAAATTGATATAAATTAATTTATATATATTTAATTTATAGAAAATAAACAAAAAGTAATACTTGTCCATGTATAGTAACTATAGCATAAGATATACTGGATATATATGTGCAAAGAGCATGAAAATAAATCCAAGATACATTTAATTAAAAAAAGATTATTCAGACTCTGCAACATAGAAAAATACATTATATCTAGTTGAATTCTGGGACAATATTAGATCACTTAAATTCTAAACTGCATTCCAAATACACACTGCTTTATTCCACATCAATCACAGCAAGGGAGGAATGTTGCAGACTAGACAGCAGCATTTGCAATGCTCATCTCAGCAAATGGCTAAAGCTAACAAAGGCTATTACTTTCAGTATATGCAGTAGTAGGGGTGATATGGGAAAGGAACAACTGCAGGTACCATCTTTATGTCCCCAAACCTCTGAAGCAAGCTTTGGCTTAAGCTCTTTCACTGCACATTATCTGATTTCCATCCTACGGAGTCTGCAATACCTAAGGGGAAATAGAGGGAACTGTGCACGTATTGACAACACTACAACTTGTCCAGAAATGATTTTAGCTTCTACATGTTAGAATTTGGTTGGCCCATAAATAACTCTGTGCCTTTGCACAAACAGGAGCACCCAATGGAATAACTGCACCTAAGGGATATGTCAGGGAAAATGGAGCGAGAGAACCCTTGCATTACATGGGTATGGTGCCTCCAGCTATTGACATCTTGGAATCTGGCATTCTCCCAGGACAATTCTGCTCCAAGTAATACAGCTTAAAGTGGGATACAGAGATAATAAGTTTAACACAAGAATGTATTCAATGAAGAATGATAACTTCTCTTCTTGACATTAACTAGCAAGTGAATCAACATTGAGGTACTTGCACAATGCTCCAAACCAGCCAGAGCTTTAAGGTAGTTTTGCTTATGTCTTTTATGTCAGCTTTCCAACAAGACCAAATAGATTTTACAGACCTGTTTTATTAAAACTTTAACTGTAAAGAGAAACTCTTTCTCTACTTTTCACATTTCTGTCTAGTGTTTCAAAGATCTAGGAGATTTCACCAATCTCCCTGAGGAAAGCTAATTTCACTCTTACCTGCTCCTCTGAGGACTATCATCTGCTGGCTGGATTTCATATGCTACCAAGGAAATTTGCAACCTGTATCTATCCAATAATCAGAAGTAACCAGGACAACCAGTCACTTTATTTGCAGTACAGATCATGTGGCTTTATCCTCTGAAAACAGAGGGGTTTTTTTTCCCTGCCTCTCAAGTCTGTTTTAGTTTTTCAATTTGTTATTGTTTTGACTACTATTGCTGCTCAACTGCAGTCTTTCACTTGCTTCTCTTTCAAAGGCAAAAACCTGCTGCTTATTAAGACCAGTGCTTCTCTGGGGTTCTTCTCCTCCCAGTAATATGCCTGTAAGTTTCCATCTTCTTCTAGTTACTTTTCTATTTATCTGCCAGTTGACTTTGGGAAGTTCACCAGCTAGTTTATTGTGAGAAATTGTTGTATTTTTCTTTTTAACTTCTTGTCATAAGTCTAATTATCATTTCTTAGGTGGGTTTGTATTTAGAAAGGAAACACTTCAACAAATAGGGTCAGTAACTACACTGTTAGGATGATGACACCCATTTGCACCTGGATGTTTTCAAACTTTACTCACAGAAAGACACTTTAGTCACTCCTCTCTTTCATTAATTCCCTCATTCATTATTTACAGTTAAACATACAGTTAAAACATACAGTTCCCATATGTTTTCTTCTGAACTTTTCAAATGCTTTGGTATTTTCAAATATATTCCAAAAACTTCATGCCCAGTCTAACTTCCTTTCATTGTCCTTTTCGTGCACAATTCTTCAGGTAGATTTTTTTGAGCAGTTTTGGAAATTTGCAGAATCTTAAATTTACCTATCTAAATTCAGATCTCAGGACTGCTTGCTTAATATTTAGTTTTCTTTCTGGAACACTGCTTCTTTCTTTCATCACTACTAATTTGTTGGTCTACATTGGGCTGATGAGTGACAAACCAAGAGAAGCTGCAGATAGCAAGGAAGAGTATGATAGGTGAATTAAGAAAGACAAGCTGCTATGAGTGGATATGTGATTATTAGAACTATAGTTAACGAGCAGAGAAGAATGTAGGGAACAGAATTAAATTAGAAGAGTTATAAAAAACCAGCTTGTTAGTATTTAGTAAAGGAAATGTTCATAACCCTCACCTGTCTAATATGATTCTTGTTATGATTGTAATTGATGGGTTATATCAAGTTAGAACATCCTATGTGTTGTGAATTTCAGGAAAATACCTACTAATGTTGTTATATCCAATGCCAGCCAATGTTTGCCAGGCTATTAAATACCAACAAAGTGAATTAGCAAAAACAGTATCAACAGCTACTCGATTCTTCATGCTCTTGACAGTGGTTAAATAACGTGTGTAAAACTAATTGGAGCTGTTATGTAAAGGTTGCTTTGGATAATTTCAGTAATAACAAATTAAGAAATCAGAAGAGGAAAGATTTTTAAGTAAAATAAATAAATAGCAAACACTATTTCTTATTCTAAATTTAATAAATTCCAATTTCACCAATATCTATAAATTTGTAATGAAATCTTTAGCAAATTTGATTCCAGATTTTCCCTTGGACACAATACTAATTCCTTCATAAATGTCCTTAAGACTCATACATACAAGTTCTTCAAGGATGCTAAGTTTTCTTAAATATGAGGGTAAAAATATATACATACAGACTTCAAGGGTAGATAATATTTGCTATCAGTTCATTTGGGAAATTTAGGAGAAAAAATAAAGAGATTATCAGGTTGAAATTGTTCAGTCCTCAACATTTCAACTAACACCTAAAAAACCTTCAACACTTTTCATATTTACACCTGAATTACTAGTAAATAAATACTTGGTTTTCAAGAGTTCTAGATAGATACTGCCAAAGAAACAGAAAACCCAAACCTGATAACAGTGTCCTAGCTTCACTTCTAATGTATTCTGTATTAACATTGCATAACTGTGGAACCCAACTGTTAGGCTAAAGCATATTAAAAAGAAGTTTTTTCAAACCCTCTGAATCACCAAAATATTTTTGCTTCGTTAACAGGAGTTTTAGTTAGATTATATTCAATATTTAGAAGCTCATATATCTCTGGTGTACTATCTTTGTTACTGTATCAAATAAAAGCTCAGCATGTGGATGCCTGCTGGATAACACTAAGTCTCTGAGGTACCTCTTTTCACTTTTACATTTTATTTAACCCTGTTTCTCCAATTGCCCAACTCATCACTAGCAAAGGGGAGCTCTTTGAATCTCCAGATATTTATTCTCATTTCACTAGCTTTTCTCAGCCCTCAATAGAGCACCAACTCCATCATCTTTTCTAAGTTCAGAAAACATCTGGCTTTGAAATTAAATCAAAATTTATTTCATATTTGGAGAGCGTGCTGTAACTAGATCCTCTCTATCCTTCACATCTTGTACATCTGTGCCTGGATGTTCTTTTTCTTCTGACCACCATGTCTTCTTATTAATTTTCTTTCATATAACAGTTACTAGTACTGAGGAGTCAGCTGCATCCTGTATTTCTACCTATTTTCCTTCATTTCTCAAGATCATCTCAAGATGTTTTCTCTGCCCTAGAGGTTTCTATGTTTCTGTGTTGTGTAACTGAATATGCAGGTTCTAAGGCACAATTACTTTAGTTTTTTTGTGATTTTGAATTATAGATCAAATCAAAATGCAGCTCAAAGTAGAAAATGAAGAAGAAATTAAGGTGGTCACAAATGTAATATGAGAACTTAGGGACATGGTTTAGTGGGCATGGTGGTGATAGGTTGGCAGTTGCCTCGGCAAGCTTCTCAAAGGAACAAACAGGCAATTAAAAAGTCAAAATCACAAAAATGTCAGTGGTTATTCTGGCTTGCTTCCCTACCAGAAGCATTCATTAAATAAACATGAGTCTTCTTTTTTATATTTCTATAGTTTTGCCTTTTCCTTGAAAGCTTATTGTTCCTTTGGGTTTTTGGTTTTGTTTGAAATTGCTTTCTCCTAGATTTTATTATACAGCCTGGGTATAGGGAATATAAATTTTATACTAGTCTTATCAGATGTCAGAATTAGTTGCATGGAAAAAGGTCAGAGAAGCTTCTAAAAATAAGCTTATTGTGAATAATTTTTAATTTTTTGTACAAATTATTTTAATAAGATGATATAATGATAAGATGAAGATAAAAATAACAGCTAGGATTCTGAAAAGAACTTAGGCGCCTGTTTTATTAACTTCACTAACTTTCAAGTTCTCAGTGTTGGTCTTTGTCCATCTCTCCATTAATTCTAATAAAATTCTTTGCTCTAGAATTGATCCATTAAATAATAGGAACCACAACATCAGAAAGGTCATTTTTTTTTTCTGGAAATGACCTTGACTCATACCACAGAAGCACATGACACAGTAGCAAGAAATATTGTATTAGTCTGTTTCTACTATAAAAAAGCTGATTCCTGACACCAAAATAGCATGAAGAAGTCTAATTCTTCACAGTTACCAACAGAGAGAACAAAATTAAGTAGCATCTCTGCAAAAGCTAACTATCAGATTAAAAAGTTTTTTTATAAAAGTGGTAATGCACCTATAGTTTAAAATGCAGTCAATAAAAACATCTACTTTGAGTTCAAGTCCAGAAGTAGGAAGGTCAGTTATTACTACAGAGTTTAGATAACCATTCATCACATACATTTAAAGACATGTATTATCGATTGCACATATTATGGTATTAAATCATATATTGGTATTATTTGCTTCTGGATAGAAAGAATGTTAACATGAATATGAACCATCAAGCAATAAGGTTCTTCTTAATTACATTAAAGAAAATATTACTGGTTTGTGTTGGGCTTCAGGTAAAAAGCCTGAAATGAATAAAGGTCTACCTATATCATTTTCTAAGCTGGCAATAGATTCTGGAGAAGTTCTTGCTACATTGCTATATTTATTCACTGCAGTGTTCCTTCCATCTTTCTCTCCAACACTTGGTGCCAGATATTGTCAAAAAGGGAATATTGAAAAGTATGAATTGCTAGATTTTGTCACCTATAGCAATGATTATGTTCCATGTGATGGAATATTTGAAAATATACGTATTACTAGAAAATCATTGAATTTTTCAATGCATAAACAAACTGATTTTTTTCTGAACTCTGAAAAACTTTTAGTCATTCATTATAATATCTAACATGCTTTTAAATATCCCATAAAATTCTGTTAATCTTAAAAGCATGACACCTGGTCCCATTCAAGGTTCAGATGAACATTTGGCAGGCAACTTGTCTGAGTGATCTTCTCTTAAAAACCATCCTGTCACTCCCTTAGCACTGCTGTATCAGTCTGACAGTGTTGCCCTCTCTCTTTCTCTTTTTGGTTTCATTAACTCCTGGCAGTAGGCAAACTCGTTCATAAGCGAAAATGAGAAGACCCTGATGAGGTTCATTATCTCTGAAAGTGATAATTATGTTATGATCAGAGGACAAGATGGTGATGCAGCAATTTTTGATAGGTGGAGCCTCAAGCATAAAATTATATATCTGGTAACAAATGTCCATGGTGATAACTTGGAACAAAGCAGAGAATGAACAGTAGTATTTTTGTAAAGAAAAATTGTGGTGGAAGAGGCCCTGTGGAGGCATAATGGCAAAGAAAGGATACATAAAACAGGTTGGAAAGATTGTTGGTTTCTGTTGGTGATGTCACTGGAAATTAAGAGAAAACTCAAGTGCTATGAGGACAAGATATCCATTAAAACAAATGGCAAAAACTAAAACTGAGATTAACTGCAATGAGCTCAGAGTACTTTATGATCCCTGAAAACAATATCAATTTCAGTCTCAGGAACAAGAGAGTAAGAAAGAAAAAAATACTTTAGGTAATGATATTTTGTGTTAGGACATTGTACTGTTATTATATTAAAATTGGGAAAGTAACAAATTTATGTTAAAGAGAACAACACAGCAATACTGTGGATTCAGAAAGTTATGATTAACCTGCCTCATCTTCTACATAAGCCTGTGAAACATTGCTATTACTTGTTAAGGAGAGCAGGCTAGAATTATTATTTAAATACCACTGAAGACATTTGGGCTGGTTTTCTTCTTGAAAGGAATTTTAATCTCCCTGTTTTAGGTTGTTGTCTAGGCTCCCTCAATAATTAATAGAGAAAAGTAAGTATCTCTGCAGGACAATTAGCACAGCCTGTATTAGGCTCCATCTTTGAAGGGAATTAATCAGTCTGTGGAGGTATATTATAGTCTAACTACTATACAAACAGCCTAGATGTCTGGTTTAAACATCATATTATTTTGAATACTTAAAATTAATTAACATCATTTTTACCCTTGAACTTGAGCACATGGTTTCAATTAAGTGATTTGAACCATATAACCAAAGCAAAACATATTTTAGGGATTTTGCTGCTTTAAGAAGTGAAATGATACCTGTTCTTTTGCAGCATTGCACCACAAGCTTCAGTGAGGACTCCACATAGATTATAGAGCAAAATATTTTATGGTATAGGAAGAAGCACTAAATAGAAATCTAAAATTAATAATTCTAGGCAAAGCTATCAGTATCTTTTATCTCAGCATGTCCTCTCCTTTCATTCCCAGAACTATTTTATACACTGTGGGCTTATTCTCCATGTGGACCAACATATTCCCAGTAGACTTTCAAAGGGCTTGATTGCTTAGACTTATTTCAGATATACACCTGTTGAAATCAGACAGCTCAAGGGACTAATTGACTCTGGGTCTAGATAAGTCAGAGAATGACCTGAGAAGGTCAGACCCATAGTTTTTGAAGGAATTTGGACACCAAGGGCCAAGAGTAAAGGCACTAATGGAATATACTAAGGAGTAACCCTAATTTAGTTAATTCAGAGTCTATAAACGTTTAAAGACAGAAAGTATTTTGTGAGAACTATAGTTTGATTTCAATTTCTTTTATCTTCCTTTGAAGTTTACTTCTCTCCATATTACAAGTGTTCAAATGTTGAATGGGAATCTGTAAGATGAATAAACTGGAATTTCCTTTGAAAAATTTGTCAGACAAAATATAAATATAAAAGCACTGTTTGCCCTTTGCTTTCTTTAGTTTATTCTATTGTTTACTATAGAAAGAAGTAGTAAAAGAATAAAAATACCTTGTATTTCATTTGTGATTGTATTGTCAAAATGCCTGTGCTTTATAGTGGAATTATTTCAGTTACTCCTAAAATATGTATTTAGAAATCCAATAACTAGGAGCCTAAAATATATGGTGTAATTATTAAATTATATTAAATCTCTCTGTAAAAATTTGAACATCTCCAACCAGATCTTCTTTGTTTGTTAGCACAAGATCCAGCAGCACACCTCTTCTCATTGGTTTCTCCACCACCTGTGTCAGAAGGTTATCAATGCAGTGCAGGAAGAAACTTAGACTGTGTGTGTCTAGCTGTGTTGCCTTTCCAATAAATGTCAGGATGATTGAAACTCCCCATGAGAATCAGGGCATGTGATTTTGAGTTTACTTTCAGCTGTCTGTAGGAGGCCTCATCCACTTCCTTTTTGTGATCAGGTGGCCTGTAGTAAACACCAGGGGAACCAGGGAGACTATAACTTCATGAACTTATTTTTGACCAGCTCAGAACAGAGACTGTTTTCATCTGTGGGGTGAAGGGTCTGTAAATAAAAGGTGGTAAGAAAAAAATTCTACATAACTGTAACTGTTAACTATGCCATGTTTCTGTCTTTTTGTGAGATACAAAAAGCATGTCCATACTAAACTGTGATCTCTTAAGTGAAGGGACAATACTTTCTATGTACTTTCTCATGGCCTACCAGACTGGACCATGAATTCTGTCCAGGTATTGTATCATTTAATAACAACAACAACAAAAAAGAACAAGATAAACAAGTAAATAAATAACTATGCTAATAGCAGTCAATGTTGAGGTTGCTCACGTAACAGCTGTAAATACTTAGTGGATGTTTGAGCTTATTCACTTAACGGTTGCAAGTATCTAACAGATGCTTCTTCATGATCAGAGTCAAACAATGCATAAAGGTTTGAGTCTTAACAGTCTAAAAACATAGCCAGAAACAGATTCACCTGAGGCTAATTGGGAGAAAAGACATGCAACATTATATAAGTAGACTATACTAGAGAAAAAAATTTTAACCAAGTAGCTCAGCCTGTTCCTTCTGCACGTAACAAATTCCACATCATGGCTGAAAGGAGAAGAATACTCCATGTCTTCTACCAAAGCTAAACCAGGATTATTTGATGCATTTTTCTAAATTACCACTGACTTTCTCTAGATAGTAAGTGTATTTCTAATGTCCATCTTTTGTAAGAGGCTAGCGGCCCCTACAAAATGTTGACTTGGTTTCTTTTTGCTATCTTTAATTTACATGATAATGCTTGGTTGGACTCATATAAACTATACTGAATTAACATAGGATATGAATAGTCTTTATTTTTTTAAGCAAAACACAGTAATCTGTGATTTGACAAAAATGAGTTGTTTTTTTCCTGGCAAGAAGTCCCTTTAAATAGAACTTAGTTGCAGAGGAATGAATAGTGCTAAGTGGTAGTTTCATAGATACTATAAAACTATAAATCAGGTAAAGAAACAGATCAAAATATTTTTTACATTTATATGCTCAAATAATGATTAAAGATAGTGTTATTTCAATATCTGAAAATGCAAACAGACTGGCCAATGTAATTATAAGCCTGGGTGTCAATCCTGGGCAGGCAATAGAAGAGCTGATATGGTACTTGATTAAAAGAAAATTAGAAGCAGTTAATGTACTTAATGATAATGAAATGGATTTTTGGAAAATATATATTGTCAGGCTAATCTGAGATTCCTTCCCCCCCAAGATTATAAGCCAACTGATAAAAGGTAATTATCAGTAAGGCATTTGTCTTATTTCTGCATGACATTTTGATTAAGAAAGTAGAATGATAAAAAATTAATATGACGTGCATTGACTAGACTGGAGCTGACTAACCAGCAGTCCAAACATAATGATAGTTTCACCAATGGGGTCAATTCCAGTTGGGTCTCACAAAGATTGATTCCTGGTCTCATTCTGTTTAGCACTTTAAGTAATGGGGAAAAAGACCCAAACAACAGAAAATCAGTACTGACAAAGTTGGTAAATGACATGAAGTTTGAGAGAGTGATTAAAAAAGGGTATGATAAGTCACAGGGTATGAGCAAATAATATGTGCTTCAGTAGACCTAAATAAAATGTTTTATATATATATATATATGGAAAAAAGTATGTAGCTCAAAATTAAGAAAGACTGTCAATTGAACCATACTATCTGTGGAGTAAAAAAGTTAAAATACATTATATATATAATATAGAAGCCTTTTATAATTTTTGAATGTATAAAAACAAAGGTGGGGTAAGCTAAAAAACCCAGGTAATAGAATAGCTAAAATAGCTTGTTACTGCCCCACTGTGAAACAAGGTGAATTGGGCTCACCTCTGCTCTCAAACCAGAATTATAATGGGGAGACTCACAGTAAGGAGTCCAATTCCACCAGCTGTAGAGCAAAACATGCTTCAGGTAGCAGAAGAGGCTGCAGAAACATCGGAACTTTAAGGAGTCTGATTTAATGTGTTTTATTCTCAGCTTCATTACAAATCCATGTCTTCCATTTTCTCCTTTTTCCCCTGTCTCTCTGTCTCATGTCCTTTTATTTTTTGTTTCATTTATCTAACTTTAACCCTGTGGGAGTTACATGTTTTTTGCTAACCCTACTGTTTCCATTCTTATTTTCATTTGTTCTTATATCTTGCTTCTTATTCTCAGCCAAATGTCTCCTTTGACCTCTTTTCATGTCTTTGGACAGAGACCACCAACAATTCCATGACTGAAAAACATCTAGCTAAATTCAGTTACTCTTTGACACTACAGGAAGGAGCATTAACCAGTTCAAATAATAAAATCACTGAAAGAAGTTATACTCCCTCCCATTCCATTTTCTTCCTGAATTTGTTCAACTGCTTTTGGATTTTCACAGAAAATCAAGTTCTGCTTTAATCATCATATCCAGTGACCCCATGTGTTTTGAAATTAACATTCAAATTCACAGGTGGCATTCAACCTTTCCTGCAGGAAAGCTTTATCACTGGTTAAGAGACTGACCAACAGTCAAACTCTCCTATACTTCTTAAATTATCTTATACAATGCATTGCCTCTCACCATTTAGACCTGGACAGATCCAGGGAGACTGCCAAATACTACATGCCCATCCTGAGGGCTTATCCACACAAAGAAATTGAAGATACTAAATGTAGTCTGTGCAGAGTAATCTTCTCAGATGACTTATTTTTCCTTCCAATTCCCATTGTTAGATTATAAAGTGGAGAAACACACTTATCTCTTCTGTCCTCCAGACAAGCCACACTAGACACTAGGTTCTTCTGTATTTCTTTTACTGGCAGTACTACTAAAGTACTAAGCAATTTGTAGGTATACAGCTTCCTGATGTAAACTACAGGCTATTATGCAAAGGAACATATATGTTCCACTACCTAGCTGGCAGTAAATGAATAGTATTTATGCATCATTTGTCTTGCATGTTCACTTAATTTCCTTTAGTCAAATGATGGTGTTCTCTGCTTCTCTTCCTACTAACATTTTTCTCCTCTAATCCAGACAAAGTCTCTTTACCTTTGGGACTGAAAGATTAATCTCCTTCTGCATGGTCTATATGTTTGCTCTAGGTGTTATCAAAAGGATTCGGTATCAAGTGTGAAAACAACATCAAACTACAAGGGCATATTACTTGATAAGGCAATGTTAAGAAGCAATATAAAATTTATAGAATAAATAAGAGATCAAGAACAAGAATTACTTCTATTACATCAACTGTCAGAGGTCTGGTCCTGCATCGCATTGCATTTTGCCTTATCTTTTTTTTAATGAGCACAAAGCATATACAATGTAGATATAAAATGTCATTCTAAAATGTGAGGCAATCTGTGTGCCATACAGGATCTTTGCACTCTTCCAGGCTGAATAAGATAGAGGGTAAGAAAGAGTTAATTTCTCACTGTTAGATGGGAGGGTAGACATGGCTGCCTGCTGAAAAAGCCCATCTCAGTGTACAATCAACAAATACTCAGCAGAATCACTGCTCTGTGTAGCTTCTGTTTTGCTGTTTCTCTGGTCATGTAAGTAAAAACTACAGAAGACATCCTTTGAAAATTCTGTCTGAAATAGCTGATGTGGTGTTCAGGCCATGAGTTGCCTCACCTCCTCCAATTTTTGTCAGCTGCTCAGCCCAAGAAGAATGAGAAATACAACTAGTCCCAAGGACAACTTTGCTTGACAGGCCATGTATGAAATAATACAGATATCAAATAAGTTGCAACAAAGTAGTAAAAAGTAAAACAACTTTTCTAGAAAATGAATAGTATCTTTTGATACTGCTTCCAAGTTACCATGTATTTCCTCACTAAAGTTAAAAAACACATTAATGACCTTGAAAAAAACCCAGTAACTTGAACTTAGCCAAAAAGGTAAAAATTCCACAATGATATCTACTAATCAAGTGCACATGCTTTTACAATTCTTCTGATATATAGCATTTTATGCTGTTTCTATTATCAGATAAGATGATCATTCTAAAACCATCTTTGATCTAAAATTTCTACAAGTTTTGTTATATTTTTTCAGATAAAATATCTGACTTGTTATATTATCCATTATGCTCCTCTGAAACATTTTTTTTAATCAGAAAGATTTTTTTAATCAGATTGTTTCCTCTAAGTTTCAGCATTAGTTGTCCAATCTTATGATGTTGCTCCTATCAATCTCCACTGATCAAGTTTTAATAACTAGATTTTTTACCTGAGTTTTCTTCTAGTCTGGAGTACATTAAATGACTTGCCAGTTATGAAACTTCAAGTGAGGCTAGTTTTTAATAATTTTGATTTGTTGCAGGAAGCACAAAAGGCTGGAATCTCAGCAGGATTAAATACATTTAGCTTTCCATAGTGCTCTGAAATTAAATGGCAGTGTGCCAGTCTATATCCTGTGAGCTTCTACACATAAGTATGGAAAGAAACAATTTTTTTTGAAGGAAATATTTGAGGCTTTTCTTTCTGAGGAAAGTAAACTCTTCCAGATATTACTGTAAGGGTTTGCAGTTCTGACAAGGGGGAAAGAATGCAGCACATTGCACTTGGTAGGCAACAGAATGAAAACAAAGTCCATCTATAATTCAGAATGACATATCTTATAAAAACAAAATCATAATAAAACAATAATGATGTGACTCATGAATCAGAAACTCTGTTTAAGAAATGTAAGAATAAAGTTAAGAATGTAACTCATTATTGAAACAAAATACAGGAGCTTCTAAGCAGGAGATGAAGAATCTCAAAGTAATTTCTTCATTAGAGTTTATTAGAAAATTGAACATGAATTAATGCATAATTAAGGGTGAACTAGCAGCAAATATGAAACATAACATAGAATCATAGAATGGCTCAGGTTGGAAGGGACCTTAAAGATCATCTAGTTCCATAGCATCCTCACACATGATGAGGGTACTTTGCTTAACAGCAGTGAAGTCTGGCCAGGTGAATTCCACCTTCAGGATACTTTATGTATGTACTTTACAGCAGCATATAATGAGGTTAATACTATAGTCAATGTGCTTAACTAAAGGTAAGTTCCCAATGGTCAGCTGCTTAATTAAGAAAGAGGCCTAAGTAGGCCATTACTCCACTTTCCAGCATTATGACAGTAAACAGTAGAGCAGTACAAATTGACACCACATAGACCTGAAGATTACTATTTCAGTTTAAGTCTTTATCAGAACTATTCTTTTTATATGTAATAAAATAACAATATTGTCTTTGTCAAGAACATAAATTTATAACTGAATTCAGGGAATAGATGGAAGATTAGAAGTCTAGGACTGAGGGACAGCATCTGAGTCTCTCAGCTGCTCAGGCAGATGAGCGCAGGCACTCTTCTGGGGGTTTTGGTTTTTCATATATTTTAATTTTGGCAGTTTAATTTTGGTAGTTTAATTTTGGTTTCTGTCTTCAGTTTTGTTAGCAGATTTGACTACTGTTGAATCCTATATTACTATTTATTACATCAGGTAACTGCCAGAAGGACATTAATTATGACAATGCAATGGCAGAAATTTATTTCAGAAGTGGTTGCAGGGTAAGAACCTGCTCCTTCTCTCTTCCTCAGTGAACTACATGGCCTTCTCAAAGTGATGTTAACCACAACTAATTGCATGCTGTGGCACCCAGCACCATCCCACATACCATTCCTTTCATTTAGACTATAGTCATTCCCTGCATTTAAACTTTGTGTTACATTAAAAAGAGATAACAGAGTCACAAAATAAATATTCCAGGCATAAGAATTTTAATAGATGATGAATTAATTAATTCAGTTTTCAACTAACTTCAATAGAGCAATGAGTTTAGCATGTAAGGGACTGAATTTACAAAGCTGCAGGCACACAAATTAATTGCTCAAGTATTCACTGAGTTTAAAACATGAAACACTGTTAAGTATGGAACACAAAATGTGAGAATGGAACAGGTTACAAACTCTGCAGATGCAATGAAAAAAGCCAGATATACTCATTTCCTTAGAGAAAGCAGAGAGGTAGGACTGCAATATGCAAAGACCCTTTTTTTGTACAATTTAAGTTAGTCCATAATGCAGACACTGCTGTGGCAAGACTAGTATAAAGGTAAATTAATATTCCTAAGCCTGAATAGAAACTGTACAAACAAATATTTCTGTATCTAAACAGAGTCTCTGGAATGGAAGCTGCAGTCCAACTGAAACAAAACCAGTACTATTTCCTTGGTGTAAGCCTTTAATATCAGGTTTCTTCATATTAATTTTCTGAAAGGCCTCTGTAACACATATGAAAATTTCTGTCTCATTCTTAAAATGTCTCTAATTCCCTTACTGAGTTTTTACATGTTACATATACATGCCAAATGCAAAGCATGGTCTAGTAATTAAAGTAAATAAAAGTTAAAAATACATTATTGAACACTCAGCCTTTAAAATTAGGTCATTGCTGGTGTGCTGAATTTATGTTTTCTGTTGAATATTTATACAATCACAACACTGGCAACTCTCCAGCTTTCTCCTCCTCTGAGCTTTAATTGGTTCTTATGGATGCTTTTTTCATATTTGAGATTTTAATTTTTATGAAAACTTTACTAAATGTCTAGGTTTATAATTATAGTATTATTCCAAATTTCTATTTTTAAAATAAAGGCAAAATATCTGCTTTCAGACAAAAAAAAAAAGGTTATGACAACCTTCAGTAATTCTCTGCATCAAAACTTGAAAACACTTTTCTTCTCATGCCACAACATAGCAATTGTTCTTCTGAGACTTTCCCATGACTATTATGCTGAGGTGCCATTAAAACAGAACTGCAAGAATAATTTGATCTAATAATCTGCACCCCTTTTTCCAACACAATACCTGAAAGGAACAAGCATATAACATTTAAACTAGACATTTAAGGTTAGCTAATGTAAATGTTTAAGCAAAGAAATATGATAGAATGGAGGTTTTATTCTAGCCCTACTACTGCCAATCTGTGCCCTGTCACAGCCTAATTTATTTTCACTGAAGAATGTCATGCTGACAAAGACAAATCCTATAGCTCAGGTTGCTGGTTGTTCTGTTGTATCTGTTCTTGGAAATGCTAGAAAGAGTTTACTTCTCCCCCTTTTTTAAAGAATGATCTAAAATATAATCTTTGACATTAATGTTGTCTTCCTGCAGAAAGCAAGCTGTATATAAAAACATTGTAAATGTTATCAATACAGCAGCTATTTTGCCTGCTACAATGCTGGCCACCTTTTATTCTTTTTGTTTTTCTTTATTCCTTGCTTTCACTGCTAATGATTTAATTGGATAAAAGGATGAAAGAAGAGGAAGGAGCAAAATGAACACAATGATGGAATTTGTGTCTGTTGCTGTGAATCATCTACTCTAACACTGTTTCAATTGCTTCTGATTGCATCCCTTGTTTTGCCTATTTTAAGACCTGCATTTTAGTCCAAACACAACATCTGAGAGCTAGAATGAGCTTAGAAAGCTGTGGAAGTGCATTGATCAGAAAATGAAGAAAATCAGATTGCATAAAGATTTAATCAGCCCTTGCCATCACATCTGACCACAGAAGAAAATGAATACTAATAGAAAAAGAACCACCAACAAGGGAGTGTTAAAGAGATCTTACATCAGTGTTACTTCAGATTACAGGGATAAGAAATTTGACCATTATCTACTAAAGAAAAGGGTCAGTCATATGTGTATTATAATGATGTGTTTATAGGGGAATAGCTAGAAGGGAGATTTTTCTAAAGGCACTAAGAAGCTTATGGAAATTATGTTTAAATATTAACTACTGAATTTAAATGCTGGATATGTCACTTTAGGGGAGGAACAGAGGCAGAGTTCAGTGAGATAAAGGTAAGTAAATCACTTAAAGTTCTTTTTTTAAAAACAGCAGATTTAGGTTTGAGCCTGTACTGTACTTTCTGAAAAGACCACAAAGACAAATGAGCTTTGATCTGTACTTCAAGAAAGAACTGAGGCTTAGGGCTCATGCTAACATGCTTGCAACACAACCAGCTTAGATGTCCTGCTAGCACTACCTGTTACTCCTTTCTGCTACAATTTGGGCTACTCAGCCACAAGCAATCTAAGTCAGTAGGCTAGTCTGGAGGAAGCTGCACTACTGCCCATGCTGTACATTACCTGGGGTTTAAAAATGGCTCCAGCCTTCCTCTCTTCTAGCTTGGCATATTTATGACCACCAGACTAATTTACAAGATTACTAGATATAGAAGCAAGCTTGTCTGAAAATATATTTTTACCCCTAGAGTAAATCCATATTCTGTTGACACTGTCACCTGAGGTAATATTGTATATATCAGCTTTTTTAATGTATGCTGCTCTGCTCATAAAACCATTGCTGCCTAAGCTTACATACTGTTACATTTTAATGCCCTAGCAACCGAGTCAAAAGAAAATGTGATATAAGCCTTTTCCAAAACTGTATTTAGGAAACAACCAATGCCATTTACAATCCAGTTGAAATGTAACTATTTAATATTTCAGTACATTCTATTCTACTCCAGTCCCTCTGCCTGAATGTAATATCCCAAGCATACATTACTTCTTTACTTATGCTAAGCACATGCAACTAAATCAGATTTCTGCCTTTACTTCTCCAGTGCTATGGCTTGAATTGAGATCCAGATGTTATTAAACTCTTCCATTGTTTTTGTCTATCTTATAAATATATAACTTTTTCATAAGATGCTATGGACTCAAGAACCATTCAAAATTCTGGTTATGACTATCGGTCCAATATCAAGACAGATTTGGTTTTGGAATCATCAGCTTTCCTGGTGTCACCTTTAACACTGATTTAAACACAGCTATAGTTCCAGAAACACAGCTGACTGAAAAAGAAGAATATGACCTTCTTTTTTTCCAGCTCCTGGCTCATCTTGCTATTAGTGGCTCAGTTCTTTGTGGACAATTTCCATGTATTGCTTTATTTGCCTACAGTGCTAAGGTGTTTAAAATGCTTCCTGTGTATGTCTTAAACTCTATCCATAATCAAAAAGCACTTTTTGTTCATGGTGCTGTTAATTCTTACACCTTCTCTCTCTTGAAGAAATATTTGGAGAAACATATGGAGAGATTTTCCCCCACATTTTAAACCAATTCACTAAATGGAAAACAAACCATGCAAAACATAGATTTTGATCTGAATATAATCAAGCAGACACTAGGGACCAGACTGTAGATGCAAGATTTCAACCAGACCCTAGGAATAGGATTCAGGATAATTACAGAATTGGGAGAAGGATGCTTAAATCAACTTATAGGAAATAATAGATAGACAACTCACTCCTTTCTTGGCCTGTGGTGTCTAACCGAAGGCAGCAGTCAGGGATAGTTGTGAAACTGGGTTCAGAGCCAGAAAACTGTTATTTTGAGTGGTGAGGTGGGACACTACAATGACTGCAACCTCTTACGAGAGTCAGGATTTGTGTGTCTGAGCTTTTTCTCACCTCTGCAGCCAGGAATATAGATGCCTATAGAAACCCTGATATAAGGATGAGATTCAGAGTACTCTGTACTTTTGCTTTTTAAATCCTCAGAAAATGTACATAACACAAAAATCTACTGAGATGAGTAGAAATGTAGGGAAATGGGTGAGGGCATGGAAATCATTCAAATAACCTGCTGAGAATTCAGAATGGCCCCCTTGCTTTTCCCATATTATTCCTTCATTAAATGACCCATTTTAAAAGCAATTAGGTTATAGTCCTTTTACTCTGACTAGGAATTTTCCAATTTATAATCTAAATGTGTTCAGAAGAACCACTTTATACCCACTTCCTGTGTCAACACTTATCCTTTAGCTTGAGTGGTTCCCTCCCTCTCCCCAGATGTTTTCTCCTTGATTTATTTATGGACAGTTATCCTCCATAGCCTGCATTTTCTTGACTAAAACAAGCCGTGTTATTTTAGCCTTCCCTGTTAAAAGATGTACTCCATTTGTTACTCAACCCAAAAGCAAATATTTCTCAGTATTTACTCTCTGTGACCCTCACTATTAAAACTCACAAACCATAGACCTGATTTCAGAAATATTCAAATCGTTCCTTACATTCAGCCACTGACAGTTGGCAGAGCACTGCAATTTCCAGAATAGGTGGTGTCTGCGATAACAATGCTCAACCACTGGCTTTATTTAATAGCCAAGGACAGCTTTTGATTGCTGCAATCAGAAATTACATTCTTGTTTCCAAAATTAATTATCTTCCCACTCCTCCCCCCTTCAAAACTTATTTCAGTCGAGCTTTGAATTGCTTCTAGTGTCTAGCCAACAGAACGGATTTTGGGATTCATGACTGGAAAAAAGAATGACATTGAATTTAACCTTCTAAATGTAATCCTTTAAGTCTTGGTGGCTTATAATACAGCCATCTTGATTTTAATGGCAGCAGTTTCCTCAGAATTACAGCTCAGTTTTCACAAATACATGAAGTACTTATTGTAGGTCTCAAATGACACATGTTCAAGAACATTACAATAATGAATAAAGGCATTTTTGTAGTGTCACCAAACATATAATCAAGCTCTCAAGAGTCTACAGTTCTGTGCTGAAGTGCTGCATTATGTTTTTTTTTCTTCTGGCTTTAACTCTATTAGATGGTCTGTACAACCTGATTATTTGTCCTTTGTGCAACATTCACTTTTACCAACTGTCAAATAAATGCTGCTAAAAGACTTATCTAGCAAAGAGTGTTTATAGAGACAGCCACATCTGCAGTATTAACTATACCTTAAGAACAGCTATCTGTCTGTTACAGATTTAGGGGAAGGGTAAGTTCAGAAGACTTTAGCAAGCTTAATGTTAAATATGAGAGATTTCCACAGTGTAAACTCTTTTGAGAGATTACTGTCTTTAAATGTTGTGAATCTTCTGACATATTCTTGAATTATTTCTACCATTTCATGCAAAATCTTGAAGCAAATATATAAAATGTTTACATGAGAGGGATAGGAAAAAGAAGAATATAAGGCTAACTCCTATCAGCTGCTGTGATCTTGGATGAGGAACTGCCATGTGCACAGCAAAGAGGAGAGAAGTGAACATAGGAAAAGCTAGACAAGGTATAAGGTGTGGTATGTGCTAAAATGTGCTAAAAGCTCAGACACACAAAATGTCTTCCTTCAGCTCTGCTTTTATCAGTTACTGCTCTAACTCTCTACCTAGTTTTGACTGTTCTTTCTGGAGCTGTGGTTTGGATCTGTTTTTACATAGTGCATATTGGGCCTCATATAATGGCTGGCATATGAAGACTGTTTCTTGTCTGTCAAGGAATAAAATTTCCAAGTTTTCAATTCTTTCTTTTTATTGTTAAAATTCATCTGTGCTTCCTTCTGTTAGTTTGAATTGCATGTACTAAATACTGTATGGGTAGTCTATTGTCATTCAATTAATATATTTCATTGTTACTGTTTGTCCTGGGTTTGGCTAGGACAGGGTTAGCTTTCACAAGAATCTGGGAAGGGCCATAGCCAGGAGAGCCAAACTAAAACAGCCAATGGGATATTCAATACCATACTGATGTCCAGCCCAGTGTATATATAAGGGGAAGCTGGCTAAGGGGAAGCATGGGCAGAGGTTTAGTCTGGACAAAAGGAAGCTTGAGGGGGGAACTTATCTGTCTAGAGCTACCTGAAAAGAGGCGGTGGGGGTCAGATTCTTCTCCTAGGCAACCAATTATAAGATAAGAGCAAATGGCTTCAAGTTGTACCAGAGGAGGTTAGATTAGACAGTAAGAAGAATTTCTTCCCTGAGAGGATTGCCAAGCATTGGAACAGTCTGCCCAGGGGTGTGGTGGAGTCTCCATCCTTGGAAGCATTCAAAACATATGTAGATACGTTACTTAGGGACATGGTTTGGTGGTGAGCATTGTAGTGTTAGGTTAATGATGGGACTTGGTGATCTTAGGGGTCCTTTCCAACCATAACAATTCTATGATTCTATGTTATTTGACTTTATGAGTCATGTTTAAAATCATGTGATGTGATTATATGAAAAAGGTGTGTAACCAAATTGTACACACAAACAACTATGTAAACATATTTATGATGTAATATATATCCTTGTTTCCTCTTGGTGTACAATATTTTTTTGCTATATTAAGCAGCATTGTTCTTCCTACAAGTGTAAGCAAATAGGCTTATTCTTGGGTATCAAACTTAGGCTTGTTTTAAAGCTCTGGAAATGGCCAGTGAATTTTCAGTAATTTCTGAAATAAGTCTGTCATTCTGTATGTAGAGCCCTCAGTAAATAACCCTCAGTTAAGAATGAAAATGCAGCAATGAACCACATCCTCAGAAGAAAGTGTTCTGGTCCCATTACTGCATTTCATTTCACCTGATGCATTCACTCAGTGTAACAATGACAACTGACACTGTGTGTGAAACAAAGAATCCATTTTTTTCTGAGAATAGATTATTTGTATCAGTGACAGATCACGTCTTAAATTGCTATGCTATAGATGTAATACATTTTATTTTTGTCAACGCCAATTATATGGCTGCAAAATTCCCCATCATATAGACAAGACAGGGAAAAAAAGGTAACAATTTAATTCAGTTGAGTCTAAATAGAATGTAAACATTAAAGGGAAAGAGAACACTTTTGATGTAATATTCTCCCTTCTTCCTAACATTAGATTCTGTGATACTAGAATTTAATTACTGAGGCCAACACTGGACATCTGTTGTTAGTGTGATATACCACAGGATTTCTCTGCAAAAATATTGAAAAACTAGCTTCAGACTTTTTATTTCATTGAGGTGCAGGTTTATTAATGCAGCCATTGTCATGGCAAGTACCACCACTAGTGACAGAGACAAAAATCCCACCTCAAAACAGGTAGGTTTTTCAGTGCTGCTTATTATTTTGGTATTCAAATAGGAGCTCTTGGGAAGTTTCAGTCTGTTATCTCTTCATGAATAAGAAACTGGAATGAAGATGGAAAAAAGATAATCCAAACAGACCATAATTTTTACACCATGTCAGCTTTAAAGCACTCACACGGTTGCCATGCTAGCATCACATTGCCTGACCTTTGAGACAGGCCAAAACCTCTACTCCTCAGAGGAAAGTTTTTAAGAAATGATGAAAATTCAGTCTGGGTTCTTGTCCAGATTTTAGCACCAAACCAGAAGCAACAATTTCCACACTTTTAAACTAAACACAGAAGTTTCACCAAGTGCCTTTCTGTGTTCCTTGTCTGAAAGATTTTATTTAGAGCCTAAGTACCTCTGAGACCCCTATAATTCACTGTGAATACCACGAGCAATCCTTTATCTAGGGAAGACAGGGTGAAACTCTAATGACTTTCTAGAAGAGTAGTTCTGTCAAATTAATAGCTGGCTGAGACTCAAACTTCTTGTACTTCTTGAGTACAAGCTTTTGTGAACCTTAAAAATAAAAGTCTCTTCTTTTAAAAAGATTGTTGATACACATCTATATCCTATGCAAAACAGTGTAAAATGCTGATCCCTTAAAAAATAAACTTCTTGTCATCCTTTGTTTGTATTGAGATTACAGTATTTCTAATAGCTACTACATTTAGTCATAGGCATCTAGATGGTAGCTGTATTTGAAATACATAGATGTACTGGGTTAGACAAAATTAATTTGACTGAGTTCTTGTGTTTTGTAATACTGCTTAGAGTAACAAAGACATTTTATCCCTCATGTCACAGCAGGAACTATTATATACCTAAAGAATATACAACATGCTAGAGTTAGGGGTTTGTGTAGAGAACTTCTACAAAAATGTGTGAAAACAGAACCAAATGTTAGTGTTATATTAGCCATTGAACTTTCTCAGAAATCCCTGGACATTTTCTCCCATTAGGGAACATTCTGCTACAAATGATGTCTTAGTGTTTTCATGTTCCAGAATCGTCAGTCAGTTTCAAAGCTTCATATGTAGCAGATATCCAATAGCACAGCTCTTTCCTATTGTTAAAGTTTACAGTCTTAATTGCTACTATTGTATAAACAACTGTGTGAATAGTATCTGAAGGTAGCATTGAAGCAGAACATATCTCAGTTTCTGTGCAAACAGTAAAAACCACAGCATCTGCTCTGTAAAATAGTTTGCATACAATTTCTGATAATTTTATTGCAGGAAAAGAATAAAGCTAGAGTTATGTGGCACCTCTTCTTGTCAGGCTGAGAGGACTACCAAAACTAACTAGGAATTTTAAAAGTTTCATAGTTATGTGTCAGAAATACATCTCCAGAACTAATGCTGCATCTACCAGTGAAATTAACTACAACTAGTTCTAGCTAGGCTTTAAAAATTTCAAAATCAGGAGCAGCTGAAAGCTTCCTATTAGGGAGACAAGTTGGACCTTAATGAAATTATACACTACTAATAGTTTTAAAAGAAAGGCTAAATGTAATGGAAGAAGAGATATAAACCATTGCCAGTTTTTAATGTAATAAAAGCAATTGGTTTCTCTGACTTGAAAGAAATAGCATGTTCTGTGCTCAGTAATGCTAATCCTGGCAGTTGCTCCTGGCCATGTATCTCATATAATTTTGAAAGGTACAAAGACATGAAAAACTTCTTACATGAAACAGAACTCATGGATATTAAGATGACAGAGGGTGAACTGAAGAGTGTGGGCTTTGAAGAAAGCAAGGCAATTTTCAAAGCAACTAACTTTTTATTCTTTTTCTACAGTTACTCTGTCAAAGCTACTTAGCCCAGCTGTCATTTCTTCCTTACTAAAGCCATATGTTTCATAACTTAAATCAGAAGATCAATCTGTGTTATTGGTGCTGAATAGCAGTGGTTAACTGCATATACTGCATACAGATCATTCTGTTATATGCATACTCAATTCTGATTTAAAAAAAACAAACAAAACAAACAGAAACAAAACCCAAACCAACCAAACAACCACCACCACCAAACAAGCAATAACTAAAACTGCCAGCTATGTGTCATTAATAGTTTCATATTTCAGGAACTGAAAGGAATGAGACCTCTTTTTTCCTTACCTGAATAATTTGTTCAAAGCTACTGTGAAAAAGCTAGGGGTTTTTAAATAATTTTCTTTAATTTTTTCAAATTCAGAATAAGTCTGTTCCAATATTTACAGTGGCTTTAGAAGAGAACACAGCTAGCATGCAAGATATTACTCCATTCCATCATATACATTAAGCTTTTATCTATTGGACCAATTCAGTTGTAAATATCAGTAGGTAATAAAGTTTCAGTATCATCCACTGCCTCATCTCACCACCTGAGTCATGTTCAGTAAGCTATTTCATCTGATAAAATGCTTTATTTGATAAGGTGTGTTACATGGGTTACATTTTGCAGAAACTGAGCCTTTGTGTCTCAGGAGCAGAGGGACAAAACCAGAACCCATACTGATGCTAGTCTGGTTTCAATGAGGTATTGTTTTTCAGGAAAAAAACCTCACTTTCAAAGAGCTCTGGCCATGCCATTAGAGAGTCTGAGTTGCATACTCCTTTTTAAAAAGCCTCCCTTGCCTAACTAGCAGCCACATCAGCATCAGCATGTTTCTGTTGCTGGTGTCCTCTGTTACATTGGACTACACAGAGATTCTAATTTCAGCATACCAGCTAGCATGTTGCTGATTTAGTTTGAAGAAAAAAAAAAAACCCTGTCTTTCATCACATCTTTCTGAAGCATTTGAAGAGCCAGAAGCTATTTGTAAGCTGTCTGCTCAGCATTCCTTTAGAGGATAACTGATTTCATCTTCAGACAGCATGTGCAACCAGACCTTGCCTAGCTAAAGTGTAGGAAGAGGTAAGCTCATAGAGGCAAAAATCTCTCTCCAGAACCAAAAGGGTGACTTAGCTCCCCATGGCTGCTCCTCAAGCTTCTGAGCTAAAACACCATGTGTCAGTGACTTGTGGGATAAGTTAAGAGCTTTGCATCAATACTTTTCTGGATTACTTGGCCACTTCTTTTGTGCCCCTCACCCTTCCAAGTCCAATTTAGTGCCAGTAAAGAAAACAGTTGTTTTCTTGCAGACATAGAAATTCTCTTTTGACCGAAGACCTTTTTAGTTCTGACCCAGCCCAAGTGCATGAGCCATGCTCAGAGCTACTGTTCTGCAGCCATACTCTAGGCCTTACTTTACTTTAGGCTACTCTACCTCATCTTCACCCTGAACTAAGTAAAATATGTATCTTCTCCACACTAATAAAATTCTATGGATGAGTTGATTTTAGTCTCAGAAAATTGTCCAGAAAAAAAATCCTTGATGAGGGATGACAGTAGACAACAGTATTTTTATTATATTTTATGTATATGTTATTAATAATTATCATTAATAATATAGATGTATACATTATATATAAATACATGTATTTTATTGTTTGCTGTGTCAAACCAAATTCCAATGTCATATAACCAGAAACTCTCATGACAGAATCTCTTAGTGGTCCCCACTCTCAGAGTCAGCGTTTTCAAAATCTTGTCATTTCAGACTCACTGTGTCAGTCTAGTTTAGCTGCTGTCAAATCAGCATTTCAATATTTAAGCAATGTTGCTTTGTAAGTTATCATCCTAATTCTCTCATCTGTGCCTCTTTCTATTATTTGAAAATCTCTTCTCCTGCCAAGTTTTTCATAAGCACTAGGAATATACTGTAATAAACATCAGAAATAATAGTAGGGATAGAGTTCGTCCTTTGGGGAGATTTATTTCCTTTACACCAGGTAAGCACTAGGTATATAGCTATATGTGGTGGAAGAACTGATGTAGAAATTGTGCCTACCTAGATAGATCAATGTGTTATCTGGGCATCAAAGCAAAAAAAAATTGCAAAAGAGGTTGACAACTAGCAGTGTAGGTGCTAAACAATTGAATGTGCTAGTACATAACTAGAGTTTTCACACACTAAAAAATATTTAATAGATTATATTATCATTTATTATATTATCAGCATGCATGTATAACTGTTGGAATTTTCCATTTGCAGTACTATAATTTCAGCATCTTAAAATACGAAGCAGTAAAGCCTCAGCCCTGCTTCATACATTTTTGCTATTGTATAAGCTAGATTCAGGGGAGTTTGGGACAGGAAAGATTGTCATTGAAGTGGAAATGCTATTTGCACTGTTTCCTCAAGACAACACTGTCTCTGTAGGGAGAATCTACCTCTGGATTGCAATTACAGATAAGCAGTTGTATGGGAAATTCACTCTAGCTTTACACTCAACTTCTTGTTTTGTTTCAATCCTTAAGCCTTCCTTGGTGTGAGTAGCATCAAGCATTTCACATTTTTTTGTCTCTTCAGTGCACTCCCAAGGCATGGTTATAAATAACTTCCTTCAGAATTGGACTGCACCATCTTTCTGATGCATCCTCAAAGCCAGTTCTTAGTCTAAAATGTCACAGTCTAGGGTTTTTTAAGAGTACTGGATATTTTTTCATGCTCATGAGAAACTTCTAGTACTCTCACATGTTGAATGTAAACCCCAAGATCTTACAAAAGAACTAGAGAAACACAATTTGGCATAGCTGTCCTAGCTCTTAGCTTCTCAAGATGCTTTTGTTGAAAGGATGGTGATCATCCATTGATACATTTGTAGATATATTGATGGCATTTATAGACAGATTCCACATCATCCCAATTTTATGGCTTCTGTTGTAATACTTGAGAAAAAAGTGTTAAGAATTAATATAGAAGTCATAATGCTCTGAGGAACCAAATACCCATTCTCAGCCACCCATCAGAGTCCAGAGTACAATGCATGAATCTCCTGGATAAGAACTCATACAAAAAAGGATGCTAGAGAAAAATGTGAACTCAAGATAGCTAAACTACTTGTAATAATCTAGAATAATTTTTGGATTAAAGACATAAAAATGAAGAGAAAACATATCTGTAGTCTTAAACTGCTGCTATTACACTGCTAAAACTGTTGTCTAATTTCTTCCACAGATGAACATGCTTTGTCCTGTTAATCTCATCTCTGCTTGCTGGGACAAAAACCTAATTTTTAAAAACATATATTTAGAAATTGTGGCTCTGAATATTCTACAAAGATGTTTATCCAATATTTATGAGTAGGAAGTTCTACTAGCACTGAATTGTGTTTAACAACAGGAGTTTAATGTTATTTGCAGAAACTATATAGTGGTTTGGTTTTTTTCTCAAAACCAGAATAGTTTAAATCTTAAAATATTACCTCAGTGTAATATATGCAGTACTGTTTTCTCTCCATAATAAGCAGGAACCTATACACTGGATGACTATTCACCAGTAACTTGGAAGACATTGTGACAGTAAAAATGGCAATATACATTGTCTGTAATAAAACCACAGGAATTCATTTTTATTTGGATTTGAACTGATGTAATCAAACTAAAACTCCACTTTAAGGAAAGAGTCTATAACTTATTCAAATAAGTTCCTAAATGAAGTAAAAAATTTGTTTTTTTGTTTTAAAAAATAATACAGCCATTTAAATCCTTAGGCAAAAGGAATACCACAAGGTTGTATTTTCATAAACTCCCATTTCTTTATATTCAGGTATAGCTGTCTGGTGACATAATCTAAAAGTCTCTCTTAATACAAAGAAACAAGAAAGGAGAGGGGGAGACAAAAAACCCAAACAAACAAAAAAACCAAAAAAAACCCCCAAACCAAACCCAGAACAAACACCACAAGCAACACCAAAGCCCAACCCCAAAACTCCTAGACATAACAGAAAAGGACCAAATGCAAAGTCAATGGTAGAAGAAAGTCAGAATCTCTTAGAAGTCTTTACATTTCACAGAAATAGTTAAAAAATATGGTACTCTGAGAACTTCTATAGCAGGAGTGCCAATAGCTCAACCTTTCCTGAAAAAGGACAGTGCAATAACATTTAAGCTCTCATTTTCCCACTTCAGCTTTGAAATCCAAACCAGGCAATGGAGAAAGATTCATTATGTGGCAATTCAGATGTCAGCAGAAGTTTCCTGGCACTGAATGCATTTGAATGCTGTTGATAATTCTGTCATGTGCCAGGAACTGAGCTGCAGGAAGTATCTCAATTAGAGATGTAGTAATATTGCCATCTTTGTTCCCACCACTGAGTTAAGTGGCCATTATAGGTCTAGACTCTAATTAAGGTGTTTTAGTAGTGTTCTTGAATAAAGGGGAACCAATTCTAGTTCTCAAGCCCTATAGGTCATAACTGACATCCAAGGCTTTTCTGAAGTGCCTTGTGTTATTAAAGATCTGATGCAATTCACCCTTTTTTTAGAGAATCAAACTCAGATGATGTGTTTTCTTTATGTAGCTCACACTTATTTTAGACCTCCTGATCAATCACTACCTTACGATCGTTGCTGGCTGCTTTACTTGCTTAAGCAAGGGGGCTTTGAAGCATATGAATTACTATGGTTACAGTCTGAGTGGTAAAGAGCCATAGATCACTCCTGACACTTGCTTTGCAATGATGTTTGAAAGACTGCAGTTTTTTTGTTAGAAAAGATAACATGTTCTTCTTTGGCACTTCTTTTGCTTCATTGTTCCTCAAAATGTGCTGCATTGATTTCTATTATGATTGCATTTAATCAAAAGTTAATTTCTTACCTTCTGGCACTTTTAAAGATCAAAAAAATACAGTGAAATTCTGAAAAAAGGTCAGCAAAATTATAAAGTATTGGAAGGGTTAAAATATTCTTGCAGGTATAGTTTAGCAGACATGAAAACAATGCCTAGATTTTTTTTTCTAAGTCAATTTCATTTTAAGAAGGACTTCCTGCTTGAAAATTAATTGTTTCCAGTAGAGATTCACTTTTTCAAGAGATTGAGAAAAACAAAGGTAAACTTGTGTGACCTTTTCCATGAATTTTGAAACTAGCAGTGCATCAATGGAATTATTCAATACTACTGAATGTGATTCTTGCCAACCAAGACAACATATTAACAAAACCCTGCTTGTGCAGAACACCAGAAAAAACAAACGAAACAGATATTGATCAGTTTTGAATGAATCCAATGGAAGTCATATTAAAGTATGGTTATTTTGTTGATGCATCTGTCTCACTAATAACTTTTACATGTTTTAAAAACCCACACTAAAAAATATTAGAGATTTTAGTATTTGAAGTGTCATTTGAGGGCCAATCTTGAACTACAAAGAAAGAGAAGCATTTAATTATATATTTTTAAATGCACATTCTCTGCTTGATCAGTTATTTTTAATTTTGTTTTATTTTGAGTAGACAGCCTTATTAACAATGACATTTCTTTGATTTGTGTTCATATTAGATGTGTTTATTTAAAAAATACCAATTCTATGGGATTCTGTGACCATCCTTGAGACTGTTCTTTCAAAGACTCCCTTCAGTTCCCAAGACTTTCACTCACCCCAAGAGTACTTGCTTTAGCATAAATGCAAATGGTTAGGCCAAGTCTTATTCTCACCAGCCTTGACAACAAAATCAGCAAAGCCAATTGGATCAATTACCAATATATATTTTATGTTCCTCTTGCCATAACATACAATTAACTCCTGAACAAAACAACTGTGGGAAATTACCACATATCTGAAAACAACCCTAGAACTATCTTGTGTGAAGAGAATGTGGCAAAACTATCACAAGCATGTCCTTGTAGGCAGGCTGCTGAAAAGTGTGAGCTGCCTCTTTTGGTTGACTGCATTGTTATCTCTGAATTCACAGTTTAGAAAATGGCCTCTGCTACCCAGCCTGACACTGAGAACTAGAGAAAGCTGGATCTCAGTAAGCATCTGTTCTGCTCATAATAGGCTCAGAAAAGATGGGATGAGGCTGCACAGTATAAGCACAAAGCTTTCATATGACCTTTCCCCGCCACACCCCCCCCCCGCCTTTTTTTCCTGTTAACCAAGTCTATTTCTTAATAATATGCCAACCAGTCACATTCAGTGTTACTAATGACACACTAACTTCAGAGGAATTGCTGCATGGGAGCACACTCAGGACATGTCCAGGTTACCCAGAAAGGAAAGCTTATGGACTCCTTCAGCAGCTCAGAGTTAGCCACATGAATCGTCTTTGCAAAGAGTGGGCAGAGCCCAAGGTGGGAGTGGGATAATTATACAATAGTGCGTTGCTTTAAAACCTTGCTAAATTCAGCAGTGACTGTTCTAGCCCAGCACTTGATTTTTATTTGCTATTATAATGATAGTTCAACAATTATGATAAAATCTCAACTGTTTATATAATACTATCTGGGGGATTACAAGAAGTACCCAGCATGCTAGATAAGTGACATGAAACTAAATACGTACTAAGCAAATCCACAATCCAAGCTGCAGTCCAAATCTGTGTTCTGGAGACTAAAATATGGCAGAACATATAAATTATGTTCATTGTTTTTGTGTGAACACAAATGCTGGAAGATATTTTCCCGAGATGACCTGAAATTAATTCCTTCATAAATGTTATTAAATTGAATAACATACTGCAAAACCGACCAAATAATTTCTGATTGAGAAAATATGTTTGACCAAGTATGAAACTTTCATTTTTGTTTTCAGTCCCTGTGTTTTAATTCAATCAAAAGAAACTGCTGAATGGAATTCCTTTTGAAAGAAGAAAAAAACTTTTTTATCTGAAAACATTAGTATAAAATATTTTGAGGCTATCATTATCCCCTGATCTTTTTTTTTTCCAGCCAAAAATCTGCTCTCAAAATTTTAATGGTATAAGCTGTTCTTCTAAAGGGGTGTTTTTTGGTTTTTTTGAAAGCTTTGGCCAGTTATGTCAGTAAGTTGTATATTGCCCACACATTAAAAAAAGAATTTTTGTAGTACTAGCTGGATAAGAGATGAAGCATGGACTTACCTCACATGTGGCCCCTCTCAGGCCTGAAATTCAAGTTATCTTCAACTCCAGGTGGCAATCTCATTGCAGTCACCTGTGGTCACAGAAATAATCACAGAATGTTAGGAGTTGGAAGGGACCTCAAAAGATCATCTACTGCACAAGATCCTGAACTCTACCACCTCATGATTGCTGCAGCCAAGGTTGCCCTCAGACCAGACCTTCCTTGTTAGTGAGTATCAGGTCCAGCAGCGCTCCCCTTCTAGTGGGCTCAGCCATTATTTGCATCAAGAAGTTATCATCAATGCACCGGGGGAACCTCCTGGACTGGGAATGGCTGGCTGAGTAGCCTTTCCAGCAAATATCTGGGTAGTTAAAATCCCCCATAAGAACCAGGGCCTGTGATTGTAAGGCCACTGTCAGCTGTCTGGAGAAAGCTTCATCAGCTTCCTCATCCTGATCAGGTGGCCTGTAATAAACATCCACAAGAGTGTCACCCATGCTAGCCTGCCCCTTAATTCGCACCCATAACTCTCAACTCACCTCTCATCCACCCCTGGACAGAACTCAACACACTCTAGTTGCTCTCTCATGTAAATGCTGACTGCATCAAGACCTCTGATACAGGTTGCCTGTCACCCACATCCCCATTAGACTGCCTTTCTTCCAGCATTTTCTTCCTCATACCTATTTCTCAGAGGCACCTGGGGAGATGAGGCAGGCAAGGAAGGCACTTGCCATTTAAGCCTCTGTCTTCCACCTTTGCCCAGCCTTCTGATACAAGGGCCCCATTCCTATGGTGTATGGGGAACTGAGAAGACACGGGAGGTCGGGAGGAGCCTCTCTTGCCTCTCCCACCTCTCCGGGAGGGACCTGCCTGCATTTTCCCCTATCTCTTGGGTCATCCTTTTGCAGGCAGCAAGAGGAAGTGGGATCCCCTCCTTCTCATGCACCCCCCACCTGCTGCCCCTCTCTCGGGGATGGGGGAGCCTGGCTCCACCACTCTATCTCCCTTTCACACTCCTCTATAGCTCATAACCTCATGACTTCTTCCTTCAGCTCAGCCACCACACTGAGCAGATCATTCACCTGTTCACATCTCTGCTACCTGCCACTGCAAATGCCAGGCTCTGGTACTCTCCACAGCCAAGGACCCAGACACCAACATGTTTGTGTGGGGCCTCAGTCTCGGCACCCACAGTTTTTCTGACAGCAGCCCTAAGCCGAGTTACAACCACGCTCGGAGATTTACAGGAGACTGACCTCACAGGCAGGGGCGACACGCCCAGACAACTCACCTCACAGACACTAGCAACTCACCCCGCTCACTGACGGACCTTTTCCCAGTACACTCTGGGGCTGTTTAAATACCCCGGGGGACAGCGCTCCTCCCCCTGCCGCTCCTGCCTCTCCCACAGGGAAGCAGGCCCGCGGGATCTTGCACCTGATCTAGCACACGGTCCCGCAAACTTAGCTGTTTACAGGAGAGAAAAACTCCTCTGAAGTTCCAAACCACGGGAAGCAGAAAGTCCCTCGGCTGTTCTGAGTAATTTCACGGTGCCAACTCACAATATTTTCTTAGAGCACAAAGATCTGCGGTCACAGGGATCTTAAGTCAACCTTCAGCAAGCAGATAAATTTCTAGGCATAATAATTTCAAGTAAAGAGTTTGGAAATGTGACTGTAATGCAGCATAAAATTTCAGAAACTAAAAATGATTCCACAGTCTCAGGAGTATTATACAGAAACACTGTGCTTTTGAGGGGCAGTAACGGCGTTTTCAAGGTGTTTCTGGCAATAATGCAGAAAGGCAGTGCAGGCAGGAGGTTGAATGTTGCAGGAAGTGTGGGGTGCCGAGCTGAAGGCAAAAGTCGTGGAACATCGTAGTGCCTCTTACAAACGGGTGAAGGAGACTCTGCAGGCTGAAATATGATGTGCTCTGGCATATTTGGATATTTTAAGGAGCTCCAGAAAAAGGTTTTCAGAAAAGTTCCTTTGTCACTGCATTAGCAGGCATTGTAGATGCTGAGCAATCCATGTATGTGCTGGTAAACAAAAGCATACTGCTTTGGGATCTTTGGTTTTGTTATTTGTAGACTGTAATATTTTAAACTGAGACATAGCAATAGTTAAATGTAAAGTAATCATCTGATGAAAAGGGATGAAATATGAAAGGAATACTTATTAATAATACAATGTATATAAAGATAAATCTGTCCTTTTTAATGAAAATATTTCATCTAAAATGTTTAAAGGATTTCTAATATCCAAACTAGAACACACAATATTTCAGAGTTAAGGAATTCTAACTGTCTTATTTTATTCTTCCACCTTATCTACCCAAAACTTCCCATAGGTTTCAATCAGAAAACCTGTCTTACAGGAGAGGTTTATGTGAATTGCACCTGGTATTAATTATTTGATTATTTATATTATTATTAGCTTGCATATATATTGAGAATTTTCATTAAAGTTCATAGATGGAATCAATATAAATCAAATTACAGAAAACAAATTATTCATTTCTTTAAAATGTATGCATTCTGTTCAACTTAAAAAATGAAGTCTGGCAATTGAAAATATTACACTTCAATTAAAATTACTCTGTTAACAGATTGAAAGGTTGAACCTCAAAAGGTTAGACATTGTTTGCAAACTATCAGTCTCCAAGTTGCTAAAGTGAGAGTGATAAGAATAAGAAATGGGAATAAAGTAAAAATAGAAATCTCCTCATACCATTACATTATTATTATTATCATTATGTTTTATTATATTATTTATAATATATTATATTATTATCATTATGTTTTTCAAACAGAAAACTATTCCTACCTCCTAAGTGACATTAAGTTCAGAGAATTTCCAATCACTTTAGAGGAGTTTTTTAGGTTGTTTTATTGGTTTGGTTCTTCACTTTGTTTTGTTTGGGGGTTTTGCTTGTTTGTTTTGTCCTGCTTTGTTTTGGGGTTTTTTTTGTTTTTCAATAGACTGTTAGTGTGTAGTGACAACTTTAGTATAAAAACAGCTTTTATTCTTACTGGACACCTGAGAGCATGTTAAGTCTTACACATTCCTCATTCTTATTATTTTGGCTTCAGAATATCCTGTGCTGAAGTACTCAAGGTCATGATCGAGCATTTGATGCCACAGAGCACTATATGTGTCTTTCATCACATGGGGGTTTTGAGTCTTTGTTTCATTTCATAGGGCAGCAGTTGTGTAAAAGGACCTGAGGTTTACAATTCACTTTACCAGTAATCCATAAGTTCTGTGACTTCTGTTTACTAAAGGTTTGTCCTGTATATTGTGTAACCAGAATTTCTGGATGTATATTAGTTTTAATTGGGTCATAGCATATTGTTTCTACATAATATAATTCTCTTTCACCCTTCAACAGAATTAAATGAAGCAGTTAGCAATGGAATTCAGACACCTGGAAGTTTTTCCATAGCCTTTACTCCTCCTACTGTATGGCATTTTAATTCTACTGCAGTGGTGTCAAAATGTATAGATTTTCATTTCAGGATTGCTGCATGAATATTCTGTACATCACATGGATCCAGTCCCCTATAGGTTTAATTGTGTGATAGTACACAATTTTTGAAAGCTTCACAGTTATTTAGGAAAATTATTTCTATTGACCTTTGGTACAAAAATGATGAAGCTTAAAGACAGTAAAGCATGGAAAAAAATTACTTTACAATATTATTTTATAGCAATATAATAATTAGCAGTGATGGGAAGAGTGAAATCCAACTAGAGCCATCTGTTTTCCCTTATAGCTTCCACCCAGAATGACTTTACATATCTTAAAGTTACAGAAAAGGGTGCCAGACAGGAATTATCTACCTCTCTACCAACCTGTTCTTTCTGGGGGAAATTTTGTGAAAGAACTCACAGCTTTTATAAATGACTTATTGCAATTACTGTAATTCGTTATTGTTGCAGTTTTCTCTGACCACAGTCAGATCTCAGTGGGGTTGGCTTGTTTCTAAACATAAAACTTTTTGGTTTAAAAAGCAAAAAGAAGTATTTTTCCTTTAGGATATAGAGTGCAGTGGTGAAAGGACAACATTGTGGTAAAAAGTCACTTATCACCTAATGAATACAGTGCAGACATTTCTACCTCAGGAGGTGAATGTGTGGTCATTATCAGCCACATAAAATATTTTAACTGCCCTCTGGAGTTGAGACTTCTGGGCTCTCATAAATCAGGTGAGATACTGGGGGTCAAACTGACTTATTTATATTCCCTGAGTCAAAAGAACTGTTTTTCCACAATCATTTTCACCCTGCACTCATCATCTAGTTCTATTTTAAAATAACTAACAGTAATTTTTCACTGCTGGCTGTATTCCAGCAAAGAAAAACTGGTATCTGACTTCTATGCAGTGAAAAATGGGAGCTGCCTAGTTTATCACTAACCTGATCTCCTGTGAAATTCTACCATTTACCAATCAGCAGGACTTGGAAACTTAAATACCTTTGAGTGTGGCTGAGCATACACCTCTTTTATATGTAGTGAAAGCACTCCAGGAGACCTGGAAATTTCAGGCTGCACTGCTAGGAATAACCTCTCCTCACACTCTTCAAAGAACTCTTACATCCAAAAGATAGCTGAGCTCCTACTAGTGTTTTCTTACTGTAATAACTTCTTGCTGAGCCTCAGCCTTTTCTTGTTGCTTCCTTCCTGGGGAACTATCAAATGAGTTTCATGCACATAGTGCTAGGGCAAACAAAAAGTCAAACTACAGATGGCACAGGAAGGAAAATAAAAGAGAAAATCCATCCCAGTGCCACAAAAATACCCGGTTCAGAAAAAAAATTAAAAAGGGAAATATCAGTCCACAAGGAAATATTTTACCATGCCAGGGAAACTGAATATGGCAAGAGCACCTGAGGCTGACTTGAAAATATCTGTCTTTGGCTCTGATCTCTTTTCAGCTCCTAAAATTAAAGGCTGAATAATTTTCTCTCAGATACCAAGAAAGACCTCAATGATTTTTATTTTTTTTTTTAACTCTAAGGAATAGCAGTATTGGCCAGAATTATATATTCTTCCTTTTTTGGGGTGATTTGATGATTTTAGATGGTATTATAGTGCAAAGTACAAAATCCAAAGTCAAATCTGTGCTAGTTTGGGAAAGTAAGTTTCTTTTTTTTTCTAGTTCTGTTAAAGAGCTGTCTAGTTTGTTTCATTACAACTGCTGCCTAGTTTGTTTCATTACAACTATTCATCAGATCATATAGCTGGTTAGGACACCTGACAAACATGGTATCAGAAATTACATTCTAGCATTCAGTTCAACAGAGGGCTTCATCATTTACTGTGAGAAGAACAGAGCTATTAGAAATGCACTGTGAAAAAAGACAGCTTCTAGGAGGTGTGACAGAAGCTCTGTTTACAGAAGATAATAAAATGTATTAAAAGAGTGAGCTGTCTTTGTAACTTAGGCAGCCACCCAGAATTTTCCTGTTCATCCAGTGACCCAGCCAATATTGCTGCTCCAAGAAATGTGGTGGCTGACTTCTCTATAAATATAATTTGGTTTCTTCTGATTTACAGGCAATCTAAAGAGCAGAAACAAGATTGTAAGGACTGATGACATATACTCCCCTGCATGAAATTGAGTTCAGGTGTGCAGAGTTTCTGAAGGACAGAAAAACCAAGTGTTGGCATGTTACCTTGTAGTGGCATAGACATATCATACCCTAATAAAAAGAACTGCTGCACATCAAACATCTGCTGAATCTCAGACCCTAGGGTTGCTACAGGCTGTTTGGTTGCTTGGTCACTCAATTATCATGTAGACTGGAACTTGTATAAGAGTATTAGACTTCTTTTCATCACAGTTAACAATAAGTTAAGTAAAACCTGAGGCTAATTACCTGTACATGTATGCCTCCCACTAAACAACAGTAAAATTCTAGGAAGGGAAGGACTAAAGATGTTCCTTAAATGGTAACTGGAATTGCAGTTTTTAATCTGTCTGGAAACTTTAGCCACAGCTAACAATTTTTCTTGAGGTTTAAAATTTGTCAGTTTTAAGCATTCCAAGGAAAATACTTCACAAAATCTAAAGCAGTGTAGACAGACAAACTTTGTGAAATCCAGCTGGTTTTGCAATACCAAGTAATTTTTAACAATCAAGTAGATGCATTAGGTATTGACAAATTTATTTTTAGGTAGTAGATCGAATTCAGTGTTTAACCAATGTAGGTTAATCAATATGATCTCGGTTGAATCCTTCTCATACTAAAATAAGTAGGAGTTTTAGAATTAGTTTCAGTGGTTGTAGAAACCAGCCCTTTCTCAGCATAAATAAAAAGCAGAGCTGAGAGTGAGAACCTGGGTTATCTGAACTACAGGAGAAATAATTTGTACTTAGTACTTCAAGTTTAATGCTTTTTTGGAAGAAACTGTGACTTCTAATTCTGTCTACTTGCAGAGTAATATTCATTGCTTTTAACAAACATTGAATTTGTCAGCTTTGCATTTTAAAAAGATAGTATTATGTATGATATAAATATTTGCATTGCTATATATGCACTTATTTTTACATATGTATTATTTAGACATATGCAACAGAGTTGAAAAAACCCTCTACATCTTTTAAACCTTCCATGATATTCTGAATCTTCATTCCTCAGCTGATGAGTGAAACAGTTATTATTATATTCAATCTTATGAAAAATATTGTTCTAAAACTTATATAGAGACTTCTCTGAGCAGCGAGACTAAATTTTATGAAGAATTTAGCTAAACATCAAACGTTTCCCATTTTGAATATTTACAAGTCAACCCTCTCCCTAATACACTCATTTATAATCAAAATGATCTTTCCTATTGGATGGTTTTACCTAAGCTGTGTTTCTCATACCTGTGAGGTCAGATAAGCCAATTTCATCAGTATTAGATCTTGTCTAGAATTTTGAGTGACTATTCATAAGTTCACTGCAGCATGTCAAAAGCTCAGAGGACTCTTTCCAGCTCTAGTTTGCGTCTACAGATATAACTCCCCTCCCTTCCCTCACCTCTCAAAAAATTGTAAGCTTGTAATGCTCACATTTGGCCTTAGAATAATATAACAGGAAATATTTCAAAACAGATGGTTATTACACACTCTACATATCCTAAATAATTTCATGAATAGCCAACATATCACAGGGTAGAAGAGAAAGGCTATGTTGAAGTGCATGGAGGGGCTTGTCAGTTGTATGAGGGCATTCGAATACCCAGAAAGCATTATGCATTTGCTAAAATTAAATCAGAAAAGCAAAAGTCATCTCTCCCTGCAGTGCATTATTCCTCTGTTTCAAATATTGCATTCATAAAAAAAAAAATCCCCTATGCTGGCAAAAATTCCATTGAAGTATAGGTTCTCTGCAGAACAGGTTCTCGGGTTTTGTGCTAAAAAGACAACCACATCAACAGGGAACTTGTGTGTTTTGCACTAATTTATTAATAGAAGTATAGTTTTCTATGGAATGTTAGAATTGATGAGACAGGTTGTGGAGGTGGTAAGAATATCAGATAGGACCTCAGGAAATCAAAACTACACTCTTAATTTCATTAAATAATCCCTCTGTGACCTTTAGCAAGTTATTTAGGATACATTTTGCAAAAGCTCATAAGGAATTCAGATGCAAAAATCCCACTCATTTTCCATGAGAATTAGTCTGCTGTAGGTACCTGAGTCTCTTGCAGATGTGTGACATGGTCTGAAATTGCTTAGGGAAATGAGGCAGCAGGGAAATAGGATTGTGACTTTTATAAAGAACCAATTTGTAGACAAGTGTTGAATGATACTAACCTGCTTCACAGAGGTGCAGGAAGAGCTTGAACGGTAAGAGTGATTAACAGCTTAGAAAGATATATTGAATCATAACAGTATTGAGGTTGGAAAAGACCTTTAAGAACATCAAGTCCAGTGGTTAACACAGCCAAGTCCACTACTAAACCATGTCCCTACGTGTTTTAAAATACCTCCAGGGATGGAGATTCCACCACTTCTCTGGGCAGCCTATTCCAATGCTTAACCACTCTTTCAGTGAAGAAAATTTTCCTAATATCCAATCCTCCCCTGGCACAACTTCAGTCTGTTTCTTCTCATCCTGTTGATTGTTATCCCAGAGAAGAGACCAAGCCTAACCTTGCTATAACCTCCTTTCAAGTAGCTGTAGAGAGCAACAAAGTTTCCCATCAGCTGCCTTTTCTCCAGGCTAAACAGCTCCAGTTCCCTTAGCCTCTCCTCGTAAGACTTGTGCTCTAGACCCTTCACCAGCTTTGTTGCCCTTTTTTGGATGTTCTCCAGCAACTCAATGTCTTTCTTGTAGTGAGAGGCCCAAAACTGAACACAGTATTTGACCAGTGCTATGTACAGGGGGACAAACATTTCCCTAGTTCTTCTGGCCACGCTATTTCTACTACAGACCAGGATGCTGTTGGCCTTCTTGGGCCCCTGGGCACAGTACTGGCTCGTATTCAGCTAGCTGTTGACCAACACTCCCAGGTCTTTTCCTTCAGGCAGCTTTCCAGCCACTCTTCCCCAAGCCTGAAACATTTTATGTGGTTATTGTGACCCAAGTACAGGACCCAGCACTTGGCACTATTGAATCTCATGCAATTAGCCTCAGTCCATTGATCCAGCCTGTCCAGAACCCTCTGTAGAGCCTTCTAACCCTTGAGCATATCAGCACTCATGCCTAACTTGGTGTCATCTGCAAACTTACTGAGGGTGCACTCAATGCCCACATCTAGATCATTGACAAAGATACTAAACAGAACTGGCCCCAGCACTGAGCCATGGGGAACACCACTCATGACAAGTCACCAACTGAATTTAACTCTGTTTACCATCACTCTCTGGGCTTGGCCATTCATTTAGGTTTTTAGCCAGAAAAGAATACATCTGTCCAAGCCATGAGCAGCCAGTTTCTCTGGGAGAATAATGTGGGAAACAGTGTCAAAGGCTTTACTAAATTCCAGCTAGACAACATCCACAGCCTTTCTCTCATCCACTAGGTGGATCACTTGGTATTGGAAGGAGATCAGGTTGGTCAAGCAGGACCTGCCTTTCACGAACTCATGCTGACTGGGCCTGACCCCCTGATTATTTTGCACATGCCTTGTGATTGTACTCAAGATGATCTGCTCCATAACCTTCCCTGGCACTGAGGTCAGGCTGACAGGCCTGTAGTTCTCCAGATCCTCCTTCTGACTACTCTTGTAGATAGGTGTCACATTTGCTAACTTCCAGTCAACTGGGACCTTCTCAGTTAACCAGGACTGTTGATAAATGATGGGAAGTGGCTTGTCAAGCATTTCCACCAGCTCCCTCAGTATGTATATACGTGCACAAAGTTTTGTATGTGACGTAGATGTGCACTCTGCCTGGCTGCTCTTGATCAGGGTTAGAAAGTTCACCTTGCACAGCTGGAAATGAAGGAAGTGATAAATCCTATCACTTCTGAAGACTGTGGCCTAGTCATTTAAGTTAATTGAGAGAGTGATGACTTCTTGGAAAATTGGGGCTATTAATGGTTTTATTTCAGGTGCCCCAGAGTTATTACTGAGGAAAGTGAACTGTCTTTGCTCTGCTTTGTTTTCTTCAGAGAGCTCATTGTCTGGAAAAAAGCTGATTCTATAATTCAGTTGATTATCCTGCTGATAATGAGGACAGGAAAGTGCTGAAGATTTCTCATGTAGGACTGTTCCTTGTGATTAGCTTTTAATACTCTTAACTCAAAAGCAGTTCTCTCAGACTCTAAGAGAAATCATAGTGTTTAATCATCTGGGACTGAGAAAGAGAACACAGCCCTTGCTGGGTGACAGGAAAGGGTAGCACAGAAATGTTCAGAGGCTGGTGATAAAGTAGGTGTTATTTCATCTTGTTTTTTCCTCTTCTGAAGGAGCACAGATAAGTTCACTCCTACAAGAAATAGAAAATGCCCTCAGGCACCCAAGATCTCGAGAGTGTGTCTCTCTCTCAGCCTCTCTCTCACACCACTGAACAGAGTAGTTCTTTAAAAATCCTGTTCCAGACAAATAACTGAACTCATCCTATAGAGGATACAGGAGAGAAATGAAACTGCACTAATTTCCAGGATTAACTGTTAAACAGGACTTTCACATACACTGTTCCAACAGCTACTTATTGGAAGACTGCATTGTGTGTTCATAAAGGCAACACCTGGTATTTCTGATTTACAGTCAGGATGAAAAAACAGAGAGATTACATAATTTGCCTTTCCCTCTTCTTTCTCTCCTCTTCAAAACTCCTGGAGGTACATGCTCAAATATTTCTAAGAATCAAGTATTTTGTTTCATCTAGGCCAATAATCCAGAAAAGTAGGTAGCCCTTTTGAAACATGTTAATCAGAGGAAACTTCTTTATTCTTTTGACAATGTGTCATCAAATAGGAGTAAACAGAGGTAAGCTGAGGCCACGCTCTTGGTGTTTATATTTTTGTTTTGACAATCTGTTTCCCCGTACATTTGCCCTCCTGTTGGGCTTCCTTCCCTAGCCCTGATGCTGCTCCTGGCCATGGATGAACCTCTGTGCCAGAGCTAAGGGCACTCTCTCCATGTGGACCTGAGCAGGCTTACCAATGCATGACCTTTGAGAAAGAGACATACCTTTATTGAGGGCATCTGGCAGACTTTGGGTGCCAGCCACACATCCAGCTGTTCAGCACTATCCATCTGCTGGGGCTTTAGGGCTTGTGTTGAAGCAGATTTTCAGAGACCTAGGGAAAATGAGTCTCGACACCTATTGTGCCTGGAATTTTCAAGCATCTCTGGGGTTAAACAGAGGCTGGTTTTGAGGAGTTTATGTTCTTATATACAACCCTTTTGGATCTAATTTTGTATATAAAATTTTTGTTTTGATGGGAACACAGGTACTATTTGAAACTTTGATTTCACAAATTAAAGTGCACCTCAAGAGATATATATCCATGTAAATTGAAACTAATTAAGAGGTTCCCACAAAGCCTAGCAAAGCCAAGCTATGCAGCTTCATAGTTCTCTGCAATAAAGGCATTCTACAAAATTGAGTTAAATGTTTTAATGCAGTAATGTGCTCCTGTATTAAGATAACATACTGCAGCATGAAATGAACTTTATCCAGTTACAAAACAATTATTTTTTAATTTAATACAATTTCTTATGTAGTAGCACTGCAGAAGCAAGGAACCATAGTCAAAATACAATTATCATCTCAGCAAGACAACTTCCCAGATTCCTCCTATTTACTTGCCCTGGCTTTTTTTCCCAGCCTCGGACTTGCTGAATGTAAACAAATCAATATGAATTTCATATGATCATTTTCCTAAAATCATCTAAAAGGATAATACACTGTCCAGAAAATATGTAAATATGATTGTATTCAGTGACATTTATAATGGTCACTTACTGTAAGAAAAATGAAAATCAGATGCTTTATAGTGTTTCTAATTTTCATTAGAATTCATAATAAGGTGATTGCCATTATTTCAAATGTAACTGAACATGAAGGCTATTCCAACATTTATTTGGGATACAGTTCATTCACTTCTGTGTCTTTAAAATGAATATTTGCTTTATTTGCAAGCTGATTTGCTTTAATACAGCAATGACTGAGATCTACAGTTTCATTTATATAGCAATCTATAAATATGTTTATTTCTTGTTCTCACTTAAATGTGATACATAAAAGGAGCATGACTACAAAGCAACAAATTGCTCTCTGTTGCTAGTGTTTCATCAGAAAAAGCTTTTCCATTTGTATGTTGTGGTTTAGTTTGTATCCAAGATGATAAGCTATGTGATTTGTTATGATGATTGGCCAAACAAAGTAAAAACTTGTTATCTCTGAGCTGTTACCAGCAGTTCAGGTGCAGATGTCACATAGAGATGGAACATTGAATAGCTTTCCCTCTTTGAACATTACCTTTCCTATTTGGCATATATCACTTGTTGGAAGCAAGCTCAGCAGGCTGTAATGCCTAACTAGATTATTGTCACTTTTTAAACGCTAGCCTGTGTAACAGATTTTGCAGTTTGTTACACCAGGCCACAAAATCTACTTTACAGAGGCATGAATGTATATGTATAATGTTATGGTTTAGTAGACTAAAAAGCAACCAATAATTAAAAATTTGCATTCAAATGATGTGGTAAATGTGGTTGGATGCCAAGATGACCAGTGTTTTATTCAAGGGACAATAGTACATTATCTTCACTGAATGAACTATCTATCAACAATCTTCTCTACTACCACCTCTCAGCTGACCTTTTTTCACATAATTTTTCTTCACAGTAGCACCATAATATAGGAAAGTGTTATATACTTACTAGAGATGCAGAACTACAGGACATACTTCCTAAGCATAGTCAGGCAGGAGAGGAGTCAGGAGTAGGAGGTAAGTCAGGAGCTTAGATAAGTCAGGACAGTCAGGAGCCCAAGCAGTCTCTAGAATCAGATAAAATCTGAGTTACTCTGATCATGTCTCTTTCTTGAATCTCAATTAAGTGAGTGTTTTCAGAGACAGAATCTGAGCATATCTGGAGAAAAGCAACAAGAAGAGAATTTTTTTTTTTATTACTTAAAATTGTTCATTAAATTATCCTCAGTACATGCCCCTAGAGGGTTTTTTTTTTGTTTGGTTGGGTTTTGGTTTGGTTTTAATTTGGGTTTGGGGTTTTTCTTTCTGTTTTTGTTTTTTTTTGTTTGTGTCTTTGTTTTTTTCCCCATGTTTTTCTGTGATAAATATGATCACGGAAAAAAACAGTGATGTAAGAAAAAGAGCAATTTGTCTGCTGCTAATGTTGTGAATGTTAAGTCTAATAGGTGAATATGTGTGATGTGGCTATTAGACTGAGTTGCACAGAATTAAATAATAGGGGTTATTTAGAGAAACTTGCAGGGATTTTATGGGTGGTCCCTAAGAGGGATGTAGGAGAGGACTCTGATAAGTCTACCAGTCTGACAAGGGTAGTCTGCTGAAAGGACACTGGTTCCTTAAAGAAGGAAGCATGGTCATTTAGGGCCCACATAGCCTGCGGTCAGCTGCACACATTCAATTATAAGACCTACTGGGAAAGAAGCTGCTGATTATAAAAATCAGCAAGTGGCTCAGTTCTGACTGAGAGCTGCAGGGAGGAAGATAGGATCCTGCAACAGGCCTGAAGCAGGAGGATTAAAGAAAAGACAGTGGGGAGTATATGTTTCTTCAATTTCCTTACCCGTGGTAGGCAGATGAACTAGTTTGTTTTGATGTTTGCCTAAGTTTCATGCTGGAAAATAAATTGTATCCTGAAAATAAGGAAAGGCCCTCCTGCTCTGGGGAAGGCTAAGCAGGTCATCTTTAATGAAATCCTTCACTGACACTATGAGTTAGTTGATAATATTACTGTAATGCCTCAAGTACTTCCAAGACCAGTAAGTGACCATTTTCTTGTGGTTGTTTCCCTCTTTCCTTTTTTAACATATATGTGTTAGTCCTTGTAATATCCCTCTGGGACACATCCTGTCCTGAAAACTATCTTTTCATGGCAGCTATTACATAATGGATCTGTCATTCTCTCCATATTACAAGTGCTGTGGGTTCTGAAATATCATGAAGTTGGTTACCAACACCTCCATTGTCCCCACAGGAGAGTAAGAGTTTAACTATCTCAAAAAGAGCCCTGGGACTCTGGAGCATTTTCATGCTGTAGAAATGTGCTTACTTTTTTGCCTCTTCCCCACTTTCTTTGAATGGTGCAAAAGTAACTACTTCCTGCAGGTTTTCTAATATACTGTTCATATTAACAAACATGAAAAATTAACATACATTTTGAAACGTACAACCACATATCAGATTAAAAAACATACCTTAGGAGTTTCTGGCCCTAGTTCTCAGCTTTGGTCACCAGAATCCATCTTCTTCTCTAGGACACCCGTTTTACCAAGCTTTATCTGGACAATATCAGTTGTTTTCTATATTAGTCACTAGCAGGGTAGTAGCTGAGGTACTACACTAATTTTGGAAAGAAAGACACTCCCAATCATCTTAGCTAAGCCTGAACAACTATATTTTTAGGTAAGTTAAGAAAGTTAGGCAATACTAATTGCTGGACAAAAAGAAACAATGGCAAAATGCAAACACATAAAGATACAAAATTATAGTATGAAGACAGACAGCTGTCAGTCTTCTTATTCACAGTTAAGCATGAAAATTATAATATCAAATACTGCTGATTAATTCTTTGGTTTTTTTCAAGTGAAGAAGGGGAATCACTATTTCATCTTCTACCCTAACATTAAGTAACTTGGAGTTCACACTTTTCTCATTCTGTCAAAATTTGGGGTATGATACCCATAAACATCTATGCCTATAAATAATTTGTCCTCAAATTAAGATGGACATGAAGAGACTGAAAGGCCTTGAGAGGCTAGGGTGATCAAGACAACCAATCTCATGTACTGCATGGTCATAGGACTTCCCTAAAATAATTCTAGTTTGTACTTTTAGGAAGAAAATAATGCTTTATTTTAAAATTGCCAGTGATGGGTGATTGTTGCCTTTTGTTCTCTGCCATTTATGAGAGAGTAACAAAAAGTAGCAACTATTGAGAAAACTTGGAGCTTTGAGGTAATTCCACGAGATGGCTCAACATTTAAAGGATTACCTTTAGGGACTATTTGTTCATCAATCCTCATATTGAAATATAAGAAATAGTATGATGGGGGAAGGCAGCATAAAACCTTTAAAAATAAAACCAGTAGAATTTTAATGCTTAAAAATATACTTTAAGATGAAGTAGCAAAGTTCACTCTATGAATTTTACCAGCTATTTATCTGTCAAGTTTCCCCACTGCGAAGATGTAGTCAGTTACATTTAGGATGCCTTTAGTCTGTTATCTATGTAATGAAAAAGCAACATTGATTTCACCCTCACATAACCTGAGTGTGAATGAAAAGAGTTTACTTTGCTTTTAAAAAATTCTCTTTCCTCCTAAATCAAGATCAGACCAAACATGCAAAAATCCCAAACCACTGGTTCCTTATAAAAAGACCTAACAAAATACTAAGTGCAGAGAAGGTCTCTTGGACAACACTGTAATTATTTTTTGTGCATATGGGTACTTACTATTTGTCTTATCTCATCAGCTGAAATTTTCTTAGCCATCTGTCCACAAGAGAAGCATCTTTAAGATTTTTCAAGGTCACCAGTAAGCATTAGGTGCTGTTACAGTTTGTTTCATCAGCTCTTTGCTTGAGAGACCAGTGAACACATGATGCCCAAAACAAAATTTTCTGTTTCTGCATAAATACTGATTGTGCTGCTTCTTCCAGTTTCAAACATATAAAGACAAACAAACTGAGGCCACTCAACATTAGATTTGGCCTCTAAACACAGCTATGTGAAAGCATAACAACTGGTTAGCCCAGCATTGGGCTAAAACTTTACAATGTGATACCTGGGATGGAAAATTTGCAAAGAGGAGAGGAAAGCCCCATGTTGCTGCCAGAGTTGTCAGGAGAGCAAGAAAATGCTCTACTGAGCCGTGAAGAAAGAAGGCTTCTGGCAACTCGGTGTGTTGAAGTGCACTGAGGAGAACAGAGGCAGCTGTGGAGACCTGCTGCCAATGCTGACACAAGGTGCCAGAGGCTTTCTCCCCTGTAAAAGGGAGCACAGAAAGAGGTCAAATAGTGGGCTGTAACCATCATAGCCTTGCAGGGAGTGGTCTGAATCTGCTCGACAAAATATGAAGAAAAGAGATTTCTGTGCAGTTGTTGCAATGTCTTTTGAACACAGGTTTAGAAGAGACAAATATTCTTCTCTGCAAAACCCTGTGCAAAATCACAGCTTTAATTTGGAAGAGCCCAAGCAACTTCAGTATCCGTAGGTTCCTCCAGAGAAACTACAGATAAATATTTGCAGTGTGTTTGCAGTCCTGTCAGAATCCTGTTTGTTCTAAAAGGTGATACAGAAGATTTAGAAAGTGAAAATCAAGAGGGAACTATATAAGGAAGTGGTTTTGAGAATCTGACTGACTTTGAGTAATGCAGATTTTGGACCTATTTTGTTCATTTAACCAAGAGTAACTCAATGCAAATTTAATAGCAAAGAAAAAGAAAAAAAGAAAAGGAAGAATCCAAAATACTAAAACTAAAGCACTTTAGATTACATCAAAAGAGCTAAGGCTTAAATAACATAATTAGAAAATCAAAATAATAATGTCTTGTATGACAGTTGGCTGCAACATTGCTGACTTATTATTCCAAGCAAATTACACTCAGTCATCACTTCATAATTTAGATGGAAACTTGAAAGACATGAGTTTCAATGTAATTTCAAAGAATATTTATTTTTTTAACAGTCTTCAGATTATATAAATTAATCCATTTTATATTACACTTACAATGGACTAATGGCATGCATTTACTGCATCTCAGCAATAAATATGAGTTAATTACTTTCAGGGGGTATTTCACTAAGTGATAGTACCTCAGCCATTTGCAGTCCAGTAAGTATGCTCTTAAGCATCTCAGTAATAGCTGGGTTTCATATATATTTATTTCAGAAAGGAGTGTAAGTAAAAATGGTTTCCTCCATAATGCTTGAAGGAAAGAAAGCATCCTTCTTTAATTGTCAGTGTGGTCAGATCCAATACATGATGAATGAAAATAAGAGTGAAATGGGGTGAAGACTATCAATAACAGATGCTAAATTTTGTCATTTTGCATTAATGGATGTTGTGGGATGAACTAAATGAAATTTATGTTTATATAGCATCTCCTCCTTTCCCTCATGGATTCAATCCACAGCCTTAAAACCCAAGTTTGTGATGACTTTTAAACTAAAAAAATAACAGTTTAACAGTGTTAACCCTTGTAATGGTTAATGTTGAAGGGTTGATCTTAAAACTACAAAAAAGATATGTATAAATTAATAAAACAGAGTATTTAATTACTATACTCTATCAAGGGTTAATACTGTTATCCTTTCTACATTTTTTGTAGTTTTAATATACAGAGAGAAAGAAATCAGATGATAAGGCACAGCAATGGATAAAAGATTATCAGAGGTCAGTAGAATAGATAGAAAGCAAAAGGTACTCATAGAGAAAAGACAGGTAGCCAGTTAGCTGAAACTGATAGTGAAAGATTAATCCAGCTAAGGAAATTAGTTTCTAGTCAGTAGAAAACAATTGAAATGTTCTATATTAATGCCAGTAGTCTCAGTAGCACAACAGAGGAATAAGAATTGTTGGTGCAGGACCTGAGAAATAAAATTCTTCAGGTAACAGAAGCATATTAGAACAGTCGCTGTGGCAGAAACACAGGTATGAAAAGAGAGGCAGTGTTCAGGACAGGCAGAAATAAAGACATAAAGCAATTGTATCTTAAGGGTATGAAAAGCTTCAGGGAAAAAGATATGAGATACATAAAGCACAATCCTTTGGGGTTAAAATCAGGTGGGGAATCATGATGAAAGATGAATTAGACGCAGGATACTGGGAGGTTTGGAGTCAGATATTGATAAGGAGAGAGATCTTAATGAAGTTTTTAGAAGCAGAAATATTACCAACAGTTATACATCTATGAGAATCTTCAGAGCTACTACAGGTAGGCTAATACATAAATGAAGCAAATACTCACAGGATCAGTTGATCCTGGAGATGGTAGATGGGAGATTTCTTCATGAAAGTTAGAGTTCAAAAGACAAAACACTATTTTAAACTAAATTTTGGTAAGCACTTACAGCTGAGGGTAAAAACAGCTAAAGTTGGACAATTGTAAAATAAATGGTAACAGTAATAAATAAGGTATGTAATTTGGAAATGACAAACAGGAGAAAGAAGAAGACATTGAAGAAGATCAAGCAAACTGCTGAGGGACAGAAGTGTGACAGAAGTCAATTCCTTTCAGCTGAAGGTACTCAGCATCCATATCTGAGAAAAAGAGAAATCCTTGGAGAAAAAAGACTACACTTACTAGCATGAACACCTTGAGACAGATATTGGACCTACAGATAGCATCTGAAGAAAGTGAGGAAAAAAAAAGGGATGATCAGCAAAGAAAACTATGTCAAAGTAGAAGTCAAGAAGCATGGGGAAAGCGTGCTCTTGGGGATAGAAATGGAGGTGACTACACAATGACAATATGTGAAGGAAAGTTCCCAAATAAAATTAATATTTAGCTTCAGTGTTCAAGCTACAAAGACAATTTTGGCCATGAAAACACCACCAAAACAGGTATATGAATGAATATAGAGATGGAGTTTGCTCCTGATAAGTGTAAGCTACTGGAGAAAACTGGATAATCCTAGCCAAGGAAAGTTAGTATAAGATACTGGGGGGCTCTTACTTTTTTTTTCTTTTTCTTTTTTAAAAAAACAAACAAAAAACCCCCCACACATACACACACACCAAAAATACCTCTAAAACCAAACCAAACCAAAAAAATGAAACAAACAAATAAACACAACAAAAAAGCCCTATTGTCTGACTCATGATTAAACTGCACCATTCATCTGAGGGTAGTTACATCCATAGGGAAGAGCAAAGGTAGAGAGAACCTATGTTACCAAAGAGGGTAAAATAACGCAGGTAGAGATCTCCTAGTCTCCAGGGCACCTCTGAAACTGTGTGCTCTAAAATGTGTGTTTATGTAATGCTATCTAATTGAAAAGTAACAGTGAAACACAATGGATTAGTAGAAAATCCAAGAGAGCCAGGAATGTTGCATCATGCTGTATGTTTCCACTGGAACCTGTAAGATCCAATCCAGTGGTACTCTATTCTGGCCTTTTCCTTCGTTTCTAACCTGAGTCCTACTTAGAGTTCAGGGAAAATACATTAATGTAAGAGTTAATAATTTTCATTTTGTTCTTTGTCACCACCTTCCAATGGTGATCTAAGAGCTGCAGAGGATAGAGTTCTAAAAAAATATATATCCAAGATACTGTTCCCAAGTTGTTGAGCTGGTGCAGTGAAACAACTCAGTAGCTGAATATTGTCACTGTTTGCACAAGATAACTATAAATAACAATTCAGTGTTTATAAATCCAACAGCAAGTAAAGCAAGCTGCAAAACCTCCCTGTATCTTCCATTTCTTATCCTATGGGATAGTATGAAACTAATATTAACTGCACCACTGTGAAAAGTGTTCCATGAAAATTAAAGAATCTCCTGACCCTCCATATGTAGAAAGGTTAATATGGAACCTGTCACGGAATTATTAAGATGAGCTGGTAGTAGCCAGGATTTCTACCTTGTCTCCCTTATCTGCTTGAACTGTAGAAGTAGCTGGGATGAAGGCTGGAAATTTTCTGGCTGTTTCAAATATCTTGGGTTTTTTTGTCCAAAATATTTGGGTTTATAAATCAGTAACAGAAAGCCCTGAAGACAGGGACTGAAACTCTTGCACTGGTGAGAACATTATTCATCTTCCTCAGCTGGTTGTTCAGCCCAGTGGCATACAGTCTTACATGGAAAGCAATAGCCATGCCTAACAGGAATAGATGATAACTTATCTAAAGGCTATTGTCTGTTTGGTTTGTATTATTATATTGCAGGTAAAGGGAGTTTTGCAATTGACTCAGATCTAATGAACATTCAGCTCTGAATGAGATTACTTATGAGTGGGATAATGTAACTTTAGGTTTTAAAGCTACATCAGAGATATAGTAAATACATCTTTCATGATTACAGGCTGAAATTCATCCATGTGTATCAAGTCAGCACAAAGCTTTTATACTACTGGCTATAGATTAGACATTTCATTATTGGAAAATATTATCTTATAATAGCTTTAAATGACAAATAGGTTGTTATAATCTCAATACCTTTACTTCAAAACCTGACTCAGCTTCTCCTCCCCAAATGAGTCTTGTCAACACTAAAAAGGAAGCCAGTGAGGAGCTCTTACCTCTGTCAGTATGTGAAAGAAAATGCAATTTATTTTTCTGAACATGCACTCACACACACAACCAACACGTATGGAAATCTAGGTCAGTCACCGTTCATTTAATTGTGTTTCTTTTCATCAACCTTCATCTATTGTATGTAGAAAGAAGTGCTAGGGTTAGGAGAGAGAAAAGACTTTCAGAAGCACAGACATTTCCCACAACATACAGCAGAAGAAAGCCTATAGGTGCTAGTGACTCATTTTTGCCCATGCTTCTGAAAATGTCCATCTCAGTTTTCAGGCTCTTCAGAACAGAAGCTTTTCTTGTGTGTTCAGAAGACAGTTGACACCATTTTATATATATATGGTATGTATATATATATATACACCATCATATAGTTATTCCATGAATATTGATCATTTCCTTCTGACTTACCTGAAAAATTCTGCTAACTCCTTACTCTTGTACTTTGAGTATCTGTCATCTTACATCTACTCCTTTATACCTGACAAAGCTAAATGTACTCTACTCTTTTCATCTTTCCTTTAGCATCTTCTTGTAGTCTCTTATGTTTGTTTCTGTGCTTTCTTAGATGTGTCAACATTAGTGATCACAGAAAAAGGGAAGACTCCAAGATGATCTAATAGATAGCTCTAAATCAGGAATTGGTTTAACAAATAACACAAGCTAACCTGCTCACCCTAGTATGCTGTGCCCACTGAGACAAACAGCAGCAATCATCTTAAGAGACAGCTAGACATTTTTATGTTGAGAGAAAATTGAAGGAGGCAGTGACATATTAGAGATTAAGGAGCAAGACAAGTTTAAGAGGGACTGACTCTTTGGGATAAGTTTGCTTTCTTTGTATAAGGAATTTGTGTGCTTCTATGACACCTCTTACTTCAGCAGCTGATAATGCTCTATTTTACACTGGGGGTAAAAAGTTTGCTAATAAAATAAAATTCTATTAAAAAAAAAAACCAAAACCACGCACAGACAAAAAAAACAAAATAAAACACAACAACAAAAAACCAAACAGCACAGAGTTGCCTCAGGAGTTCAGGGCAGGTTAAATGTGACACATCCAAGATTTAATATTTGAAAAACCAGCTTTTCTAGCCAGAGATACTGCAGATTTAATGTGTTTGATAAATCACTGTCATTGCTACAATGGGACTGACATAGCAGGTATAGTAATAGAAGCCCAAAGGAAACATAACATGTTGAAGATGAATGATATCAAACAATACCTTTAATGGAAAACAACTTGGACAGAAATGCCTTGAGCTGCTATGGTTCTTTATCACAACATCTCTTAAAATGTTGCATTGCTTCAACAGTAATTTTGAAATTGATGTGTAGGTGTGTGAATATACTGTCAGAATTCAGAAATGTAAGAGTATCTGATATAACATATACAGCATACATTATTGAATGTAACTGTTTTATTTGCTCAAATATTTCCCAAGTAAAATACATTAAAATAAAGTGGTAAAGGGAGTTTGAGTTCTAAGTCCTGTACACATTAGGATGTTTCCACTGCATCCTTCAGGTGTTTAGGACAATAATGTAGACTGCAAGCAAAAAAATAGCAAGAATATTGTGATACAGACTTCAGAATCATTTTTTCCAAAGCAGTTTCTCAGTTAAGCAATGTGGCTGCATTTGTATATAGACAAAGTTTAGCTACCAAAAAAACGCAGCAGAATTTAGGGGAGGTATTTGCACCACTTTGAACAACTATCTAAGGTGCTTCTCATCTGAAAATTAGCTCCAAAAATAAATTCTTATAAACTTTCTCAAACATTTTAACTGATAATCACAGTATAACATAAGAAGCCATCTTGAATCTGCAAGTTATAAGTAAAAGTTACCTCTGCTTAGTTGGCATTGTACAGTATTTTTACATGCCATACACAGAAAAGCAATGATGTAGTAATTGACAAAGTAAAAGTATGCAATTAAAAATCAATCTTGGGAAGCATGGTCTGCATTATTTTTTTTCTAATGTACTCACTATAATTATCCTAGGGATAAAAATGATCATTTTCTTACTAAGTACGTTTGCCTCAGGGTGTGGCTTGATATGTTCTGTATGCCTGTCCATTATTATTTGGCTACCTTCAGGAGCTAGAAATGTTTTATTTAGTGTGTCTCACTGCTATTTCTGCCTCTGGGCTCCATTGATCTTATGCCAAATATAAATATTAGCCACAAATTAGATGGCAGTAGTGTAGGAGTCTAGTAGTATTCATCATATTGGTCGACATTTACTAAAATATTTTTAGGTTACCTTGGTGCAATTTTGTGAGCTTGTGAAAAATATGGCTCTAAGTGAGTGCAGTGCATTGACTCCAACCAGAAACCAAGCACCCACTCAGTCATTCACCCACTATCCTCAGCAGGATAGGGGAAAGAACTGGAAGAGCAAAACCAAGGAAAACACATGGATCAAGATAAAGAGTGAACAGAAGACATAAAAAAAAACCAACCAAAACAAACAATGATGTAAAGGCTGTCACTCACTCCTTCCACAGGCACACAGCTGCCTAGTCAGTCTCCTGGCAATGACCACCTTAGGAAGACTTCCCCACAAGTTTTTGTTGTATGTTACACAGCATGGAATATTCCTTTGGTCTCTCCTGGTCAGCTGTCCTGGATATACCCCTTCCCAACCTCTTCACCACTCCCAGACTACTCCTTCAGAGCAGAAGAGTGAGAAACAAAGGAGGACCCCAGACAACAGTAGAACTAGATATTCTGTTGCCTCTTGGAAGATCTAGCTACAATCTTCGAGTTGCACCTGATTAAATGCCTTTGAAGTAAAACAAAACATGGAAGTTAATTAAACCAGAATAGTGAAATTTACAGAAAGTGGTTGGTGCAGTCCTTATGCCTTTCTGAAGTTCAGATTCAAGTCCAGGGATTGAGGACTTCTTGTCAAGACAGTGCTTCATTTTGGCCAATATATTCAAAGCTGGATATGTTCCTTCCAGCAGTTCCCTGTTCCAAGGATTCTGAAGGTCTTTGTCAGGAGTAAATAGTCAGATGTTGTTTTAAATGTATTACCTACAAACGCTGTGGTTTCTGGCACAACCTGTGTCAGCTAATCCATATGAAATAAATTTACTTCTGTCCTGGTTTAAGTTAGAACAGAATTAATTCTGTTCAGTGATTTTGCTTTTTAGCTAAAGCTCCTCTAAGTAACTGCACTTTCTGAAACTAACAGCATATTTTAACAGACACTGCTTGCTTCTAGCAGTGAGAAGACCTAATGTTCAGATTTACTCCCAGGAATTTGTATGCAGACCAAGGTCACTGCTAAATCTTGTGAACCAGGTTGGGGGGTGCAGAGTAAAAGGCTGCACCTACAGGGAGAAGCAAACAGGGCAGGTGACCCTAAACTGACCAGCAAAGTATTCCATTCATATATGTCATATTCAGTATAAAACTGAGGGTCAAATCCTTCTTCTCCCCCTCTTGCTCTTCTTCAATGTCTGGCATCTGAGCAGAACTCCATTCTGCCTTTGATCCAGATCCACAAGTTCCTGTATCCAGTTCCAGTATTCAGCCCATAAGCCTGGTTCCTGCCTGCTGCTGAGGCCTTCTGGTGCCGTATCAGTGGTGACGGTGACGTAGTTACAATCACAGGGGGTTTGGGTTCAGGATTTGTTTTGTATATATTTGTATATAATTCATTTTATTATGATGATTTTCATTAAAGTAGTTTTAATTTTGTTTTCCAAACCACAAGTCTCTCTTATTCCCTTTCCCTTTCCTTTGGCGGAGGGGAAGAGAGGGTAATAGAGAGCATCTGTCACTGGGTTGGTGGTCAGTGCAGCCCTGACCCTCAGCAACTCCCCTAAATGGATAAAAGAGTAAAAGGAAAGTCCTCACTATACAGTTTTACAGTTTTGTGAAGGTTCTGGAATGGCAAGAAAATGAAAGTTGCAGTGTTTTCATTTCTTTAAATGATTCAGAGTGAAAAGAAAATTGCAGATCAACTTTCTCACTGGTGTGACTAGAGGTAATTTCATTTGCAAGATTATGTCCTTCTGTGACATTCTACCATCATCTGCACAACACCCATTTGCCCTAGAGGTATTAAATATCAATATATCCTTTCACAGCCTATATACCACTTCTAAACTTAAGATAATACTGAACACAGTAAGTTAATAAAGAATGTGTATTCCATTCAAAATGTCAAACATCACACACTTTGGAGACAGAAACAGAGTAGGTTTGGATCAATAATTTGTAGCACCTTAAAAAATTGATCATATAATTTTGCTAAGAAACCACTCTCTGAATATGTTAGATTTATGACTGCTGAAAAACATATGAGCAATATATCCTGCAGAGGCTGCATAACTGCAGTAAATAATGCCAAACTGGGAAACTACTTTACCTAATTGAAATGTAAACAAAAATTTAATTAGTCCAAGGGGATTCCTTATGTCATTTAATATGCAGTAGAGTTTGTATGCATCAAATTTGCTCCCCAAACTGGTAATAAGATTGGATCTACAGCAGAATTGCCTGCCCTAGTGCTAGGTACATATGTAATCAGTCTGTTTGTAGAGTCACAACAGATGCATTGGATTATTAATTTTCAATATTCAGCACCAAAAATAAATCAGACTTAAGTGAAGTTCATACTAGGTTACGCTGACACTCATGTATTGATGCAATCACTGTCTTTCAAAATTCACAAACCAATACACAAAGGCAAATAGAAATAACTATTTTTACACAGTCATCCACTATATTTTTCTATTATTAAAATTTCTAACAGAATTTGAACATCACACTCTTTGAAAGATGATGTTATATTTTATGTATGCAGCTAGAATCATTGGCACTGTCAGTTGGCACTTGTCAGAAAGGCCACGCTCTCAGGAACAGCATTCTCCTCTCCTGGGGACTTTCCATTTTTTTTCTTAGTTCAAAGGTTTTTGTAGAATAGAAGATTAACAGGAGCATAAAGGTTCTGAACCATCAGTATAATATAGATGACATAATTCATTGGACTATCATCTTTTCCTCTTTTAGGATAACCACCACTTGTCAGGAACAGTGATCCCCTGTGAAACTTACTGATCATCTTCATTTTCTGATGTTCCTCTTCAAACTGGTAATGATCTTTTTTTTAAGATTAGGACCTGTGTTTACCTATATACACTGTAACTACAGGTAGAAACAGCCATGCAACAGAAATGCTGATAGTATTCCTTACAGCATCATAAGAAAGGAAGTCAGATATTAGTTGAAATACATCAGAGCATACTAGATCTTTTAGTTTAAATGAAAACTGCCAATGTCACTATAAATACTGCTCCGATCTGGATAAACATAAAGTGAATCAGAGTGCTACATGTGGCTGCATGTTTGGCCCAGATTTTATCACAAAAAGTATTCTCACTATTGTCTGTATGCTGTACTCATGATCAAGATTAGTTTCTCAAAATGAAATGCAAATAAATGCAGGACTAGAAATATGGGGCTTACTAGAAAATATAGTGGTGTTATATACTGGAAAATGGTATTTCTCATGATCATTCCTCTTTTTCCTGCCTCTATGTTCATTTTAGGGAAAAGGGCTCTTTCTGCTGTGATTGCAGGTGAAGTACTAACTTTGATCCCTTATATGACTCCAGGTGGAGCAGACTGGCTCCAGAGCAGCTCCTCTCCTACTTGCAAAGTCTTGATGATCTGCAGTGTCAGATCTGGATCTCAGCCTAGGTTCACTCCAAGCCTATATCCTTGTACCCACAGAGGTCTGAACCCAGGGGCAGCAGGGAGACAGAAGCACTTATTTCTGTCTAGATGTAGGATATTGCTACTGTGGGAACCCCTAGGATTACTTTGTGGTAGAGTGGAAGTCACAAGCATTTGCAAAGACAGCAAACAGACAGGATATAGCCTTTATGAAAGGTGTTTTACCCTTGGCTCCTGCCAACCCTGCAGCTCACCAGGAACCAGATTATTGTTAAAGTGGCAGGGTCTCATTGTTATAAAGGATGCTTTACACTCAGATTCTTCTGAACTTGGACTTAAACACTCCAGGAACTGAAACTACATCTCAAAAGACATATTTCTCTATTGAGTCAGTTCAGAAAAGGAAGTAGGAAACATGGCAGATCACAGATACATCCCGAGCAGTCTATAGGCTATGATGGCAAAGACAGGCCATGAAATGTAGCATATTATAGCAAAATTGAAGGCTTAGTTCAATCAAGTATGAATTAGCCTCTTTTCCCTGCTTGGGTCACATTCTGGCTCAATAATTAGTGCACATTATCTTGAGAAGTGATGACATATCTAACAGAACAGCTTGCTTTGTCCTTTTCTTTCCTCTCCTTTTCCAGAAGGTAAATTACCCTCTGCTTTTGTCCCATTTGGCTCATGTTTTGATTTTTTTTCACTCCTCTCAGAGCTAAGGTGGAGAATATTCATGGACATTTCCATCTTGACCATAGGCATTAGTGTGAAGGTCTCTGCTCACCTCTGTTGCTTCTCAACCACATTGATTCTTTCTAATGCCATCCCATACAGAAACTGCTACGTTATTAACTTTAAAGGCATTTTCCCACTCTCTCCTCTTTTCCTACGACAGAAAACTCAGCTTTCCAATTGGTTATCCCCTGAAGGCATTTAGTATGATAAGAAAGAACCTTAAGGCAATACTGTGACTTTTGCAACTCTTGCTGCTTTGGAACTGTAGGGTGATGAAGTTCATTCCTTCAGTTTTAGCTGTTACAGGCATCTGCCCACAGAGGGCAGAGCTTATGTTTCATATTTCTTGCTTTTCTTTTTCATGGACAATGCTAGAAGTGCCAGAACTAGGAAATCTTTGACATATGATAAGAAATTTCATACAAATCCCTGTAGCCTCACATTTTTAAATATCTTAAAATAGGGAAGAAATATTATCTTGATCACTTAAATATTTAGACACAAGGCTACTTCCAAACTTGTTACAGGAAGGAGGATGCACTGTCCTGAATTTTGACCATACAGACTGGGTAATGAGGGAAATGAAATGGACCCAGAGTTCCATGAACTCTGCAGATGTAAAACTGCAATTAAAAAAAACCCCTTTTCCTAGAGACTCCTAAAAAACTGGATATTGTGCAGACTTGTTTAGGCTTAAACACACCAAGACAAATGAAATTTGCTTGCATCTCACTCATTGGGATTTGATCTNTAATCCTGGAATGTGACCAAATCTTGCACTGAAAACATTTTATATGAAAATTAAAACAGCTGAGATAAAAATTGGGGTTATTTCTATTTCATTTATCTCAAACACAAAGAGTTTAATCATTTGGGACTGAAATAAAAAATCTGTAAATTTATAAACTATAAAGGTTTCTTCTTTCTGCTAGCAAAAGCATTCAAAGATCCTGGGGGAATTCCTGGATGAGAATTATTCTTGGGGTTAAAAGCATGGAGTAAAATCATTCCTGGAGCATAACATTAAGCATAATAGGTTCTCTAGATAAACTGACTATGGATTTCTAAGGTTATGCTACATGTTAAAAGTGTGGAGGCATTGTGTTCTTTCTCTGCATCACTGTGAGCACAGTGCAGTGGGAATCAGGCCCAGTGTTTTGAGAGAATGTGTAATAAAGAAACAGAAATCTATCTACAGTGCTTACTAGTCACTTGCCAATGTTTTCCTGCTTGAGAATTACAACACTGCATAGTTCAGGTGTGGCCTGCTACCTACTTTTCTCTTCTACTCATTCTTTACAACTTAAAATAATCCAAAATGAGCTGAGGTGGGTCAATACATTCCCAAACACAGAAGCAGGAAATGTAATCTCATGGAATCCTGACTACCTTTTCCTAGAGACTCCTAAAAAACTGGATATTGTGCAGACTTGTTTAGGCTTAAACACACCAAGACAAATGAAATTTGCTTGCATCTCACTCATTGGGATTTGATCTTATTTACTTTTTTAATTGCTGGTGTATAGATGTGACTATAACAGGAATTATTTCTGCAGACACAGATAACCACTAGAACTAATATTCCAATAGCATTAGATTCATAAAACTTTATAGCCAAGGCACAAAATTCTAATATTAATTAAATAAGCCACAGCCTAATAAAGTTAATTTACAGCAAACATCCTTCCAGGAAAACCAAACAAATAAAAAGACTTCTAAGAATACTGGTTTCCTGGCTCATCTAGATGAGAATATCAACTGTGTTCCACTCCAAATTACTAAGGGTATTTGATTAGGTGACAATGATTTCAAATATTGAGTTTAAGTATTTACCAGGAAAGCAGTAGTCAAAATTACACTCACACTGTTATCTGCTAGCTAAACTCAAGAGCTAAAGCCTAGGAAACTTAATAAGCTTAGTTTACCCTGAAATAGAATTTCAGCCTAATGAGCAAGAAGGAATATTTCTCAGGTAGTGTCCCATGACAGACATCATCAAGAAATATGAGTTCTCTGTACTCTTTCCAAAGGCACCTGAATTTGCATCATAGTTGTGTGCATATTTCTCCATATCTATACATAAACCAAGTACTTGTATGATGAGTTGCCAAACTGGAGCAAATTGACTCACATAATCCCAATACAGTTATTTCTCAACCCAGGAACACCACAAGGAATTAAAGAAAAGAAGTCTATGTATATGAAACTCCTGAATACCTGCAGTGATGAAAGAGTTTGGCTACAGCAGACCTCATTTCTGCAAGAAGTTTACCTATTTCCCTGTCTAATGGGTCCCAGGAATTAAGCAGAGATTCCTGATTGAGCATCCCTGAAACAAGCTACAAGAAGAAGCAAAACTTCTTCTGATCATGTTATAATGTTGTCACTTCATCTATATTTTAGTTATATTTTCCATCTGGAATTATTTTTACAAGTCTCTCAAGAGTCCCTGCCTTCCCCTCCCCATTGTTTTTTGAATTTTGCATAGCATTAAAACACATTTAAATATCCAAAGGACACTCAAAAAAAAATCCCCAAACATGCAATGCATTTTGTTAAATCCAGCACACATCATAATCATGCCTTGGCTCCTGCTATCAAAAAGAAAATCAAACCCATAATTGGATAAAGATTCTGACAGTGTCAAAATTTTGACAGTTGGGACACAACTTTTTCTCTGTTTGGTAACGTGAAGTGCTGCTTTCCCTGCACAGTGCTAAATTTAAAATTATCTCATTTGCTACAGTCTGTTTGAACTTTCATTTCTCACCTTTGCTGTCAATCAGAGAATGCAGAAAGGGAAATAACTTCTTGGTGATTGGACACATGGAGCTTTAATCACCTGTCAGCTGCTGTAAATCAGTAGAAAGAACAGCCAAAGTCTTATTTCAAAACCTGTAACTGAAGTGTCTAAACCCAGCCATGTTTCTCTGTTTGCTGGATTAAACAAAAAAAAAAATTAAAGTACTGTGGTCATCCAAAGATGTTAAATACCTAAAGGAGAGGTTATAATGAGCCTATACTTAAAAGAACAGGCACAACCTAATGGTTAATTAGACTCTGAGGATCATAACGAACGGAGGAATTTGGTTAAATGGAGAACGTGCTAATTATTTCTCTGCCTAGGGTCTTTGAATGTAGATACAATCAATCCCATAAACTAGATTCTTGCACAGGATATCCTCTCTGAGGCCACTTGAGGCTGCCATCTCCTTCCTGCCACCAGTCTAGCACCAGAATTAAGAAAAACAGTTTCACAGAGATTAAAATAAAGCAGAGTTTGTGTTAGGTGAGGCTTACTGTGTACTCACAGCTGTTAACTCTGTAACCATCTCTCTAATTTAAAACATGTGATGGGAAGACCAGGTGAAGGAGTGGTCTCTTGTTGTGTCTCACCTCTGACTTTTTCTGTCTCTTCCTGAGTTTTCTCATCGTGCTCAGCCCATGCTAACAGAGTGAGGCAGGAGGCAGCTCTTCTCTATAACCAACCTATTGACAGTAGCAGGTTATTTTGTTTGGACAGTTCTTTTCTTCTTCTCTTGCTTATTCAACATTTACTTTTCTTTCAGTTTCTACACAAGTCTGCCCATATTATTGTTTGCATTGATTTTTGTGCTAAGTGTTCACAAAGTCAGCTTTGTTGCCTGTTTTCAGCCTGTGAAACACCAGGTCTCATGGAATTAAAATAGTTTCCCTAAAGGAGCTATGATTTTTTGAAGTTTTTCATTCATGACAGAAAATGAATTTCAAGTCAAAATGCAGTTTAATGAATACTGACAATGCAATTAAAACTTTTACTGTGATGGGTAAATCCCAGGGAAGGTAGTTATGAATCACAGCTCCTTTGTCTTTGCAGAATAAAAAAAAAATGAAAAGAATGCAAATCATGAGGCAGAAAGAGTCATGAGCAAAACATCTTACTACATCATCGTTAGAGAAACTTATCTTCATTCTTCAAGTACCTTCATATCTTTTCCCCCCATTGCTTTAATGGCCCTCCATGGATCAGAGGAAATATTAAAAATTATTTCTCTGCTTGAGGCATTGAAAGAAGTAGAAATGAATAATTCTGATAATATCAGAGAATGACAAATCTCTGAAAAATATGGAAGTCTAGTTAAGATAGGGCTCAGTGCTCTCCTGTGTCAAAGATCCCAAGGACCCTTACAAGTAATGCATGCAGACATTACTCTGTCAAACAAGTGCAAAGCCCTTTGGGATACACAGTTGTTTAACAAGACAACGCCCTGGGATACAGCTGAAGTAAGGCAGATACAGTTAGAACAGTGGAAATATTTGAGTAGAAAACAAGCATCTGCAAGCTGATGCTTACTTTTAGAAGTTCAAAATAATTCACTTCATTACTTTTCCCCTACTCAAACTTAGCTGATTTGTTATTTATAAAGGTCTAGAGAAGTGGGAGTGTGAGATGCATGGCAGAAAGTACGTAAGGCTCATTGTATCTGTGCTATTGCAGAGCAAGCAGGGTAGCAAACTCCAAAACTCTGAAACTTTCTTGCAAACATTGGATCAGAAATATTTTCAAATATTTCCAAATGGGCTCACACACCTCATGGGCTGATTTCTGTCTTACTCTGAGGAGAAGGGAGGAATATTACAGCAGTTTCCCCAGTAGCTGCATGCCCTTGTACACTGCATGTCATCAATCCTGGCTGGGTGAGACCACAATAGTAACAGCTGAAAATAAATGTGAACCAAAACATGATGAACACGTAGAGAAAACAAAAAAAAAACAATCAGTGATCATGGAACATTACTTGGGAAACAACACTCATTAGGGCAAAGTAGGGAAGTTGCCATAAAAATAGTGATCTGGGAGGGGGAAGATCAGAGAGGAAAGGCTCCTGGTAATTGATTTGCAACATAGCAATCTCTACCAAACATTTGTACATCTTAGAACTTTAGGAACATACTGGTAAGACAACAAATGCAGATACTATTGAACTTACTATCAGAATAAAGAGAGTTTTTAAGAATTTATTTTTATGAGCCTTTAACTGTTCAGGTTTCCCTGTGAGTTGATCAGTATTTTTGTTCAAAAGAAGCATACAGAATGGGAGAAGGAAGATCATTCCCTACAGTGATATGTATTTATAAATATATAGCTTAACTAACCAAAAAAATTATCAACAAGCATTTAAGGGAACATTTAAAAACACACAAATAATCAAAATCTGTTTATAACACAGCTAATTTCCTTGAAATATTTACACAATTGATAATTCTATTTACAGGCAAATTTTACAAGTATGAATATTTCCCAAAAAGCTTTATATGTTATTGTAAATTATTTTTCTTATTCTCTTCTCTTTTCTCTTCTCTTCTTTCCTCTGTTCGTTGATTCAACTGATCAATAGTTCCTTGTAGGCTCAGATTTTGGCATCTAAAAGCTATTTTCCTTGGTCATATCATATCTTACCAATTACTTGGGCAAACCACACTAAGGTAAAGGTCTCAGGTTATTGACAAGCAACCTGGAAGTGGTGCTCAGCTCCAGTCGTATATACAAAATAGTCTTGCTTCTGCTACAAATAAGCATCTCCAGTTTATGAGGAAAATGAATTTGAAGATGATTAAGTGGGAATCTGCTCAAAGCTTTAAGAAGGATTTGACAAGAGAAGCAATTTTCCTTTGAGCTTGTAGTCAGCTTTGAATCTCACTAGAACAGAGCCTTTATTCTGCAGGCAGTCACTCACTGTACACCCAAGCTTTAAAATTTAATGAATGCATCCTTTGCAGGAGACTCTGGCAACAGCTCAGATATATTAGTAAGTGCAATGGTGTCAATCAAAAAAAAAAGAAAAAGAAGTGCAAGTGAGTTCTTTCATTGTCATAGCCATATTGACAGTTTCCAAGCTTCTCTGTTTTGAATTCCAGAATCATTCCCTACTTTGAACAAAACAGAACCTTAAAAAAGTCAGCCAATAAGATGCATCTATTCTTTTCCTAATTACAGTAATTCTAGTAAATAAATTAACATGCATATTTTAGATCAAGTGTTTCCAATTTAAAAGAGTCAATGCTATTTTTCATTTAGCTACTCTAAAAGGTACCCACAACTCACATATGTAACAATTTCAGCTTGTGTTAGGGTAGCAATTAATACTTATACATCCCAGCAATAGGGTTTACAAGCATGCTACAGCAAGGCTGGGATTAACCTCTCCTCAGCCTTCTACCTGACTATGCTTCAAGAAGCCTGTGGCAGGAGAAGAGGTGCAGCACCCTAAGGGAGCATGCCAGGTCCTTCACTCCTGGGGTTGTGTCTGACTGGGAGCAAAGCTGCTCTTTCTTCTCTGCTTGCCTTGAAGTAAACTGTAGGGATATTTAGTAAGCTGAGCAAACAACCTGTACCTTTTATCACAACATCCCTGACAACTATAGATGGAGGGAGAAACAGTGGATAGAATGGTTTGGGTTGGAAGAGACCTTTAAAGGTTATCTAGTCCAACCCTCCTGCAGTGACATCTTTAGGTATACAGGTGCATTGGTTCTTTTTAATTTAAATTTTGTTCAATTGATTTTTATTTATCCACATTTCAGTTATCTTTACCATCTTCTTGAGCTTGCATCTGCCTGGAAATAATGGAAACCCACAACCTGCATTTATAACTGGAAATGTTCCATGTTTTCCTGTTTTCTGTTGCCTGTTACCTATGGCTTACTGTATTGAAACTAAAAATTGAAATAACAGATACAGAAGCCATAACTTGTAAATATAAAGTTTTGATTTAAGTATGATTTAATCTCTTTATCAAGATACTATGCACTCTTGTTCTTGCCATGTCATTTTTGATTAGGACTTTGAAGATGATACTGATAATTAGTGTAAACATGTGCCTGCTGGAAGCACCAGTGAAGAACAACTCAGCCCAGCAGTCTCCTAAACTGAGCAAATTGGAAACCAGTCAATGATTCCTAAGTAGGAAGGCAACTAATTTGCATAAGAAAAGATTAATATAAAATATACATGTTGCTTTTATAAGCCAGGATTATTAATTATTATGTATCTCATAAAGCTGTAATCCTAATTACGTAGAAAGCTACATGTCAGACTTACGAGCCAAATTACTCCTATATCCTCTAGTCTGAAAATATTTGCTGTAGGGACATGACTAATCTTGCAGTATTGCCCTTTTGGTGAACAATAATCAGATTTGCTTTTAAATTAATGTTTTCTTGCAGTTAAACAGGATAAATATAACACACGTTTTAGATAACTTAGAGCAATGAACTGCTAGACATTACAGAATCTAAATAATATTTTCCAGGTAATTCTTGCTGAATCCTGTTATGTTGGATGGGATCAAGAAAAGCTGACTGCATAGTAAGGAAAATACAGTAATTCAAGAAAAAATATGAGTACCATTAAGAGATAGTTACTCTTCTTTAATGATTAACTGTACTTGAAGAAGCACAATAAGATATCAATAAATTTCCAGTGCTTTGGATTGTATTAGATTTAACAAGGGAATGCTATGATTTATACTTAAGTACAAATCACGGATATGAGGTGAAGAGGCTTTATTTTTAAAACAATACAACTAATCAGAAGTCAGTAATACTTTATGTGTAAACATTACCTTGCATTTCAAGGTGCTTAAGAAGCATTACCTCTATGCAGAAGCTAACAAATTGCTCTTCAATTCCCAAAGTTACTCAGAAACTCATAAGTGGTAAGTGTTTTCTGATTTTGCCTTATGTAGACACATCTAAACACCCTACTTAATGGCTCTGAGTATGCAGAGCTTAATCACTTAGCTCACAAAAGAGCTGTACTTACATGTGCTTGTGTGTGCACTTTTACAGGATCATGGTTTAGAACATCTGTGCCTCTTTACATAACTGTTGGCATCTAGCTCTACAGTAGATGTGGTATTTGGTGTTGAACTGAAAGATCACAGCGACTAACAAGCTATTATCTGATGAAAAATACTGCCTGAAAAAAAAATGAAGCATGCTTATTACTGGGTTTTGATATAATTGCAACCAAATTCCCATCAAAGCTGAAAATAAAACTTTGTACTGCTGTTCCTTAGGTGTTTTATTCAATTTAATTGTTGAGAGCTACCACTTATGTTGGATTCTTTTTCCCTTCAAATTACTTAATGGAATTGACTTGGTTTTGGGAATGATTGTATTTTTAATACCAAAGCAGTGCTGAGTTCAGAACACTGTCTGATGTATTTTCCTTAGCTAGTTTGTGTATGACATGTGACCCAGCATCCTGTAGCAGCTTTTGTAGCCTACATGATAAACCACCTAATTTGCAATATTTGCATTTAATCCAGCTGAGAGGTGATGGGGGCAAATATAGCAAACAACATGCTGGTAGCAATTTAGAAAGGCAACTAGATTTTCTGCTTTGGTGAGGTGAATTAATTTAGAAACCATCAGATACTCTTTGTTTTATGCCTATAGGGAATGAAACCTTCCCTTGGTGGAGGTAATAACACTGAAGACAGTTGTTTTGATAAGCTCAAATCACCTGCAGCATCCTGTCCATACAGAGTATGGGCTGAATAAGCTCTTCCCAGACATTTCCTATAATCAGTATTATGGATTTATTAAAGCTTTATTTTATGGTCTGTCTTCTGAAAATACTGCAGTCAGGTTCTTTGTGGAGGCTGTAGCACCAGGCACTGAATGCCACCAGTTCCTTACAACAAACATATCCTTCTGCTTTTAGTGATGTTATTTTGGAATAGATTTTTCACTTACCTGAATACCATCTTGACTGCAAAGAGCACATAAGTTTAAATAAAGGATTAAAAGCACAAGACATCAGGCAAGCTTGCATGAATATACTTGCTAGTAAACTGCAGCTAGCAGGTGGTAACTGGGAGCCTGGTATGTGTGAAGCATACACTTTGTAGCTGTAATTTATCTATAAATCCACTGACATAATAGTATTATAAATCCACATATTGAGCAGTACTCTTGCTTTTAGACTTCTGACACTCCTGGTAGTACTGCTGCTTGCTTTACCCCATCTGCAAATGTGTTGAAAGCTAGTCTGTATCAAGGCATTCTATTATACATCTTCATTTATCTCTATTAACTTGCCCAGTTTTTTGTCTTTATTAATGCATGACATGCTAGAGCACCCTTCTGTGGTGATTTATATTAGTGTCACAAAACTGTGACCTGCAAAAAGGAAATTCCCTCCCTCAAAAGGATGATAAATATCTACTTAAGCCTGTAATGACATTAAATGTTAATGTTTTTCTGAAATGAATCAGACAGAAGAGGTGTTTGAAGGAAGAATAACTCAGAAAGCATGACCAATTGAAACCAAAGTCTCTTAATGCACTTCTTCAGGTATCCCTCAGTGTGAATGACACTTCAAAGTACTAAGCTACTTCAGAAAGAAAAGTGATTATACTCCTGCACCAATAGGGGAGCCTCTTAAAGAAACAGTAAATTTTGAGAGTTTTTAAATATGCCTGAGATTTGGTATATTTAAGAAAGGAAGCTGAAAGAGAGACCACAGGGCGAGAGGTTTAAGCAGAAGACAGGTTTAATATGGGATACTGGACACCTTGGCTTATTGTTCACTGGTTATATGTTAAGCCCTTCTTATATTATGCACTACTGTTGAAGAGCTCTTAGTGGTCAAAATGTGGTTTTAATTTCATAATAAACAGAGACTCTTGAAACATTCAAATGTTCCTGAACACATAGGGAAAGGAGTGTAGGTTATCTGGGGTTGCTTTGTGGAAGAAATTTCTGGTGAGGATGTTACAAGAAAAATCAAATCTGAATGTGAATATCTCAATAGTTCCTGGCTTGGATCAGCTGGTTGTCCTGTTGATGATGATTAATATATCCTTGAAAAGCATGAGTTGTAGCATCTGTGGGGTTTTTTTATGGATATGAACACTAGGATGTGAGTAACCATGAATTGTCTGTCAGAGGACACTGATGTACTGAGCACCCCTGAGAAATGAAGGAGATTTCAGATTTCTCCTAGCAGGAGTCTCTGTAAGGACAGAGGTGTTGGGACCTTATGACATTTGGATAATTAAGTGTGTAGCCACTTAAGACTAACTTTCTTGACCCTTTAAGAATTGCCTTACTTGGCAAGAGCTTAAAACATGAAAAATCCTGTATCTAAAGCTGTGGTGGCTAGATTTTTCAGTTGTCTCTCTGCCTTAATTACAAATGATCATGGCTTGGTTTACTGCAGTGATACCCTGGCATGAATCCTTTCAGTGGTTTTATTTTGTGAACTAAAATGTAGTGTTAGGATGTTCTATGTTGTGTGTGCCTGTAGTTTACAAACTTTTTTTTTCCTTTGGAACCAGTCTGGGGAAGAAGTTCTATGTCCAGCAGGAAATCTTGTCTTTTGTGTAATTTCCCCTGAGATAGCTCTTATGTGAGAACTGGGCACTGGACACTGCTGGGCTAAGGCTTTTGACAGACATGATTACCAAAAGGGATGTTGGATGGAGCTGAACCATTGCTGGCATAAATTTCTTAACTTGCAGCATTTTAAATGCTCATTAAAATTCTCAGAACCTATAAAAATTCCTAAATAACTGAGCTGTGAGGGTAAGTTTGAGATCAACCTACAATGGCTCCAGGACAGAGGCAGCATTATAAAGCCAATGAACTGTGACTATATCCCACTCTCACTGAATGAGAAATGCTGGAGAAATGCTTACTCTGCTCTTTCTACATGTACTTAAGTATTTGTTGCATTTTATGTTAACTGAAGATCTTAGGTGCAAGTAATTACAGTCTTTGCATGGAAAAAACTGTTTTGCAAACTTTATTTTTGCAAAGCTGTACCTTTTGTTCTTGTGTGCTTTCAGCCTGTCCTACAGAAACAAACAGGCCACTGACTATGAGAAGGCATCTCTGGACTGATGTGGCACCACATAACAGAAGCTGACTTTTAGCTTTGTTTCCTCTGAAAGTTTTATAATATGTAAGCCATGAAAAGGAAAAGATTATTCTGCTTTAAAGGGGAGGGGCATTAGGCCAGCCAAACCCTCTCCTGTGTGACAATCACATTAGGAGGAGACCTGCAGAGAAACTGGCAAAGGTGACAGACTGCTTGGGTTAGGTGGCCATGCGAAATGCTGTGTATTAGGGCAGGGAGCTATGGCCTGGGGCTGGACACATCTAGGGTTAATGAAATTCTCTGAGAAAAAGTCACAGCACAATCCAGGCAAGCTCTGTGGCTCTGGCTTAAAAGTGTTGAGTCAGAGATGCAAGAAGAGAGCCTGGAGAAAACAGGGCATCTGAGCAGCAATTAGCTGCTGAGGATTTTAAGTGCCATAGTGGTAGGGCCATCTCCCTCCCTACCCAAAAGGGAGATGGGGAAAAGATGTGGTTAAACACAGCTGAGTAGAGTAACTATAAAAAAGGAAGGGCTAAAGGCTGTTCTGCAACAGGTGCAATTATTCCTAGCTCCAAATATCTTGTCTAGGGTGGATTTTTATTGACACAGATGGATGGCCAAATCCAACCTCAGTATTGAGGTGATTTATTACTTGCCATCAGATGCACTGGTGGTAGATAGCCCTTTTGAGGGCAGAAGCTGGCTACCAGCTTCCTCCACCAGCTTTGACCACCAAAAATAGCTTCAGATAAAAGTAAGCAGTTCTGTTTACCTTCATTCTGCAAAATGACTCCATTGCTAGTGAAAATACATGCTATTACAAAACAAATTAAAGCTGAATACGACTCCAGCAGCTCTTTAAACATAATGTAAAGACTCCTGTTCTCTGTGCTTAAACCCAGGGAATGAAACTGCTGCACCAAATGCTACTGGAGGGGAAACAAACACTTAAGGCAGTGTGTGCACTACAGCCTAGATAAACTTGTATTTTCCACTGTTTTTGCCTGAAGCATTCCTCAATAATGACTTACCTTGAGGCTTTTTTTCTCTCTAGGGTGAGACTCCTAAAGCAAAAATATAACTATTATAAGATAAAACAAAGCTTTCCAACTTGGGAACTTCTGAGACTTCTTCATTACTGCTTATACTTGCAAGGTATTTTTAAAATGCAGGACAGAAAGGCTAAATAGAAACCAGAAAAATATTCCCTATTTAATTCAAGCAGTTTTAGAGGGACTAACAGACAGCTTACTGTTATGCAAGTTACTAATCTCAAATAAAAACTACTGACCTATGCTAATGCACAATACTAATCTTCCTTGAAAATCTGGAAAGATTTTTTTTCAGTATCATACACTTATTGTGCTGCACAAAGGAAAAAAAAAGGATTTGCTTATTCATCTTAGCTATATCTTGCATAGTAGTACAGCTAACTGGAGTGAATGGAGGACACGGAATTCCCCAAACATCAGTTTGTTTGATCTATGCAAAAAATTTAAGACCCAAGATACAGAAAAAGAACAAAAGGAAGAAGCTGCTGGTACACAGGAATGGAAGAAAATGGAGGTAATGCTTTTGAAAATGCTTGTTATGGTCTAAAATACCTAAACCTGGGTGTGGGAAGGAAGCATATGTACCAGGTAGCATTTAGCAGAACAAGCATAAGAACTGGAGGACCCCATATTGCCTGATGCCTGCAGACTTGAAGTTCTTACTGCCTGTGCTACAGCTCTGTTGTTTCTCACTGCTTCAGTTTGTTCTTTAAATCAAACTCCAACCTGTCCCTATACTACTGGAATGCTATAGCTAGGGTGATAAACTCATAGCAATGGAAGTGATCACTTATGAGATACAACAGGAACTGAATTATTAGCTCCTTATTAAAGTACAAAGAGGGAAAGACAATAGCATTCACTCCAGCACTTCATAAAAAGTTGTGCATAAGCACCAAGAGAATCACTAGATTTTTGACGAAAATGTCTTGAAGTTGCTAATGGCACATTTCTGCATATATTTAAAATCATGGATGCATGTGTTCATGTGGCTCAGCACTTGAGATCTGCATAGACTACCCAGTGGATTCTTGTTTTGCTAGATCTCATACTTTTCTTCCTACAGGGTTAGCCTGTCCATGTCTTGGGATGAGGGTCTTTTGAAATGATTAGCTTCCTTAGCTCTGCCAACACCTGTGTCTGCTGCCTCCTGGATTGCTGGTGCCTTCCAGGCCTGCTTAGTTGTGGCATATTCCAGTCAACTGGCACCCTAGGCAGTTTGATTCTGCTTCCTACACAATGTGAACTGCCTTCCTAGCCAACAGCCAGAGCACCTCTGAAAAAGATGCAGCCCTTTCACAAACCGTATCTGTCTGTGAACCAGGTGTTTTATCAGGTTTCCCCCAGTTTCCAGTTTACATGCTGCTCTACAACCTTGCAGCATTACCACTCTACCGTTGTTTTTGTGTAAACTGTGCTTCCAGGTTTTTTTCCCTTTCCTAAAGAACTTCCCAGTTCTTAATATACTGGTATTTTCTGGAGAAGGAACAGCTAGAGCATTACATGAAGTGAATTTTGTAAAGTCTAGTCAATCTTATCCTCATATTTAGAGGCATTCCTGTATCATGAATGAAGAAATTGCAACTTGATTTAATTCCTGGAATGCTAGTGACAGTGAACTGGTACTTGGAAAAGTACCAATAGGGATGAAAGGAAGCATCAGGGCTAAGATAGAGTGTCGTGTGATTCTTGCTTCCTGAGCCACACAGAATACACTATATGGGCATATGCAAAGTTTTATGAGCAGTTCACATAATATGAGAGGTGAGCAGCTACAAAAATGGCATCTTTAATTGGCATTAAAAATTCCTACCTAAGCTTTTCATAGTGAGAAACAGAACAGGGTGAACACAGAAAACTGGCAACTGCTGTGCCTCCTGTTCCAATAGGCTCATCTGTAACATCATTCAGGGTAATACATTCCTTCTGCTGCTACCAAAGAAGAAAACATGTTGTGGATTACAAAATATTGTTGTCCCCCATACTCCTATTTTGCCACTACAGAGCCAGCTACAAGGATCTGAGTTCTGAATGATCCAAGCTTTCTCGTCTTCAGGATGCAACAAACCATTTTGAACTGCATGCTTTGACATGCAAGAGAGATGGACTGGCAATGTATATATTCTGAATAATGCTGAGCCAAGAAAAAAAGAAATCCAGGACGAAAATATGTAGAATATAATTTTTTATTAATGGGTCAATGTGTCTGAGATGATCAAGGACTTTATACACATCTAATGTTTACAGCAAAGTGTTAGCAAGGTGCACACGGTCCTAACATTGTAATTCCCAGCACAGTATCTCTCTTAACTGTAGCTGAAGAATGAATGATGTTTTGTTCAGTTCCAAAACATAGCTCAAAACCATAGAACAAACTTCAGGTGATGAATCCACAAGAAAGCTCAGGAGGGTGTGGGGAACTACAGACCTGTCAGCCTGACCTCAGTGCTGGGGAGTTTTATGGAGCAGATCATCTTGAGTGTCATCACATGGCGTTTGCGGGACAATCAGGGGATCAGGCCCAGCCAGCTTGCGTTCATGAAAAGTAGGTCCTGCTTGACTGACCTGATCTCCTTCTATGACAAGGTAACTTGCAGAGTGGATGAAGGAAAGCCTATGGATGGTGTCTACCCAGACTTTACCTTTGACACTGTTTTCTACAACATTCTCCCAGAGAAACTGGCTGCTCATGGCTTAGACAGATGGGCTCTTCTCTTGCTAAAAAACTGGCTGGATTGCCTAGCCCAGAGAGTGGTGGTGTAAGGAGCTAAATCCAGGTGGCAACTGGCCATGAGTGGTGTTCTCCAGGGCTCAGTACTGGGGCCAATTCTGTTTAATATCTTTATTGATGACCTGGACAGGGAGCGTAGAACCCACCCTCAGTAAGTTTGCAGACTACCAAGTCGGTCAGAAGTGTTGATCTGCTTGAGAGTAGGGAGACTGTACAGAGGGTTCTGGACAGACTGGGTCAATGGGGCCAAGGCCAATGGGATGTTTGGGCCCTTCACTACAAGAAAGACACTGATTGCTGGGCGATGAAGCTGGTGAAGGGTCTAGAGCACAAGTCTTACAAGGAGGGCTGAGGGAACTGGGGTTGTCTATTCTAGAGAAAAGGAGACTCAGGAGAGATCTTATTGCTTTCTACAGCTACCTCAAAGGAGATTGTAGTGAGGTGTGGGTTGGTCTTTTCTCCCAAGTAACAAGTTATAGGACGATAGGAAATGGCCTCAAGCTGTGCTCAAGGACATTTAGATTGGTTATTAGCAAAAACTTCTTCAGAGAAAGGGTTGTTAAGCATTGGAACAGGCTGCCAGGGGAGTCGTGGAGCCATCATCCCTGAAGGTATTCAAAAGGTGTGCAGACGTGATGCTTAGGGATATGGTTTACCAAATTTACCCTTTACCCAAAGGGTGGTGAGGCACTGCAACAGGTTGCCCAGAGAGGTTGTGGAGGCCCCATCCCTGGCAGTATTTAAGGCCAGGCTGGATATGGCCCTGGATGACCTGGTCTAGTGCACGTAGCATCTCTGCCCATGGCAGGGGGGTTGGAACTATATGATCTTTAAGGTCCCTGCCAACCTGACCCATTCTATGATTCTATGATTCATTCTATGATTCTATGGTTTAGTGGTGGACTTGGCATTGCTAGGTTAATGGTTGGACTTGACATTCTTAAAGGTCTTTTCCAGCATAAGTGATTCTAGGATCCTAAGAAAGATAATAAGGAAGCCTTAAACAGAAGCCCATTCTAATGAATTTATTTAAATTCTTGAGCACACTGTATTAACAACTTTTTAGACCTTCCCAGTGAGGTGTTTACTGTATGTTTCTACAAATTATGCCTTCATTGCATAAAATTGCATTCATTTCTCTATCAGCACACTATATAAATTATCACAAAACCAGATGAACCAACAAAAAGATTCTTGAATATCACAGTATATACATTGGTGGGCAGATAATATCAGTAATAGCTTATCTTCATGGTTAGCAGCTCTAAATGAATGCATCTTGAATTCATTTAATTAAGAAACTGAAAAGAAAGAAAATATGGTTAAAATTTGAAAAATGTATATAAAACACAGCATCATAATTGTTTGAAAAGAATAAACAGTGACTTAAAAACATTAATTTGAAGAGTCATTTGACATTTATGTAGTCATCTCTTAAGTTTTTGAACACTATTAAGTAATTACTAAGCAAGCATGAAAGTTATCAAAACTTGAGTGACTGCAACTTAATTTTCTCTATTAAAAAAATTAAAAAGCAAAATGCACTTCAAACATCTGTTCTCTTTAATCAAGCTCTTCATCTGCTCTTCCTACTTAAACTGAGACCTAACTCTTCCATGATGGTTCAGATTTATTTAAAACATTCTTTTTCTACTAGTCAAGTGGCCTCAGAGTAGGGACAGTGTAGGAAACTTGCAAGGCTCTATAGGGTTGCAGACTCTTAAATTCTTAATATGTTAATAAATGAAGAATTTTCAGATGATGTTGCTCTTTCTTCACCTCTGGAACAAAATGTTGTCTCTTTTATAAAGAAGATATATATCATGTGTCATACTTTTCTCAATACTTTACAGAAAAGAACAATTATCTCATAAATTGGGAAATGGGATTACAGAGACAAAGACTTGTTCATGACTACAGACTGAGGTAATTGTACAAACATAAAGACAATGAAATACTGAATTAAGAGGCTTCTTCATGGCCTCTAGCTTTGCACAGATCTTTCATTTCCTTATAGATGCACAGTGTGCTCTAGCATACATGTCATAATTTCACCAGTTTCATTCATGATACAATTAATTAATCATTTCAAAACATAAATACATGGGCCAAAAGTTTTAAAGACTGTATCTGTATAAAGATGTTGCCTGCTGCCAAAAAGTGACAAGCTCATTAGGCAAGACATACAAACCAAGGCAAAACAGATGCCAACTGGCTGGGTGCTGGAGGGTGAAGTGATTATTGAAAGGGAAAAGCTAGCAAGAACTGCATGAAGAGGTGAATTGCAGGGTGCTGAGTGGAGGAGGAACAGAATGCTGAGCACATGAGACTCAAAAATAACCCATGTCTAGGATAAATGTGTAAAGCCATGTATAGGAAAGGAACTGAGAGGAGAAGAGAGAGGAATACTGGTAGTGAAAAAGTTCGGAGGGAAGGGCTGAAGATTACAATAATAAGGCAGGCAGCATTAATAAGCTTAGGAGGGGTAAAAGACTGACAGATATAATGGTAAGAAAATACAAATATTTTGTCATTTTTGAGAAATATGCTACCACCATAGCTATTGTTTCTTACTTTCTGTCTACAAGCAAACTGCATCTTCAGCAGCTAAGAGACATGGTATAGAACATGGATAAGGTAAACCCTGAAAGTTATATGGAAGTTACAAAACGAGCTTAAGAGGCTAGATACACAAAGGAAAAAGCCTAAGGCAGCATACCACAAAAAGCCAAAACACCATGAACTACAGAGTAGCCAGAAAGAAGGGGTGGAGTGGGCAGAGTTTCTGAAAAAGCTAGAATAACAAATTGGGTAACATTTGTTGGGGTAGATATGCAAAAAGAAAAAAGAGACCATGTCCCCTTATGGAAAGCAGTGGAGAGCATACCAGGAAAGGCTAGCCAAACTAGCTGGAAATGGGTAGAATAAGTAGGACTAAACTGTAAGCTGTAAGACTTATAGGAAAGCCATAAATGGAGAAAGAGGCATTCTTAATGGTAGTATTCACAGAAGGAAGGTCCTACTGACAGAAGGTCAGGCAAACTTTGCCACAGGAAGAAGCACACCCTTCTTAAGAGATCTGCTATTGGGCCAGACACTTGAAATTCAAATCTCCCGTTCTCCAAAGGACTAAAATCCAATACTGAACATGGACACACCACATAAAGAAGAATTTAAAGGGCTGTAAACATTCACAAATTCAGTGTACTGCTTGATGGTAAACATGAACAGAGGAGACTGAGCTGTTCTGCCTTCCATTTCAATGGGCAGTGCCTTTGCTGGAGAACAAGGTGCTTAGCCACATTAAGAGAAGTAGTATAGAAAATGCTAAATGCAAGATGCTTTGTTTTGACAACTGTGTACTATTGTTCTCCTGTGTTTTAAAGTTAATTTTGATTTCTGCTCTTTTGAATAAAGTAGCCTATTTTGCTCATCACTTGAATGTGAATCTTGTTGTTTACAAGAAGTGGATTTACCAGTTCATAAACTTTAGGTGAATCAGTTTAATTATGCATGAAATCAACATGGCACATCTGAACAGTTGTTAGTAGGTGCTCAGGTTTATTAATAACTTTTATTTTAGATGTCTGCAAATACTATTTGTTCTCCTTACTAATATTTTGCCAGTATATTTCCAAGAAGTTACTATTCAGTTTTATTCACTTGTATTTAATTTCAATTACTCAATATTATACAATATTTCTTTAGTGAAACTAATTTAATTACCATGAGTATAGACATTTGTTAACTGGTGTATGTGAATTTTCAAGCTCTAGGGTATCTTGTAATTTGTCCTTGTTGCATTGACTGTTTTTCTCTAAGCACTGAATGACTACTTCATGTCTGACTTAACATTTATGTTTTTTGGATGAACATAAGGCATCTTTTATTTATCCCACTTTCTTGCAGCTTAGTGCATTTTCTCTGCTAGTCAATATGGGACAAGTATTTTCCACTCCACCAATACATAATTTGGAAGGCTGACTATTTTTATGGTTTAGCTAAAACCTCTTCATAGTACTTGTTTCAATCATATCCAAATCCAATAGCTATAAAGGATAATCTGATAATGACACATTCAACTGCAGGTACCAAAAGAATTCTTTAAAAAGGTACTTAATGCAAGCTAGTTAATGAAAACTTACATGAAAACTTTCAATTTTCAGGTGCTCATATAATTTAAATTCATATTAAAATAACAACAAATGATAAAACTGTAGACTTGAAAGGATAGTTGGAAGTGTCAACAATAATGAAACTGCTAAAAGTTTAATCCAAAAAGCAGAGCAGAAAAGACAATAGGGTAGATAATAAGTTTCAGCCAAACTTTTAAAAAAGCTTTTAACATCAGTAAACAGTTGATAAATTTTTGTTTGTCTGTCTGTCCTCACGAAGAAACCAGTTACAAATATTTACATTCCTAACCTTACCAGTACTGCATTACTGTGCTACTGTACTGACGTCTTCTGTTTTGTTCTTACCATGCTCCCTCCTTCTTGTTAATATTCTATGCGCTTTTTGAGCTGAAACTGCCTACAGTGAGGTTTCCAGAGTCCTCCAAGCTCTTTCCTGACTACCGAAGCTAACTAAAAGTTCACATATTTGTCTTACAGTTAAGAATAGTCTCTCTGTCATTCCCATGTGTATTAGTTGACAGATAAAATACTGTGGTGATATAATGAAATTTTATTGCTCAGTCACTAAGTATCTGATACTTAATGTATCACCTATTCACTTTAAATATTGGGGTGAGAAGGCTTCCAAAAAAGATTCTGTTGGATATATCAACACTCTTGTCTTATCCAGAAGCACTGTAAAAGCAGAAAATGTTGAACAGTAAACCACAAATATTGTATTAGCTTTTAACAGTTAGAGACAGCAACTAAAATGAGAGTTTTAGCAAAATGAAAAATTTCACCTAGTTGCATAAAAAAGGTAATTAGTAAAGTTATGAAAAGCCCTGCCATGGCAAAAATGGCTCTAGCAGAGAGATTTGCTACATGCTAGCTCATTCATCACAATTGTGTTTGCTCAGTGAGAAACCTTCATGATGACCTTCATTTTGCATTACCTCTCCCATTCCAATGCTTTATTGTATAAGGGTATTTTACCAGCATATTAATTAAACCATTTTTCTCCACAACCCTAGGCTTCAAGAAAAAAATTTTGTGGAAGAAGGAATCAAAAACTTCATTGGAAAAAGTCTGAAATATATGAAAAAAGAAGTAAACAAAATGTTCCTGTCCCTTCCTACATGTCCTCTAAAGAGCACACTAACAGACCTGTGATCCTATCTAGCACTCCTCTTTGTAACAGAAATTAACAATGACAATGGCATTACCAGGGTCAGAGAAAGAACACCATTCCCAGAACTTTTATTTATGCACATTAGAAAAGGAAATAGCAGTCTTTCTCCAGTTTTTGACTCCTGCTTTATGTTTATCCATGTCTATTTTGATTTATCTTCGCTACAGGGAGGTCACTGCAGAGACTGGTTCACTTTTTATCGATGCATGCTGTTTTAGAAAGGACTCATTTGGTTGCTCAGTGTTGGAGAACAGAAACAATTTAGTGTATTTGACTTTTTTTTTTTTAAAGTAGGACAGTAAAGTTGATGCTTGAGATAGTACATACAGCATTAAAACAATTTCAGTATTCTTTAACTCTTGCTTTAGCCATACCAACATAAACATTCTTTTTTCCTAAACAGATCATTAGTATGCATTGTCCTTAGCACTGTTAAAGGCAAAGCTTTACTAGCCTGAGGACAATTTATCATATAAAGACTGATAGTTTCAAGGTGAAACCTACAGCCAGTGAAAATAAAAAGACATATTTCATGTCTTAAGCTATATCTACACTGGGATGAACTGGTGGGACATGGAACTCCTTAGAAGATCCTAAGGAATTCAGACAAAAAGATTAATGTATATCAGCATATATGAATGAAGTTAAAATGCAAAATACTTAATTCAAAGGCGAAAGAGAAAAAACAGTTTATATACTCAGTCCTCCTTAATATTTTGCACATTCACTTTATTAAAATGCATAAGAAATATGCACATAAACCAAAGAGGCTTCTCTTAAGAAACTCTATGGCACTGTCATAAAGATGACATGGTTGAGATCACTGAAGCATCAGAGAATCAATAATACATTTATTTAAAATAATGCAACAGAAAATGAAGTCAGAGCTATCCAAGAGACCAACAGAAACCTGAAAGGTTTAATGCTGGAATGGACCTGATAAGTAAGTTACACATTTGTGAAACTAGCAAAATGAAATTTGGTAATAGAAAAGCAAAAGGACCAGTTCTAGTGACAGTTTCTGGTGATTCTGCACTGAGTGAGGATATAAGATTGAATGATTAATTTATTCTCATGAAAATGTGAAGAAGATATCTAGGAGATATTAAGTAAGCCTGTAACAAAAAAACAAACAACAAAAAAAACCCCAAAGAAAACTGCCTACCATTCAGCCAGCTAGTAAATGTTTTTCATGCACTTATGCACCCACAGGGTTCATTCATTTATGGATATACTGATTGGTAAGTTGTGATATTGAATCTACTTAGCTCCTTAAGAAAGAATTTTATTTATGGATCTAATAATTCTTTCATAGTAACAACATGATGCAGCACTATCTTATTTTAACAGGGTTATGATGAATCATTCTTTTCAGCCCTATCCTGATTTTCCTTTCTTTCATCATCAGCTTTAACATACTAACAGGTACACTTCTTTTCCACATGCATTAAAATTAAATTAAACAAGAACATTCCTAAGATGAAAGAACTAAAATGAAACTAGTACAACTGCCAGATTTTCTGTACTAGCCATTAAACTGCATAGCAAGGAACACAACAACTGCTTTTTCCTTTCAGCAAACTCATTATGAGAAGATGCAAGTAAGCTCAGACCATGAGTTGACATTCCTTGGCAAGGCTTCTCAAGTGAGCTTATGAGCTGCAGATCAAACTCGTAATTCCTTCATGTTTTACATTAAAGACTTAAGCACTTAGTGGGGAGAAAAATAGCTCACACTTAGGAAAACTGGATCTTGTCTTTCACTCAAAGTCAGTTGAGCTAGAAGAAGGTCTCCAGAGATGATGCCGAGAGGCCATACAGACTATCCCAGATGGCAGACTACTAACTCCACAGTGATCAAATCTTGCAATATGATACTACTGGACCCTTTACAGAGGTCTTTCCTTAGCAGAAGTGAGTAAAAAGGAAGAGCACACCTTCTGTAACTATTGCAAGGGGAAATATTCCTTGTCTTCAGTCATTCGTGGCTAGGCTTCGGAAACGAAGATTTGGGAAGGGCTCTACCCACGTTTGTTGAGTATAATATTACTAAATGCTAAAACTTCTCTGAAGTGATCTAAATGAAATGTCAATTCATCTGCATAGAGACCAAGCTCAGTAAAAAGCTCCAAACCAGTTCTGAAGCTTTGCAGCAAAAAAAAACAACCAAGGAAAAATTGTAAGTATTAGATCTAAGTTGGCTTTGCAAGGCTGAACACTTATTAGTGAAACATAACAGAAGATAAAACTGGCTGCTGCACTAATCACAAGACCAAGTCGTAGAAATCAACACTAAGAAGTGCCTGAGAAAAACTGCAGAAGTTTATCCTTCTATGATTAGTTAACAGTGCCTATAGAAACAACTGCTAATAGTAACAGATTCAGTTCTCCTGTTCTCTACTAGCTTAAATGTTTTCATGCCTTGGCTTAATGTGCATCTTAGTTATAAAGACACACAAACAAGTATCTAATAAACCTTTATAAACTCCAGCATGTTTTCTTTTGCAGTTTTCATGGAGCACTGTGTATGGCACATGTCTGCACTCAAATCCATTGAAATGGTCTGCATTAACAGTCATGTTAACACCATCAGCTTTCCAAGCTCTTTTTGGTTTGCTTGAACTAATCACCACGCTTCTGGCTTCTTCCAGCTCACTTAAGACGTCGGTAGTGAAAACGAAAGATTGCTTAGCTGAAAGCTATTCTTAAACTTACACAGAGCTATTAAAATCTGTAAGATGAGAATTTAATGAGAGATTACCTGTAGGGGTAGCCATGGTATTTGGAGCGAAATATGGATAACAGGAAGCTGAAGAAAAAGACCACCAGACCCAGACCTACCAGACATATTACTGGAAAGAAAAAAACTGTTTATTAGCACATAAAATAGTTAAACCTGGAATTTCTACAAAGAAGACTACTTATGCCAGTATTTTCTGGAGAATTTTCACACAGTTAAACACAAAAATGTTACTGCCTTGACTACTGATGCCTACTATCTTCTAACATAGGAAATATTTATTGTTATTAAAAATATAACTTGTCAAGGTGAATGTATTTTCAGGAAGAAAGAGCAGAAATTTGCAACTCAAATGTATGTGGATGCAAACATCTTACTGCTGATAACGGATTTAATAACCCTGTAAATGATACATATCAAACAATGTAATTTCATGTATTTGCTTGTTCTTTTTGGAAAAGAAAATGTATTTAGAAAAATATCCCTTGACTAATGGAATCATGTTCTCTCCAAACAACCATCTAAGGCTGAAGTATCAGCAAAGGCAATTTACTAACTATTTTGTCTAGTTCTTAGGGGCTAAACCATTTCAGAACCTTCTAAGTTCCAAGATTGGTAGCCAAATCATTTTTTAGTCTTAACTTGACAGCAATATAAATCTTTAGGTTTTCAAGATGACACAGACCTTCTGGTAGCATCCACGTGTAAGTGCTTTGAGCCTTTTCAGACAAAGAATGAATTTGCAAAGTAAATTTTTAAATTAACAAATAAAACATGGAAGACCAGTTGGCACCCTGTGTAATAAGAGCATAAAACCTTTTTGATCATGATAGCTCACTCAATTGCATGTAAATAAAAAAGAAAAGACAACATGTTACAAGTTGATGCATACAATTGAGATGCAGCTCATCCCCATTAGATAATGTTTTGGTTCTAGTCAGCTACTTCGATTTTAAAAGCTTCTCCTCTTATACTATTCCTAATTTAGCCAAACCTTTGCTATTTAATTTCAATGTTCATGCTTCAAAAGTGTGCCTGCTTTGAGCAAAGGATGAGCAACCATAAAGCTAGGAAAACTGACAATGACACATTTTTTCATTAAATCTGACCATGTGGAAAGTGACACATGTCAATTGAAATAGAACATTTCTGGAGCTACTTGGAGAAAACTAACCGTGTACCAACCTTGTAAGCACACTTCATTATAAAGAAATCACCACTCACAGATATGATTTCCAAGCATAAATGAATAAATTGCAAAGCATGAACAGCATGAAAGACAGGTACATAGAAAGCATTCACATAACGGCCAAAAGAAGAACACAGTCTGCAGTTGTTTTGCAGCCCACTGTTACTTTGCTGTGTCCATGTTCACAGACCCAGATATCAATCCTGATCTAAGATCATATTCTAATTAAACTCATGTGTCTTTTCTGACATCATTACTAAAGCTAGATACTGTATGAGATATTCAGAATTAAATTATACATCTACAGCTCATTGAAGAAGACCCTCAAATCACTATAGATTAGAGACCTGCAGCCAACATTCAACCAGCTATTAGGAAGAATTCTAGAATGTTTTTACAGAAAATACTTGGCCAGCCCTATCTGCAATACTGTGTATTACATACAAAAGGCTAAAGAGTTGGTCTTCAAAGAATGGGGAAGTAGCAAAGGAAGTCTGCTATTTTTCAAAGGTCTTCAATGCCTTAGGGATATGAAAAAATGTATTGTAAAAGGTACAAAGGCATATGAGCATATGCGGTTCAAATAAGTCACACTTAGTTAAGTCTGTTTAACATAACAGGAAGTTTAAATCTGGATAAAATGCTTTCATATTGTGTGTTTATGCACTTCTAAAAAATCTTGCAAATACTCTAAATGACAACAACATTCAGAAAAACATAAAACTTGCACTTCAGGCTAAGAATTTTTAGACATTACAGATCAGAATATGCTCTGTACTGCATCTACTGTTGGGCTTTCACCTTCCTCTGGAGATGTGATACTGGTAAAGCACACCACGTAAAAGAATCTCCACACTCATTAAGCATCTCAAGCTTCTTTAATACCTAAATTCATTTTGAAAACAATGTTTCCAAACTCTTGTTCTTTATGTCACTGACTTTCAATATAATTCAAGAGCAAAAAACTTTTGTGCATTACTAGGTACTGTGTCAAGTTGTACCTTGGCTGAGTATGCTTGAAACATATTTTTAGTGTTTCAAATTTATTTGAATGCAGTTTTATCAACAAAACTTTTATAGGTAAAAATTGGTTTCAGGCAGAGACCTTCTGAAGCTTTAATCAGATCTTAATTTCTCAATGCCTTCTAATTGTCTAAACATTGCCTTAGTTGTGGCAAATAACTTACTTCTCCTTTTTCCAACATCCCCTTTGGAGGTTGCAGCTTCATTCAGGAGTACCATTCCCATAGTGATAGCAGCATCTGTGTGGCGTTGTCAAGGAAAACAGCAAATGTGTGGATACCTCAGAAAGCTACAAAGGCAGATCTATGGACTACAGCTTTCAAGTTCATAAAATGAAAGAAAGTATTTATAGATAAAACTATCACAGTCTGTACTGTACCAATACACTCACCTGTGGCAAAAACAAAAAAAGTAAAAGTTTCCTTTGTGCATTCTAGACATAAAAGGAAAGAAGGTTCAAAATGCTTTAAATGACAGCTATTCCCCAATATTTTAGAATATTCTACATATTGGTAGTAAAGGATCTAAAAAAAATGAAAACTATAAGAACCAGAAATCATTCAGTGTAATTGGACACAATTCACTGGTTATTTGATGCAATCTGAAGCAGCTGGACTGCTTTTTTTCCTCTGCTTTCAGATAAGACATTAGCTCCCTCTTTAGCATCATACTGCTTAATAGTTTAGCAGAGAATCATCTCAGAGGCAAAGTCCTCAGTCACTTCCAGTGGTTTATTGTCTCATTATAACTGTTACAAATGTGAATAAGCACAAAATGATAAAGCAACTTAACTAATCTAGCAAGATCTTAAACCATTCACTTAATTGTTTATTTCAAACTGTATAAACAAAAAAGAACAGTTACTACTGTGCATAACATCTGTTCTGAAGAGGAGGCAAGCCTGAATGTAATACTGAAGCAGGAGTGTGTCACAAGGGCTGTATCTTATCTAACTCATTTCACCAGAGCTAACTCATTCTTGAATGATGTTGGATTCTTAAGGATTAATTACCACAGGGCTAGGTAGCAGAATGACTATGAATTTAAGAGTGGTCAGATGTTTCTATTTATGCACTCAGATAATTCATGGGTAACACTTCAAGCATGCTACATCCACAAACAATATCTGCATCTTGGAACATTAGAATTGCATTAATCCTATCAAAGTTCATATTAGAAATGACCAAATGAGACCAAAATGCTCAAAGACATCTGAAATTTCAGTTATACAACTTCAGTTAAGCTAAGCCTTAGCAAAAAGATTTAGAAATGTCAATACTGACATCATCACACTTCATCAGAGATTAGCAGCCTGATTCAGGTTTAAGACGTCCAAATTTCATATACACAGAATGAGAAGAGCCAAATGAAGACTAATAGAATTAAAAACCCAAACACTGATAGTGAAAGGAGGAAGATGACAATAGGCAACATCAAGGAAATTTAAGTTCTAACTCCATCTCTTTGTTACAGACATCTACCTACCAACGGTCCTAAATTAGACACTAACTAGAAACACACTAGAAGCCCAAATTACTTTCTCGCACATGCACAAGGTATAAGACACAGGGTCACTCTTATGAATAAATGATTATACTGAAGTTTTACAGAAGCTTATTACTGGTCTTGACAAAATATTAAAAAAAAAAAAAAAAAAGGTGAAAAAACTCCAACCCTGGAATTCCCAAGACTTTGCAAATGGGAAGGGAAGGCAAAAATTTCTTTCTAAAATCTTTGCCTGTTAAGATTCAGATTCATCAATGTAAGAGACTGGAAATCTCCTGTGCTACTGCTATGCCACAATTAGGAAAAAGAATTTGAAAGAATGTAATGAAAATTATTCAGTTCTCTCCTTTCAAAAGTTACAAAAGCATAAAAATGAATTGAGGAAGCTGCAACAAGCAGGACTGAGAAAAAAAAATTCCATATATAAAAAATCCCCTAATGCAGTATTATCTAATAACTGTTTTATCAATCCCTCACTTAAGATTTACAGTAGTGTTTTTGGTCTTAGTTTAACTGAGTTATGGGAAAAAAACAATCCCAAGATGTGAGAGTAAATCACCAGAATTTATTTGCTTGATTATTTCATGCAGTATTGAACATGTGGTTCTTTGCTATTACCCATATCTAGCTGGTTACGAGAAACAAACCAACCAACCACAGACTTTAAAAAGCTGTTTGGAACACAACTGTTCTGCAGCTTAGTTCCTATTTTCTTACCAGAACATGAGTTTAATTCCCCTTTTTTTTTTTTTTTTTTTTTACCACCAGGAATAACAGTCTCACAAAAATAACTGATAGTTTTAGATCTGTAACCAGCTGAACTTTGCTGAGATTTTTTCCTCATTTTTTGGGGTCTCATATTATTACCCCTAAAGCTTCCCACACATTGCCACTGGTTTTGCTTCAGTTGTTGCTTTCTAACTTTAGTTATCATTGTTGAGCTTCCAGCCTCATCGGTTGCCTTTTAGCTTCAATGATGTAAGCCTCATAACTTCCAACAATGAGCATGTCATTTGCCTGAGCTCTGTGATGTTGAAGAAAAAATTCAATATTACTGAGTTGTGAATTCAATGCAATAATTAGCTTTTTACCACAGAATATATAGCTTTTTTTTGCTCCAGTTTCTAACATTCTATGTTATGTCTGATGTACTGTATGTTATGACACTATTTTGATATTCTACAAAAGAAAGCAAAAGCCCTAGCTCTTAAAATAGTCTTTTACAGTATCATGTTTGTCTAACAGGATAAAATGCAAAATTTTAGCATTTGGTTACTTGGACAGTGTTCCATCAGCAAAAAATGGGATGGCATCAAAAGACATACATATTTTCTAATTCTTTTTTATCTTCATCACTATGCAATATGAAACTATTCTGAAAAGATGAGGGGAATGTGGAACTCAGATAAACCATGGCTAGCAAATGCTTTAAATTCATATATTCATGTTTTCTGATAAATGTATCCCTCTGTAGCAATTTCCCTTTTTTTCCTTTATTGTTTTTTTTTTTTCTGTGCAAGTCCAGCTATATGTCTTCTCAATGCAGAATGGTTTCACATTTACCTATGAAATTTCTGCTCATCCTTTTCCCAGCTGGTACATGCTTTTCATAGAAAGTGACAACATGTATTACTTACTTAGTGTTTCTGAAAAGGTTCTGAATATTTTGAGACATGAAGAAGAATAGTTTTAAAGAAGGATGAAAAACAAAGTGATTATCAAAATTCATAAGATTATTCAGAAAATGGTCAGCAGTAACAATGCATAATATTTAGCCCTGCAAAAATCAAGATGATCAGAAGTATAAAAAACCCCCACAATACCAAACCCAAACTAAACCAAAAAAGATAGGATCAATAAACTCCAGAATGATAGATATCCTATAAGTTGGTGGAGGTGGTCTAGTGGTTAGGATTCAGCGCTCTCACCACCGGGACCCGGGTTCAATTGCTGTTCAGGGAAGCTTTGTTGTGACCTAGTCTTAGGGAATCCTGCTCTGGCAGAGGGGTTGGACTAGATGATCTTTCCAGGTCCCTTCCAACTCCTAACATAGTGTGATACTGTGAAAATACAAGTGATTACTAGTAAATTCTGGATATTTGTTATTAGCAGACTTTAATAGAAAATTTATTCACTGTTCACTCCAGCTAAAATGCCCAGGAGGAAGAAAACCTGATTGTTCCTAAGTTTATGACTGTGATATATAATTTATATCTTTACTCCACAAATTTATTCCTAATTAGTAGTAACTGGGGGTTCAAAAAAAAAGAGAGAAAATAGGTTGACTAAGACTTGGTTACTTCTGTGAAAAAATGCTTGCAGCATCATTCATATTCTGCTGGACTTCTGCCAATAGTACAATATCCAGCATTAGCGTTATGTACATGAACAACTGCCTTTGAGCTGTAGATCACACAGTTGTTTAATACATGAGCAAGAAAAAATAAGTAACAAAATATACATCCCCTTGAGTCTGAGCTCAGTTTAGTGTTAACTAAAAAGGGGATAGATTATCACAACCTTTAAAAGCTTCTGGTTAATTTTATCATACCTAGAATAAAAAAGAGCACACACATTTTCTGGGGAAGGAGCAATATGATCAATAGGAAGATCTATGGTGTTTTTTATTCTCTCTTTCTTTTGTGCTTTTTTAAAGAGGTTTCTTTGACTGGGGGGTGATGATTAGAACATGAGAAATCCCTTGCTGGCCTCTTACAGGTGTGGCATATTTTGCTACCTGAGAGAGATTATTTGTCTTAACTTTTTCCTACTAGTACTTAAACCTCTAAAATACCTGCTATGATTTCAGAAATACTGACCACGTTACAGGTTCTTTATATTAGTCACTTCCATGTGGATTTAATATTCCACTTACATTTGTAAAATGCCAGCATAACATGCATTCTAGTCACTCTTTCTAGGAAATATTCTCCAGTTACATACAGTTCTTGAAAACAAGGTATTAGCCACTTTCACCAGCTCAAGAATCTGATTATTTTCCCATAGGCTTAAGAAACTAATGAAGACAAAAAGTATTGTTCTACAATGAAACAGGTCTCATGGTTTCTTTCATGACATTGTTGCTTCAGTTCAGGAAAAAATGAGCAATGATTCTAATATTCCACTTATGCTACTCAGTGTGCAATCAACTCTCAATTAGACCATAACCATCCCAGCAGACAATTCAACAGACCTTGAGGGCTGAGGAAGGAGGCATGTTTAAAATACCAATCATTGTATGTCTCATCTCAGTGAAGAAGGATGACTCCTAACTCAGAGTTGACTAAGTGGAGCATAGTCTGAAAATTATTTATTTGAATATGGATTTAATTTAAGCGTGAATTGTACACAACCAAGATGTATTTCAGTGCTTTTTAATGGCCTGAAATCTAGTTGCAGTGATACAATAACCTCCAGCATTCTTGCAGCTTAAAACCTTCTGGCTTCAGCTATAACAAATGGCTTTTCAAGAATTTTGGGAATTATTACAGGAGTTCCCCTCAACTCCTTGAAATATGCAACTCACAACAGTAAGTTGTAAGCTGCAAGTTTACATTTCAACCATTTAAATGCCTACTAAACTACACCATTTTCCTTTTGGATCTTTTTTCATCATTTTAACAGCACAGAATCAATTTGATACTCATACAGATTCTCCTACAGTGGAGAAGTTTATCATTCATTTGACTAATTTTAGGTTCAATTTATGAGAGTGTCTTTCCAATCCACAGGTAACTTGATGGAATTGTCCTTCTTATGATGCTCTTAGACACTGGAGAATGGAAAAGCTTCAGGAGAAGAGAAAGACTCTAGAATCCATTTTAATTCAACTGCAACAAAGTAGTAGAGAGATAATCTTAAGTTGGTGCTCAATCACTAAACCAACATTATGGGGTCTTCAGCCTGATTTACATCCTAATAATTCATACTGGTGTCGTCTTTTACGATCACCTAAAACTAACTCTGGGGAGATGATTTTTACATTTATTATTTATGATGCTTTTGGTTTTGTAAATGACATCTGATGGAGATTCAGAGCTAGTTCTGTCCTTCTTGCAAAGTCTTATAGTGTGGTTTGCCACTGTACAGAATATTTTTTCTAACCTTACATATATTTTGTAATTCCTCTCTACAATTTTCTTGCATAGAGACATACAAATCACAGAAGTATACACATCTCCAGAGCAGACAGATATATAACAGTACTTCAGTTTCCTTAATGTTAAGCCTACCAGAGATTAAAATAATGGAACAATTTTTTCTTAATCACTTCATTTCTTAACTTTTAAACACAGATACAGTTCCTAAAACAAACTCTATTTCAGCTATTTATATGTATTTATGACACTACATAATTTTCTTTCACTATTCTAACACTTTATTCCAAACATCTACCTTATTTTCAAGCACTTTATTTCAAATACACTTAGTATGCTGCGTCACCTGTCAGTTAGTACACACTTGATCTTTCAGCATGCACACACACCATCTCTTACTTTCTGTAACCACCTATAAATCTTCTTAAGAATATCACACATTCTTTTTCTATCTCATAAATCATCATCACTATGGTTCTAGGCTGGCATTATATTTTCCTTCATAGTCAGACCAGTGCAGTATCTTAATAGATAGAGTTTGTTCTCAGCTGAATGCACTTGAGAGGTAACCAATTTAGTAAAAGCTACCTGTGGGTCCAAAACGTAAAACATTTAACTTTGGACTATGTTTCTATATCTTTTAGCCACTCAAACAAATATGTGTCTTAACAATTAAAATAATCATCAAAATTCTTAATTGATGCCTAAGGGCAACCTTAAAAACACTGTTGTCTTCAGCCTGCAGTTAGCGAATGCCTCTTGGTCTATGGACTGGCAGTCAGGTATTTGCAAAAGGCAAACAAAATGGTGCAATTGCCAGAGCAGCCAACACCTACATTTGCTTTGCAGTTTCACTGGAAAACTTATATTAAGAGGCAGAAATTGAAAATGGTTGAAAAATCACTGAACTACAGAGTTGGTAATTTCCTACAGACTACACATACCATATTTGAAGCTAATGCACCAAATCCAGTGCCACTCAATTAGCTGATGAAAGAGAATTATGTTGTGCGCTGCATGGAAAAATGCCCAGATGTAAAGTTAACTACTCTGCATTATCTCTCTGACATCTAAGAGACTTTAGTGTCTTTCTTAAAAGGTCATATTATAAATTATTTTAAGGTCAATCAGTAGGAGAATGAGGTAATGTAAGGAAATGTCTTGATTTTTCTAGCTATCATCTCCTCATGCTTCGTTAAAGTTAGGAGGGGTGAGGCAGCCTCCAGAAGAGCCAGAAGAGTCTACAAGGTTAACAGTATGAAAACATGCAGGATGTTTTGCTGCTTTGGACATTAATTTCCATAGAAGTATGCTTAAATATCCTATATTTTGTGCTTTTAGTTCAATCTTTTTCCACTTTGGTGCTCTTTCCTTTTTTTCCTTATCCGTAAGATAAGCAAACAAAAACCTTATCTCACTGCTTTAGCTGCCATCAGCATTCACTTCTACATAATCTCTGGGGCAAACAATTTGATTCCACTATGCACAACTGATGGGAGTCTTACTACTGAATTCAATGAGTACTGGTTTAGAGACTGACTCAAAATTTCAGGTTCTTATGCTCAGTGACTTTGCAGAAGCCCTGCTGAAACACAGAAAGGCATGTCCCATTTTAATTCACTCTGTGGTTGCTTCTTTACAGCAAAGAGTCACTTAATACACTTCATTTAAATTCACTCTGTAGGACAGGAAATGTCTTTCATAATAGGTGTAATTTTAATGCTAATTTGTCTTTTTCTTTGTAACCAATCAAATTTTTTTTTCCTTCTAAATCAACACCTCACATCCACCTACACAGATGTCACATTAAACTCTGCCTTGGGAATTCAAATTAACAAACTGAAAGGATCTTTCAATTTTTAGTTAGATGCATGTCATTTATCAGCATCAAAGTTAACTAAGTTTAAAAGTAATAATGGAAAAAAAATCAGATTAATAGTAACTGCTAATTCTTATATTGCATGGAATTGCAATGGTTTAGATTTATCTCCTGTACAGTAAATAATTTCCTTAATGACTGAAACTTTTTTGATAATTAAAAGATGTACTGTAATTTTTAAACTTACTCTGTATAATAAAGATTCACTGTTATTACAAAAGAAAAAAACCCATTTTATATTAAAATAAACTTTAAATAACTTTAAATAAGGTTAATTTCTTTAGGGAATGACAAAAAACCTTGATGAAAATGGATGTTCATTAGAAGTACCGATTGGTGTGTACCAAAGGGAGAAATGAAAGAACTGAAGAAATGTTTCAACTTCAACACAGCCTATTCAACCTCACTGCTAGGAAACTCTCCTGTTGTGTATTCACACTCAGAGCCATGTTTACAGCTCAACAGACAACATAGTCTGCTGTCAACAATGCTGATTGTGAGATTTACTTCACGTTGTTCCTCTTAGAAAATGACAGTTCTTAACCCCACAGTTGTATCTCTTCTGCCTCTATGTCTTAATAATGCTATCCACCCTAACTCTAGCAACAACAGTTCAATATCCTTGTCTCTAGTTCCTCTTCCTTGTCTCTGCAAGAATGTTGAACTCCCTGCACTTTTTTTGTTGTTTCATAAATACCTGATAATTTCCACTCTTATTATCTATGACCCCATTTCTGTCAGGAAACAACTTCTGCATGAAGAAGGAGTACAGCTTCTCAATTTGGAAAAGAGAAAAGAAAGAGAAATCTGTATGATGAGTTCTATACAGCCCCAAATAGAAGGGAAAAGAAAAAAAAAAACACAAAAAACCCCAAAAGACTACTATTTCCCATTACAGCAGATTATTAAATGAAAATCATCTAGCAGACTGGGTAGACTCACTAAAAGCCAGTATAGAAATGCAATGGAAATTTAGATTTTCTCATCACAGGTATTAAAAATTCACTTATAGAGAAACAAAATACTGCATTTCAATACCTAGCAAGAAGTGACAACTTTGTCCTTGTTCTTTTTACTGTGAAGTGATATGAAGCAACAAAATGAAGTGTGTCCATTACCAGCATAGTAATGCCTTGTTTTAAAGTCAAAAGCATCTTTAAATTGTTAATGGATAAAGTGAATGTACTACTGTTTATCAAGCTGACATCCTTTTTTCTAATTCTCTCATTTTCTATCAACATTTCCTGAATAAACAAGTAATGAAGAACCAATGAAGCAGCTAAAAATTACTAGCAACATGGAAGTGATACAGAAATATCAATCTTTTCATGCATACCTGTTAAAATCTGTCAAAATTTCATGTCACTTGTGAAATTTGTGTGACCAAAAACTCAGCTCAATAGTACTGAGCCATGAAATGAAACCTCAGAGAATTCTTTTTGCAAGTGGCAATGAACAGCTTCACTAAAAGAATTCTTTCAGCTATCTGCTTTAATGCAGTTTTGCCAACTTCCCAGTTTAAATGCATTCTCTGCCAACAAAAAGTATCACTTTCAAGCCTGAGTCAGACAAACAAAATATGTCATGAACAAAATTTCTGTTTATTTTTAATCTCTGCTGGTCTTTGGGTTTACTTTTTCTATTCTCAAGCAGCCAACAGGATCTGGTTTAGGTAACAGATTCAGGCAGTTTTCAGGTAAAGCTATTTAACTTTCTCTTCCTAAGAAAATGACCTGAAACACAGAAATAATGAACCAATAAACGTGCTTCCAAAGCTTCAATGAATATAATGTGATTTTTCCACAAGATTAATTAGGGTATGACATAAAATCTGGAGAACTGACAGAATCACAGACTGGTAGATATTGGAAGGGACCTCTTAAGATCATCTAATCCAAGCCCTCTGCTCAATCAGTCTGCTAGAGAAAGTTGCCCAGAACTGTGGCAGTCAGGTTTTGAGCATCTTCACAGATGGAAACTCTACAGCCCCTTCTGGGCAACCTGTTCCAGAGCTTCATCACTCTCACAGTAAGAAGTGTCTTCTTGTCTTCATACTGAATTTCCCATTTTTCAATTTGGGCTCATTGCCTCTTGCCCTGTCAGAGGGCACTACTAGGAATGTCTGTCTCCTTCATTTCCTCCAATTAGGTATCTATACACATTGGTAAGATCTCCCTGACTCTTCTCCAGAGTTCCAGCTCTCTCAGCCTCTCCTCACATGAGAGATGCTCAAGTCCCTAAATCACCTTTGTGGCCACCTGTGGGACTTGCTCAAATAAGTCTGCATCTTTCTTGCAGTGGGTGACCCAGAACTGGACACAGTATTCCAGTTCAAAAGGGAATACTGCATTTACTCTGCAAAATATGATCACAACTTTGACATTAAATTTGCAATGGCAACCTACAGAGCAAATAAGCTTTCACAGGTAGCAAAATTGTTGCCAGGTAAATGAAAGTAACAAAGCAAGAAGATATAATGATGGTATTCCCTTTGGATAGTAAATGCCAAAGATAAAGGTATGTGGGGAAGCCAGAGGAAAAGCAGGACCTAAGCCAACACAGCCTCAGGGAGAGAACATCGGAGCAGCTATGATCATCATGCTCTGAGATATGGCCAGAAAGAAAGGTATCTGTGATGTAATGACTGTATTTTAACAGTGGTTAACACTGACTGCTGTCTTCCTCTAATGAGCAAAGCTGATCAAAAACAGGGTTTAAAGAAACTTGATAGTATAAGAGGTTTTCTTACATATTATTTAGACACAGTCACACAAAAACATCAATTTACCTTCTTCTGACTCAAGAAGAATCAAAGAGTAAAAGTAGGTCTCAGAGTCCTTGTGTGAGATGAAAACACCAGAACAAATGGGCCTGGGTTATTTGTTCCAGAAGAAGTCATAAACTGTTTAGCTTAGGTGGGAAAAAAACCCAAACAAACCAAAAGCTACTAGAAGAAAAATCATCTTTATGTATGATTAATCTATTTCAGCCTGCTTTCCTTGTCATTTAAAATAAATAACTTTTAACACCAAATTTTTAAAGTTTTTATTATAAAGAGTGAAAAAGAAAATTAGTTTCTACTACTGAAAAGTTAACATTGAAAGGAAAACTTAAGATTAGTAACAAGGCATAAGAGAAACAAAGAAGATAACAAGGTACATTTTAGTGAAAAGCAATGTCAGCTTCACTTGGCAGTAAATAACAACACTGAATATTTATTTAAACATATAGTAAGAAGCCAAAATACGATACCTGCTCAGGAGTTCAATGACAGTCACTGTCAGAGCAATTTCATCTAACACCACACTGTGCCTCAGCTTGCTTTTTTTCTATTCATCACCAGTTTGAAGGATACTCAGCAGAAGAATAATATGTGATTCTGCAACAAACTGAGCCTGACTGCTTCCATGTATGTAGCTCTGCAAAATAAAAATGAAAACCAAACCTCTTTACAACATAAAAATCCATTGGAAGTGGCACAACTGGAAATGTGTTGCAGAAAAATAGACACCAACAGTTGGAGGTGAACAGCACAGCTTATGTATGCATGTTTAGTTAATAAAAAAGGTGTTAAATCCAGCATTAAATAGGCAAAGAACATGTATTTAATGAATGTACTGTTTCTTATGTGTGTTATGCTGGACTCTCTTACATGCTGCTGCTACTGTAGAGAAATCAATATGCATTTATTTGCTCAGGAGACACAATTTTGGGGAAGGAGGGTGATGAAATGAAGGACATGCCCCAGCACAGTTTTGACAAAAGTTAAAACTGAATCCTGCCTATAAAAAAATCAGTCTAGTTTTGGCTTACTTAGATTGAGGGGAGTTTCTTCACACACAGTCTGTTCCACCTTTCTCCATTAAGGTACACTTGTCTCAACTAAAGAAATCCTAATTCATAAAATGTCTTGTTTATATGGAATTGCAGGAAATGCAATCATACCGGCTAATAGTAAATGCAAACCTAACATAGTCTACTTTCTTTTTCCCCTCAAAATAATTACTGTTAATGGGTTTATTTTGTACATTTATTATTAACAACATAAAGCTTGTTATTCAGAAGTGAGGTGGGGGTTGGTCTCTTTTCCCAGGTAACTCACAGCAGGACAAAAGGAAATGGCCTCAAGTTGCACCACGGGAGCTTCAGGGATTAAGCATTAGAATAGGCTGAAGGGACATGGTGTCACCATCCCTGGATGTGTTCAAAAACAGGCAGATGTGGCACTTCATGACTTGGTTTAGTGGGCATGGTGTTGCTGGGTTGAGAGTTGGACTGGATGAGGTCTTTTCCAATCTGAATGATTCTATTCTATGTTCTCAAAATATTATTTATATATAATCTTCTTAGACACAGAAGCAATTTTCATCCCAATAGAAAGAAAAATGTTCACCTCTATTAATGTAAAGGAAAAGGAAACTTTTTGCCCCTCTTATAGATTCAGGGTTTTTTTTTACTTTTTAACTCATACATTTTGTTTTAATTATTTTTAGGCTGAGTAATTCTGCCTGAATAGCATCCTTGTCAAGATTTAGAATAATTTAGATCTGAAATACACTAATGCTTCAGTATACAAAAGAATGCCTTCATTCACACTGGTTAAATCCTGTTTGATATACTGTCAAAAAATGCAGTTTGTAAGACAGGATAAAAGTTTTTACTCAGTGGATAATTATCTACTGTTTGCTAAATTAAATTATGCCCATTCAAATGACCAAGTCAAAGCTATATCAAGCAAGAACTTAAAGTATCTACAGACTCTTATCTCTCAAAGACGACATTTTTGTCTTTAAGAAGATAAAAATAATTTATCTCATAAGAATATCTCATTGCAGTATGACTTGACAACAAGCAAATCTGTATTCCTTCATTTTTTGCAGGATAAAGTTCTTGAAATTGTATCCATGTAATCAAATTAAAGGATCTGGTCACATGTGAGGGGTTTGTTTTCATTTTCATACTTCTTTACCTCTGTGAGGAGGTTGCAAAATGACCGAAATGGAAGGCACATATTCTGGTGAAACTTTATTTGAGGCTACAAACTATTTAGAGACTGAGAAGTAAGATTTCTGGTTTTGCTGTCTTTTCTGCTTTTTGACACTGTGAAGTCTATATGCATGCTCTGGGCAAATGCTTTAAATAAATTCATGAATACACTCAGTAGTTCTCTTTCATTTTAGAAGCATCAGGGGGAGGATCATGTAAGATGTGAAGACAAAGATTATCAGAAGAGGTGCAACAATGGCTGGATAGTTGCACAATTCCTGCAGCCATACAATGAAAGCAACAGCAAATGCTGGTAGGACTTGGGGAACCAAAGAATGAGTGATTGACACAGTGACCAAGGTCCTTTTCCAAATTTAATATTCTCCAATCTCAGGTCTGATTCCACAGAAGCAATTTGAATTGCTAACTCAGATAATCATGTCCCCAAATCAGGCCATTTTCTTTGGCAGTGACAATTGGTCAATGTATGCACATTTTTACAAAGCTGTGTTAAATATTTATCTAGTACTTGGAAACTCATTAAATATTTAGTGTTATTGAACTGCAGATGGTACATACATATAATCCCTCACTAGGATAGTCAGGGATAACAACAATGTAACAAATGAAATTTCCCTAAATACCACATATGCTTGTGATTTCCCTTCAAAAAAGATAGTTGTCATGGTTCCATAAAATACTTAAGCATAATCTGTGCCCTTCCTTTCTGCTAATTCAATGTAAATAAAACGGAAACAAAGTAACACTGGAAAGAAGGCCTCTGCTAGTTATATGGTAATACTTAAGGCAATATAATTTACTTGTAGAGTACCCAAGATCAAAACTGAAACATGATTTCAGGTGCTCCAGTACTCTTTCTTACAATAAACATAAAGATGGGTTTACATGACAGATGCTGGGGTGGAGGGACTAGATTAAAGTGAGTTTGGTCAGGGAAAGCATACTATACAAAGTTACTCTATGAAGTATCCTTATTTTGGACAACTACTAAATGACTTGTCCTGAGTGCAGAAGGTACACATCTAATATGGTATACTGGAGATCAATCAAAAGCAGACAATTTTGACAATAATTATCCTTCTTAATGATAAACAGGATTTGCTTTGCATGTTACAGAAACTGCTAGATGGAGACTACCCCTGGAGGAGACAACAGGCCAAATTCAAGGTAATATATGTGGAAAGAGGTGAAGTAACACACTAGTTTATCTGTCCCCAAAGAGAGAAGAGTTATAAACTCCATACCAATAGGATAGACACTACTGATTTGTCTTCCTTTACTACATTAACATTCAGGGTGAAAATCAGCAGAAAAAGGAATATTATGGAAGGCCATGGATTACTTAATTATTAATTAATTCAGAAGAGTCTATTTCACAGAATCATAGAATTATCAGGATTGGAAGGGACCTTAGAGGTCATCTAGTCCAACCACCTACAGTGAGTAGGCAATCTCCAACTAAACCAGGTTGCCAAGCACCCTGTCCAGCCTTGCCTTGAACTAGAATTTCAATTAAAGGCCATCAATTTTACCAAGAGTATATGTTAGCTGTAAGAATTTGTTCTTTTCTCTTAATTTAGAGGGGAAAGAAGAACTCCACACCATTCTTTATCACATCAGTTTTCTACATTTTCAAATTCATGTCCAGGAGTAGCATAACTTTCATCAGTATCTAAGTGTTTTAAAAGCAAAAGTTCTAAAACATTCTGTCACAATACCATTTACACACCTTACCAACAAGTGTGAATTCTGAAAAGGCTGAACATGTTACAGAAAACCAACAGCTCATTCAGTAAAGCAAACACTTTCAGACTAAACACCAAGGTATATTAATGTTTTATTGTGTATTTTCATGATCATATGCATATTTCTTCAGACAATTTTTTCCCATGTTAACTATTACACTTGAAAAGCAGCACCCTGTCTAGCAAGATTAGAATAAAACCGTACCCAGCTCAAAACCCTCTAGCTTTCAGACTCTTCACTCTTTTACACCTGTTTAAGCATTATGTTTTCTAAAGAACATGATAGTTTCACCTAACTTCACTTGAAGCAATGCTCTCCAAACATGCTTATTTGATTACTACAGAGTAGTATCTGTTCTGTTCATACAGACCAGAGTTTTAACTTGCTTAAGAACCCAGTAGGGGACTTGATATGAAGTTATTAGCCCAGGTTGGTCTGTAAAAATCTCAAACCAGAAACCTAAGGTAATTCCCTGTTTTCTTTCCATCCCAGAAAATACTATTATCTGCTAGGGATAGTGCATGAACAGTTGTCTATTTTACCTGTAGCATACAGCCCTCAAAAGCTCTTATAATGACCACAGATGTGAAAAAGATGAGATGATGCTGTTTTGGGCCCAGGTTGTTCATATGTGTGTGAACAGTTACCAACTCAGAACATCTGTTAGGATATGGGCACAAGCTGTCAAAAAAAATTTAAACCTTTTTTCAGATGGTGGATGTAATGTGAGTGTGAGATCATTTGACAGAACTTAACACTGAAACTGAGTAATTTATATTAGATGTATTTCATATATTGTTATATATGAAGCAACACCTCAAAACCAAAAGAAATACAAAATGTCTTGACTCCAGTTAATTTATTAAATAGGTCAGAAATCTTTTGACTATTCTCATTATATATTTATTTACAGTTAGGATAATGTGCAAGTGTTTAACAGGGCAATTTCTTTTACTGTAGATATTATTCTACAAAATGGTTATAAAACAGTATATCTGCACATAATTGTTTCAAAATCTAATGCAATATTAAGCATAAAATAAATCTAAACTCACTAAGAGAAATCCTGAATTAATAACTTTGTGTTTCTGGAAAAATGAAGACCATCTATCACCACAGTAAGAAATACACAACCAGTTACTTGACCCAGTTTTTTTTTTTTCAGGGATCCTAATTTTATTTAGCAATGAAACAGGAATATTTTAGTTTAGCACTAATCTATTTAAAACAATCACTTTCTTTGAAATCATCATTAGCTCTATGAACATCTCCAACTTAAATATGAGCCAACAGAATGTCACTCTGGTGAAAATTTCATTTATTATATTCCTAGTAAGCAATCATTCTAATCAATGTCTCCACATTAAGTCCAATCCAGCTCAGTCACAGGTAACAAGACCAGGACTACGAGAACAACTAAGGTGCACACAAAATAGTGAGGAATAAAGAGAATCACTAGAGACAGTTACTATGCACTTGTGATTATTTTGTTCAGCTTACACTCAAGTGCTTCACTGTAAAAAGTAGTAGGATAATCTAGAAAATCAATGCTGCACCACACAAAAAATCCTCCATGTATTTACACCTGTCTCAGCATACATAGTCTAGTAGTTACTGCAGGTGTTCAGACTCCCACTTACTAACCATGACCATAAAATGTATCAGCCACTTTGGATGGAAGAGTTTAATAGGAATAAACTTTATTCTATAAAAGAAATATCTTTTTTTCCTTAACTATGTAATAGAGATACACATTAACAATCTCATACAGACTCCTTGATTCACTCACATATTAATTCAATGAATACATATAAGTTTCAGGAGCTCACTGCTATGTTCTCCATTAAGCAGCACTCCAGAAGTACTGCTGACACAACATAGAAACTGAGCAAAATGAAGCTTTTACCTGGACAAATTGAGAACAAAATAATCACCCCATGTTCAGAGTATAAAATCTAAAAGTAAACACACTTGACAAATAGGAATTTATTACACAGTAACAAATGCTTTGAATCCATGATTTATGACAGCAGCTATAGGAGTCACTTATTTAAATTCATTGTTTAACACACTGGCAAATGCTTCCTAATTATTAGAATATAACAGTGAGAACATTTATTTCAATGGATGTACTATGCCATTAAACATCTTGCACTTCAGCAGCTATCAAATTTGTGATGATGTATTTTAGAAAGTTCTGTTAAGGATGGCAGGCATTGACTTAATATACCATAAAAGCCAGTAGTTAAAAATTTTATGTTATGACACAAAACCTCAGACTGATTTGTTGTGTTATCCCTAGCAAGTATTCTACCTTGCAATGAATACAAATTAAGTACAGCTGCCTGCAAGACAAGTTGTGTAAGTTCCTTCCATCAGTTGTCTCTGAAAAAAAACCCAACCCAAATAATCAAGTAGTGAGAAGTTCTATACCTGAAAAAAACAGTAAAACTCTTACAGACACTCAGAACAGTCATTACTTAAAGCTTATCTAGACAATTTAAAATGCTAGCTTTACTGAAGCAGTCATGAAAATTAACATCTGGAAGAGGAAAAATCAACAGAGCATTGAATGCCCATGTGTTTGGGAGAAGGAAACCTAAGAATTACTTAAGGTCAAACAAAACATTCTCTTAAGATGTAACAAGTGCTTGTCCATGTGAGACTCCACACATCACACCACTTTAGTACAAAGGGGCTGTTCCCAGTACAAGAGGAGTAGTAGTAGGCTTCTTAATGAATTTTGCCCCCTTTTCCTCTCAGAACTGAAAGGAATCTTGAAAGTCCATATAGACTTATTAGGCAATTCTTTTAAACACAACAGGTGATTTCTCAAACTATCTTCTACTGGAGAAAAAAAAAATGTTTTCACCACACATCTCTCTCTAGTTTATACAAAGCTCTAGTTACAAAACCTCGCAGTGACTTTGACCTAAGAAGATTTCCAGCCTCATGATATCTGCAGAAGACCACAGAGGTTTCTTCTCTGTACATAAAATAATTTGCATGAAATGCTGATTCAAAAGAAGTCAATAAGGATTTTGCTATTGATTTCAACAGAGCCAATATTTCATTCTGATGGTTTATTGGTGATAGAATTTCAGAACATCAATATTTAGAAAGATGTATAGTATATAATAAGCCAACTAATTGCATAGAACCAACCAGAAAGTAAAATCATTTACTCAATGTTAAAGAATTTCAGTCTAATGTATTTATTTCTAGGCAACACTTAGCTGCAGAAGACTAAACTTGCCACAAGAAAAAAAGCGCAATCTTTCAATAACAAAGAAAGGGTTCTGCAAAGAACCTCAGGCAAGGGATTCAGCACATAAACTATAACCCACAGGCTTTTGGATGTTAGAAATGTCTCTCTCCCAAGTTCTGTTTAAACTAACCTGGAGAGTGAATTATTTAGTGAACCAAAATATGGCTAACACTAAGCACTTGAATGAGGAAAAGCACATCTTGGGATACTTCATGATGTTTCTCTGGCATGAGCTCTTTTCTCTGTCTTTTATCAGAACATTTTTATTTTCTTTCACCATGAGGCAACTGTTCCTTGCTTAGTCCAAAAGGCAACTAATAGATAAAAAATTGACTTTTATTACAAAGTCTATCTCAAGAGGGAACTGTGATGGTTAGAAATTACTATATGTAATGTATGTGCTCACTCTTCTCAAAGGTTATGAAGGGAAGAGGATTTCATCACACATCAAAATGAGAACAGACAGCCACAGTTCCTCATAAGTACTACCTCTACTACCTCTCAACTTCTTCCAGTAAGATGTAAGCTTCTCCCAATTCAATTTCAGCATATCTACACATCCTAAAACTCCTTCATGTAACAGGGAATGCAGCATCTGCTTTGACAAAGTAATTGAACATGTAAATTATGTTTAACATGAGGAAGCACGATTTTATCTCTCTGCCTAAGCATTTTAAGAGCCCCCTACTACTGAATATCTTTTCTGGTTTTGAGTATCTGCCTCCAGTGATCCATATTCTCTCAAAACCTAATCTGAACAGCTGGCATACACTGCAACTGCATGTATTAGCAGGACTATGTATTGCTCTCTACAAGTCCACATCTCATTTGCCTTTCTGCATTAAATCTGGCTAACTTCAAAGGATATGAATTAATCTGTACACCATGTGGATGAGGAAGGTATTCTGATGTGATAGAAAACCAGCTCTAGCATGACCACACAAAACACTCTTCAATCTTGCTATGAACAATAAAAATCCATGACTTTCTTTTTAATGTCTAACTACTGAAAATCTTTATTGTGAGAATACTTCCACTATTTTCACATCTCTTGAAGCCCAGAGATTGGAATCATTTGCAGTCAGGTTTTATTCTGTGATTTTATTAAATGCTGTGGACAAAAGAAGAACTTTCTACTTGATAGTCTTCTTTTAACATACTCTAAGATAGAAGTTATTAATGACACTACATTTTAATGTTTATGCTGAGGTTATGATCTAGAATGTCTCCCCCTGAGACACTGTCTTCCAAGACATACTCCTGGTTTTTAAGGCAGACTACCTTGAAATTACCATCTTCCAGGCTTTTTAATAGCTATAAATTTGTACAGTAGCTTTTTGAAAGCTGTAAACTTTTAATATGTGTGATAACCTGCAGCAGAGTTCCACAGCTGTGTAACATCTAGAAATATTTTATTTGAAAATGTCACCTTTGAATTTAATTTCAATAAATTGAGAATTATTCCTTTCATGCTTCTCTGCAGGTTAGTCATTATTTAATGCACCTCATTCAAATCTGCCTGTTACCATTCCTTCTGCAGAAGCACTTCTACACTTTAGCTCACCCTGTGTCACCTCCTGAGCTTTTTCCAGACTGTATTCAAACTGTACATGAAACACAGTTTATAGCATTGAAAGTGTTTTTCTCTCCTAGTAATTCTAAATGTTGTTTGTTCTTTTGTCCACGGAGTATTTAGAGGTTGTTTTGATTATGCTATTCTAATCAAATATTATCAGCTATTTAGATTGCTAAAATCAGTAATGCTCTGACACAGATGTTTTCCACTGGAAGAGTTCTTAGCACAATATCCAAAGTTGATCCAAAGGCCATGGTAGGAATTTATTTGGAGTCTTATTTTCAAAAACAATGTGCTTGTTATCAACCTTCTGAGTGACGCTAGCATGGAAACACAGCCAAATTTAGAAGATATGGCATATTGTTAACACTAAATGAAGATCTAGATTCACTAATACCTCAAATAATCACAAAACATGGACTAATTTTCACGATACTAAAAGATGTCTAGCTTTCAGCATAACCACTATTTTGACTACACAGAATCCTCCAGACACTTAGCTTATTTAATGATTATTGATTTTAATCTATCATGATGACATATTACATATTAAAGGCTATTTTCATACATCAATGATGTTTGAAATTGCTGGCAAACCCCTAATCCCTGATATACCTGTTAACCTTTATTTGCTAATTTGTATATTAGAAGATTGGGATCAGAATTTCACTCAAGTAAAACCCAAGTCTTACTTCAGAATATCTAAATGCAGTAACGATTCATAAGACTACCTAAATCTCGTTAGTGGAGATAACATAATTCTTGTAGAAATGTTCCATTAATTGACATATTGCTAACAATGACGTACAAAACAACTGGAATGAAAATAAATCCTTTATAGCTCTCTTAAGTCCACTAGCAGTGGTTAAGGCCTTGATTAGTTTTAGTGTAAATAATGACAAATTTGAAGGTGGGCACATGTACAAGTGTAGTGCAATTGCATTATCATGCAAAATTTGCACAGTATGTTTGAATGCAGTGAGATTTTGTATGTTAGCTAGTGCATACCCAAAGATTACAATATATAAGACATAAAAGCAACAAGCCTAAGAAGAGCAGTTCAAATCAATTTATACAATCAGAAGTTAAAACATGGGGCTTGTCAATTTTCTAAAAAGGCGTTTAGAAATGTGTTTGAAAATTACTCCCCCTCCCCCCACCCCCCAAAAAAATGCTCATAAGAATCTCTGAAAGAGACCAGAGTGGAATTTCACACTATATCAGGACTGACAGAAACATTCAGAATTTAGTTTAAAAGTCAGACATATTAATCTTTATACTAATATCTAAACTGTATTAAAAACTGCATTTCAGTACATGCAATGAGAAATTGGCTACACTAGAAAAACTCTGATAATATTGTTATCTCTTCTGTTCCAGCAAATATAACCTCAAAGAGAAACCTTCCTCTACTGACAATTCAAAGCCTTCTTGAGTATTCACATTATGACTCTGACACGTGCATGACTGATAAGAGACAAAGTCAGAAAAAGTTTGAAGGTTAGTCTTTTGTCTCCCTTGAAACTGGTATTTTTAATGCCATCTACCAACCCTTTTCTGGCAAACTCTGTTGAGAGAGTGCTGGTTTTAGGTAGGTATTAAAATTGAACTTCTGTATGTTTGAGAAGTGTTCTAGTCTCTTTTTCTGAGCTTGCCAAATTAAAATAAAATTATCAGAAATAACAGAATTGACATTTAAACTGAAAAGAGGAAGCATATACATATGCACACACTTACAGAATCACAGAATCGTCAAGAGTTGGAAGGGACCTTAAAGATCTTCCAGTTCCAACCCCCATGTCTGGCAGGGACGCCATCCACTACATCAGGTTGCCCAGGGCCCCATCAAGCCTTGTCTCAAAAGCTTCCACAGATGAGGCTTCCACAACCTCTCTGGGCAACCTGTTCCATTGTCTAACCACCCTCATAGTGAAGAACTTCCTCCTAATAACCAGCCTAAATCCAACCTCCTCTAGCTTATACCCATTTCCCCTGGTTCTATCACTGTCTGACCTCCTAAAAAGTTCCTCACTAGCTTTCTTGAAGGCCCCCTTCAGGTACTGAAAGGCCACAAGAAGGTCTCCTCAGAGCCTTCTCCTCTGCAGACTGAACAATTCCCAACTCTCTCAGTCTGTCCTCGTAGGAGAGGTGCTCCAGTCCTCTGAGCATTCTCGTGGCCCTTCTCTGGACTCGCTCCAGCACCCCCATATCAATCTTGTAATAGGGGCTCCAGAACTGGATGCAGTATTCCAGGTGGAGTCTCACGAGTGCAGAGTAGAGGGGGAGAATCACCTCCCTCCACCTGCTGGCCACGCTTCTCCTGATGCAGCCTAGGATACGGTTGGCCTGCTGGGCTGCAAGCGCACACTGATTCTATGATTCTATGATCTTTACATTTCACGAGAGTTCAACTGAAATGAAAAATTAATGAGAAATCCTCTACACTAGAAAAATTTGGAGAAGTGAAGGAGTCAGAGACTAACAGTTTAAGTTTCTTATGCTATCTTGAATTCCACACATCTTAAAAATAATCAAACAAATAAATAAATTTGTGACCTTTCAGGGAAGAACTGCAGACCTTATTAGTAATCCCAAATGGAATACAATGAACAATCAGAGCTTAGAAGGAACAGAAAGAGACTCACTAGCAAATACACTTCCCTCTGAAAAGGTCAAAAAGCTTAGTGATAAAATGAAAGTTGTCAGGAGGTAAGCTATGGTGGCCCTGCAGATAAAATGAAAACAGATAGTTCATATTTCAGACATAAAATACAGAACAAAGAAGTTCATATGCAGTAAAGCGTGGTAACGACTGAATTTCTGAATTCCATTTTCAGCGATGCTTATGATAAATACAAGCTATACAAGGGTCCATAGCTGACAGAATGCATCTATACCACAGAAGTTGTTGAAGGAAAAGTCAAAAAGCTGAATTCCAAAACTAATAGCCTAGTAGCATTCTCATTGTCTCTGAGTGTGTTAGCATAAACCTACATAGAAACTAAACTCACTCTGGAAGGAAGGAAATTAGATTTCAGTAACGTGAAATGTTTCTCAATACACTTTGAAAAAAAAAAAAAAAGAACAATTAAACACCTGAAAGAACATGAAAAACGAGAGGAAATGCAGCACACTTACTCCAAGGAGACAGATACCAGATTCAGCAGGCACAATCTCTTTCTTAAAGTAATTAATCCTCTTGACAAAGAAAATGTGCTATTATTTATCTAGACTTTAGCAATTCATTCTCTTACATCCAAAGCTGGAGAAAAAAATGGGTTTGTAACAAACACTAAAAGCAGGTTGAATAACTGGCTCAATGGGAGACAGAATAGCCTGCTGAAAAACACATAAAGGAACTCTAGATCTTGGGACTAATTTATTATGGTTAAGATGATGATTTGAGTGTAAAAATAGGTACTAATGAATTCAGCTGATGTTAAAAAAGAACAGATTTAAGAAACACCACTACGCTACCTGGGAAGAAATGAAGGTTATATGCTGCAAAAATCAGAAGGATTTCCACAATTTATGCTCTTACTATCTGAAAAGAACTCATCTAGAAAAAAACAAAGTATCTACTACATAAGAATGGGTGAATCTGATCCATTAATTGGATCTGCCTATTAAAAAACTAAGTCAAAGCCAAGGTACATAGTATTGTATCTGCAATCCACACAGCAATTAAAACAAGCTGCATTTGAATATGAAAGCTGGTACAACAGCACTGTAAAACAAGTCTGAGAGCAAAAGTAAAAAGAAAAAAGTAAAAGATTTTGGTAAGATGCTCTGTTCCACAATTGCACAATGTACAAAGGCCCTCTTGCTACTGGGTACTCATGCACTTTGAATCAAGTATTAAAGTTATTTGCTGAATCAGAGCTATATGAAATAGTGTAGATGGTCAAATGCAAAAAAAAAACCCCCAGAATTAAGGGCCAAATCAGTATATTTTTTAACTGTCAAGGAAGTAAGTTCCACCAAAAAGAGGCAGCAGACATCTACTAGTCACTTATATCAGTAAAATTAAGGGTTTTGCTGGAACGTGGGGGGCGCGTTTCTTGTGTGATTTTCTTTTTGTATTTTGGTGGGGGTTTTGTGTGCTTGTTTGGGGTTTTGTTTTGGTTTTGTTTGTTTGTTTCCCACCCCCCCACCCTCCCTCAGTTGTCCTTTTTCAAATTACTGTTTTGTGGTTTTATTATTTCAGTTGTGCTGCCTATTTTCAGGATTCATTCTACCCCATGCTATATCTCTTATCTTTTTTGGAAGGTATGTTCTTCAATTATACAGAAAAATAATTCTCTGAGTAACAGTGGCTTCCATGTTTCTCTAATCTGCTGCTTCTAGAAGTGTCTCTTCAGCTTTAAAGCAGCTTGTTTGGAAGGACTTCAGTTGTTTGTTCTCCAGTAAATGATGCTTTCCAATACTTAGTAGGGTTGGGGAAACATGAATTTCACAAAACAGGATAAAAAAGCCAGGAAGAAAATATAAATTAAAGTATGTGTACTGTTATATTTTTCCACTTACTCCAGGTTTCTGATATATTTGTAGATCTGAATTGAATACCTCATTTTTAAGGGATGAGAGGAATACAGTGGAAAGACTACAGCAGCAAACATACTACAGTCCCTCTGTGAGCACCACCAAAAGTGGCGTATACATTCACATCATGTCCTTGTGGTTCTGTATTTTCCAGAGAAAAACTAATAAGGCAAGTGACCAATTATTGGGATATTAAATGACTAACTATTAATTCAATTTAGTTCTTAAATTGATATATATAATCCATTACTAAACTATGCATCTGATTCAATGCTAGCATTATTTCCACTTACTGAAATATCTTAAAATGACAGCACTGGCCATGATCAGATAGTGATTATTCATCCATTCTACCATTCATTGAAGTGTGCTTTGTCTACAGGCAAATAAAACAACAATAATTGAAAAAATAATTTTCAGTGTAGCTCTGTGACTCTTCTAGTTAGCCACAGAAAAGACTATGGAACAATTCCATAATTACCTGACAGGGATTCCTCAGTCTGATTAATATGACCTACAGAATTGTGGATGTGCAAGAGCCATATGAACATTTTTAGAACACTGATTTTTTTATATATATAAATACATACATATAAGCACATACACACACATATAAATAGTAGACCAAATTCTTCTTTCATTCCATTGACTTATATGGGAACTGCAAAGGGCTGGTAAATGCAGACAATTTCCCTTTTTAAAACAACAATACTATTTTGTCTTCACGTAGAGCATTCTGCTATGCCAAGTGACCTCAGGACCTGTGAACATGAGGGAGGTTATTTCATGGGGTTTTTATTGTTCAAAACCTAGATTTGCAAGACCTTCAGCAAAGGAGGTCTCTAATTTGCACTATACCTAAAGCTGAAGTGCTCCAGCCTTTAACAGCTTTCATATAAATATTAATGATAGAGTTTTAAGCACAACAGTGAAAAATGCCTCTTTTCAGTACAAACATGTACAGAAGGACTACAGTCTATTCCTAATAAATGGGAAAGCTTAATTCTGTAAGTACTGAATACTAAGAAAATGTGATGTTAAATCTGCTCCCTCCTAAACCCATTTCTGTGCACCGTATTTGCCTGATGCAAGATGCTTTCAAAACATTTAAAGAGCAGATTAATCTCAGTTGTGTTATGTAGAAGTAAACTCTCCTAAGAAGGACTCTAGAGCACCTTTTTCTAAGAAATACATGCTGCAGTTATGCAATGTTTTTTTACATGGCAGACAGAAGTGTGCTTGTCTGAAGGGTAGAGAACTGAACCACTAACTCCAATGAAATAAGAAAAGCTAAGAATTAATAAACTTGAACCTCACATTAAACCAAATAAGCTTGCTAAGCTATTCTATGCTTCCTCTTAAGAACAGAATTTTACATGGTAGGAACATGAACAAAGTTTCAGTATTATACACAAGTAATCCTTGTAGAAATTATGCATGCAAATTTGGAATTCTTACTAAATCCTAGCAACTGGAAAGAAAGTGAGGAGTTAAATTTCACCCAGATGTAAAGACAGCAGTTGTTGACGTAATGCAGAACAGTGTTGCAGTGAATTATCATGGCTGAATAAATCTCACAGAAGTGTTAGACAAGCACTTTTATGATCTCAAATTCACAAGAACATAGATAAACCCTAGAAAAATGAACCAGGAAAATGTTCAATAGCATTATTTGAAAAAGCATGCAATGTAAAATAGGTAATGGTTTACAGAGTACTTACTAAGCTTCTAACATCAGAGATTTAAGTTACAGCTACAGTGGTCAGTGATAACTTATATTAGGAACTTAGCAATCTTGCTTCTATACTTTTTTAGTTCTTAGAATCTCATTGGTTTTCCTTACTGACACAGACACAGCTCCAAGGAGGTTGAAGTACTGACACATATTGAACAAGGAGAGACAGGAGGATCACAGGCACCAAAACAAACCTGCTTTTCACTTTGTAAGGAAGCACATTTCTACAAAAAGATACAATATCCACTTATCTTTGGGCCATGGAAATTATGTGGTATGAAACATGTTATAACACATTCACTACAGCTGGGAGACTGACAGAGAGAATTTGGAAAAATATGGCCTCTCATTTCATTGCTTAGATGAAAGATGGTGGCATTTAAACACTTGATATTCCAAAACAGACTCTGCTTACAAATTGAAACTTAAGACTCTGACAGACTCTCAAACAGTGCTGTGGAACATTTTTCAATTGTAGACTCACTGTAGGAAGTGACTGTCTACATAATATTCCCCCTCACAACAAAAGAATCAACTCACCACTTGTCCATTCTGAGGATTTTTATGTGCATATGGCGGCCCACGGATGTGATTCCACATCTGACCAGATGTCATAGCAAATACCACACACTGGAAACACAGAAAAAAAAATATACACATTTATTTACCCAAAGGAATTGAACAGAAAAGCATTCTTCTCATGATGTTTGTTTTAGACACATAATTGTTTAGATAACCAGATACACTATTTACCTTTTGAGTTTTAGGACAGGGTTTTCAGACATATTGCTCTTGGTTAACTAAACCAATGTTTCCTAAAATCCCTTAAAGGGTTTTCTTTAAAGAATTTTTAGTAACACATTTGTGATATAAATGTAAGCTGGTTTAGCTCTGTATCCCCAAAAATGCAGCATTGCCACCTCTAGCAATATGATTTGAACAAACTTTGCAAGGCCCTGAGGACTGAATCTTGTCAGGCTTTATCTAAAACTCTCTTTCCTGGATTTATTTTTTTTAACTTGTTTAGCATTTCCAAAGATCAGGTGGTTATCCTTAGTTTTATTTTTTGTTATCTTTATATGGCATAATGGGTTTTTCTATTCTATTTAGGATGAAACGACTATAATGATTATGTAGTGTAGGCATGCGATGACAGTAGAGACAACAGAAGTGGAAACACAGAATGCAGTGTAGAATGAAAGAAAGGGGGCACAGGGTTACAGTGGAGACCCCAAGCCTATAAATACTATCCCAGTGGTGAACTGGAGAAACAGACATGGGAGCTAGTCAAAACCAGTTTTAGGGGTAACAAAGAGAAAAAAAGCAGCCAATGTATGGAAAACAATACCCTGTTACCCAATAAATTTTGATGTAAAATGTAGTTGCATATCAGTGAAGGAAGCACAAGGAGTAAAAGTAGCCCTAAGTGGACCCTAAAGCAAGCGAGAAGAATACAGCAGCATTGTACTGTTCCCAGCAAAGAACCTCAAATGCTGACAATTCACCATAAGATCCCTTAGACCCAAACTGAAGCAAATAAATTATCTCAAGATCCAGAGAGAAACACTGGAAAAGTAATCATTACATCAGAGAAAAGGAAAGAGAAAGAATTGTGTGTGTAACCATTCTCATTCTGCTGTTACTATTGAGACTTTCTGCCCTTGTAACAGAAAGAAAAAGAATATAATGAAAAAAAAAAATATTTTCATACCCTGTTTAATAATAATTCTTTGTTGTAGTGTTAATATTTCAATTACACTAAGAATAGATTCTTGGCTTTAAATATAAGGTGGGTTTCATATTGCCTTTAATAGGATTTGGAATGCAACAGTAATTAATATGGCAGATGAAAGCATACCAGTAGTGATTATTAGCAAGTGGTTGATGTTTTAATTAAAAATAGTCAGAGAAGTGAAGAGAGTATGTGCTTCCATTAATGGAAAAGGGTAACAGCTATTTCTACACCTTGTAGACTGTTTTAGCAGAGAACCTTATACTGCAGTTTTGGTGATGACACAGGAGACAGCTTATGTCAAAGTGCAAAAGAGTAGAAACTGAAAATGTGGCTAACAAAAGCAAGGTGAAAGAGGTGTTTCAAAAGCTTAAAAGTCAGCTGAAGAGTAAAACATCAGAAGAGAACTGATGCAAAGAGTAAGTAAATTGTGGCTCTCTGAAAGTGAGTTTCTATGAAAAGTCATTTTACTTATTCTTTAATTACTGTATTTAATTTACATTCTCTAGGGCCAAATCTGCTTCCACATTGAGATTTAAAAACTCACCCCAGTTTATATACCAGAGACTTAAGAATCCATTTAGTAACCATTTTGCAGTGATGTGTTCTACTAGGAGACACTGTATAAAGCAGATCATTAGATTTCTCTGTGAGTTTAGACACCAGCACACAGCAAATACTTTGTAACGTAAGAAAAAAAAATAAAATTTAGATTCATTTATGAATATAGTTAAAAAACATGTTTTTCAAAAAAAAAAAAAGGGGGGGATATCTAGGCAGCCAGTTATGCACTTAATTTCTGTACTGTTCTGTATATAAATTTTAGCCATTTCACAATTGTTTTAAAGAAATGTAGTTGTTCCTATCCACTTTAACTTTCCTTCTGAACTCAGTGAGTGAAGGCTCCAGAGCTGCAAGATCTGTACTCAGTTTCTAAGTAACAATCCATAGCTTATTAAAATCTCTAACAAGAGACAAACAATTCAAGGGCAGAGAGTACAACACAGAAGCAAGGAAAATGGGTTCCCATATTTTTAAAAGGTACTGTGCATCTCTAAAACATCTAACTATGGGCAGAAAAGGAAATTAATAACCTGCATTTATTACTTGTCTTTTGAGATGCCAATCTACTCATGTAGAGGAGCCTGACTTTTTCTAGGTGTATGTGTGAATAAAACATTACTTTTTTATCCTCATTCCCAGAAGGGAGTAAAGAAGCCACTAATAGCCACAATATCCCTCAGGCTCTTTTGGAACAATAATTGATGACTGCACTGTACAGTACATAGGTACTGTGGAGTGTATCAGCACAGAACACATTTCTCATAACCAGTAACTATCATGACAACAATAAGCATATGCTCTGTCTCTTCATTCCAGCGATTTGACTTATTTTGCCCAACAGAGTCAACTCCTTGGCAGCTCTCTTGTAATCTGAGTACAGACTTTGCTTTCCCAGTTTCCACAGGTACACATGCAAATTCAAAATTTACACGTAGAACTTGAAATTACATGAAGATAACCACAGTGGCAGCTGGTAAAGAAAATGCTTTAAGAAAGCCTGCTAGTAGCTCACATTCAAGCCAACTGAACAAATAAACTCTCAGCATCAGTACTGTTTTCTAAAATATAGCAATTCCTTATCTAAAATGTTAGACATGTGCCAAGTTTATATCATCTAACCTTCAATTCTCACTGCTTAAAGAATGAAGAGTCTCCACAAGAATCTGAATTGCTTCTTGTTATAGCAATATAAAAGGACTGCATTCTGCATATTATCTAAAGACTAAAGTCCTTCCTTATCTTTGTGCTAGTATGTCAGAGTGAAAAATATCCATAGATGAACAGGAGGATTTGAATTAAACTCTGAAATAATCTAGGGGATAAATTTTGGATATCGTTAGCTAACGATATCTTTTGGGATATTATGTACTGTGACTCGGTCATCTGATTTGCCAGTCTAAAAGTCTTCTGGGTAATGTTGCAAGTAAAAATGCCTAAGGCATACAAGATGCTACCAGAGTCTGCAGTGCATCAAGGAGAGATGAAACTGCTAACAGTATTGCTGTTGCACAGTCTAATGTGGAGGACAAAACCAATTCAACCATCTTGTGTGAATTCACATTGCAATCAATGTGTGAAATGAAAGCTCCTGGTTCTGAAAGATGAATCACTACAAACTGCATTCCTAATTATTCACCTAAACCAGTGCTGGAGGTATTGCCTATGAGGCAACAACATGTTTGCTATCAATAGAGATTTCAAACAAAAACTCAGTCAATATTTCTGGGATCTTCTGTTCTCCTGCTAGCAAAAACAGCACAGGCATTCATGCTGAGATTTTTTTATTCTAATTTTTAGGAACAAAGTATTCAGTTAGGCAGAGAAGCACTGTCTGCTTTTCAATTAAATAACAAGTATCCAACATTTGGGAGCATAAAAGCTCTTCAAAGCAAACTAAGCAGTCCTGGAAAACAAGGAAAAAAACCACTACAAAAAAACCCCAAAAAACAAACCAAGAGACTTGTCTGTTTGCAATGATACAGTTTTCAGTTACTGAATTCCAGGACATCTATGAAAGAGTTTCAGTTGAAATTAAAAATGCTGTTTTCCATGTGGTTAATGAATGCTTGCTACCTAGCTTTAAAACACCTCTCCAAAACAACCAAAAAAAGAAAAAAGGCTCCTGTGCCTTCTCAGTTCTGCAACATCTGTAAAAAGAACTGCCAATAAGGAACAAAATAATTGCCAAATCCTGTCAAAAACATGGGCTTCCTGAAGTTTCTAATGTGCCTTCCCAGGCTTTCCAAATTTAATCTGTTTCTTAAGGTTCAAAAGGAAAACATATTAATGAAAAATAATTCTTTAAAATTAAGTATTTATTAGTTACTTGTACCTTTCATAAAGCATTTTATTAGGCATGACTTGCTCCCCTTAACTGGACATCAACTCCATTTTTCCTTTTAATGAGCTTATATGAAGAACAACTAAATGTTAATGGTAGATAAAAACACTATGTAAGAGAATTACAACTACACAGTATCTTAGAATAAATATATTAATGACTGTCCATGTTCTTCTATAGCCATTTTATAGGACTGAGGTCATCTGTGCAAAAGCCTGCAATCTGGAGTCCCTGCTGATTCCACCAAAAAGAACTTCTAACATTAATTTGTATGTCCATGTAGAACTGAATAAAACCAAAAGGATTTCTGGTAACTGCATGATCTTAGTTAAAACATCATTTTCCAGCATGAGGTTTTGACAACATTGTGAAGGCAAAAGATCAGTAATGATTAAAAACCAGGAAGCATCGGCTCAACACCATAATTAATCACTAAATACTTCCAGATAAAAACCCTTTTTCTGAAAGGTGCTCTAAGGAATGTTCATTTTTAAAGTAAACAACATTTTACAGGAAACAGCATTAGCAACAATGATAAACAGCAATAATACTATTTGAATTCCTTTTAACTCTGTTATTGCTTGCCAATGCAGTCAGCAGGATGACAGTTACTGAATGGCATTAAGGCGACTTCTTTTAACATTTGATTACATCCAGAAACTGACCCTATTCAGCTAAATGGGATTATAAGTTTTCTACACTGCAATTTACACTCAGATGTCTTAGTTTCCTTAATTTAATTAGCACGTTAATTATGTCTTCAACTATTCATTGAATGTAGATTGCAGTAGAATGATTCTGGAAGTGAAGAACTGTTTTTTAACCTCTGCAAGACAAAATCCAAAATTCCCCAAAACATTCAAACATTATGATCTGAAACCCTGAGGTATGAAATTGGAATAAAATTGCTGTCTCCAGAGATACAGTGCATAATTAAAGGACACAAACATCTATTTTAGTGTGCTAATCATTGTTTTACTTGGGTTATGTCTAAAGATTAGGAGGCAAAAAAGAGAGGTAGAATGATACACACCAAATTTGAGATTTCTGGTGGTAGTGTATGTTTAAAAACTATTACCATTGAAAAATACTGGTACAATAGAAAAATACATGGAACTACATCTGACAGACTTTCTTTGGAACACAACTGTCACTCTGTGCTAGAGCTCAAATAGAACAATGGCAGTGAACATTAGTAATAATTTTTATCAGAAATATTTTGTTACAGTTCAAACCAAAATCTGCACGTAACTATCAGAAAATTTGCTAATTTTTAGTGAATCACTCCTAGTAACAGATACTGCTTATGAGAATTAGCCCCAAAATCTAGATTATGAATGTTTGTCCAACAGTACCATTCTTAAAGTATTAAAGCAATGGGTTTTCATTTACTGTGCAAGTAATGAATACATGTATGCTAAGAAACTAATCAAAACAGGTATTAGTGGAGAATCTGCATACCAGAGCTGCCATGGCCCAGCCAGTTTTGTTGTAGATGAACTCTAAGTTATTTCTTCGCAGATACAACAAGCCACCAACAAGAGACACCAGAAGAGCCAGTGCAATTGTACCAGAATAGTTTGGAGGCCTGAACACTCTAATCTGGAAAAGATAAATAAAAATGCAGATCAAAAATAAATGCATATATACAGATCATCTTCCATTTAAACAAACAGGGAGCATCTGAAATCTGTTTTCAGAGGCAGAAGGACTATTCCCTAAAGGTATATTTATAGAAGAAAAAAACAGCAATTCCTTTAATAAGAACATAATATGAAAAAAAGGTTTTAAGCATAATTTTTAATTGTTTAAATTCAAAACATTATTTCTTCAACAGCTTTGCAGGTTTGTTTCTGAATTAGAAGCAAGTACCTTTGGACCCATCTGTTTTGTATGTAGTTTTGCAGAGCATGTTTTACTTATTAACAGCTAATTATCCCAATATCATTGCTTGTTTCCATCCAGAATGAGACTACATAATATTTAACAAATCAAGAATAGATTTGTTAAATCTATTTTATCCTGCAAACTGCAGGAGTTACCACAAGCATTATGACTATCTTTTTTAATGTGTTCTAGAACCTACACTTGAGAGAAAAAGGTATGACTGAATTTGTCATCAACCTGTCTCAGACTACGGAGATACATTTGGCTTCAACTCTCCAAATTGTCAAAAGACTTACATGAACATCTGTTCTGTCAGCTATCCATTTAGCTAGTTGCTCAGCTGCAAATCCGATTCTCTGCAGGTCAAATGTGTCAGCTCTCTTGGGTTTACCCTTTGGAGGAAAATGCATGAAAGTGGGAGCAGAGTTCATATTCAGCTACAAAAGCAGAAAAATAGCAGAAAAAAAAATTAGTTACTTTATCCTTAAAACGTTTACCTTTTATGTAGAAGACAACACACAAATCTGATTAGCATGAAGAGTATTATTTTCCTCCACACATTACTTCCTTTTTTATCTTCCATGTATAGTCCTGCAAAAAGAGTGCTCAGAGTACTCCTTTCTGTAGATTCTTTGGGATGTTTAATATTCAGAGTATTTCACCCACAAGCTTTTCTGAGTAACAGCATTTTATGCTTTAAAGTTCTCAAACACTGTAAAAACTTTCCTGTAAATACTAAAACAGAAACCCTACACTCATTCAGTCCATTAAAGTTACAGTTCTATAGGAGGTAAGTGTCTAAGTAGCTTGATGTTGTTTCTCTTGTCTGGCTCTTAGGAATCCCAAGTTAACTAGTCATCTAGCCTTCCACTGGCTTCAAGACAGATTATCCACTAGTGACTAGACTTTTTTGAATCCAGAAAGGCCTAGATAACTATCTTAGAATACATAACTTGCCCTAGAAATTACATGACCTTTAGCCATAGAATCATCACAGAATGGCTCAGGTTGGAAGGGACCTTAAAGATCATCTAGTTCCAACCCCCCTGCCATGGGCAGGGATGCCACATGCACTAGACCAGGTCATCCAGGGCCACATCCAGGCTGGCCTTAAACACTGCCAGGGATGGGGCCTCCACAACCTCTCTGGGCAACCTGTTCCTGTCACTGGAATCATTCACACTGTAGCAAAACCTCAAAGGTGAAAACCAAATAGATTTACATTTACATTTGCCACTTCAAATTTTCACTTCAACTTTGCAGGGTGGTAGAGAAGAATATAATTTTAGTATAGAGAATTCCTCCATACCCAGATCATCTCACAGACAGTGCAATTAAAATACCTGAAAATATTAAAATAACATCAAGTCAGGAGAAATACTTAAAGATGATGCAACATGGAGACCTTTAACTAATAAAGGCAGCATAAACTTGTTTCACTCCTGCAAAATAAGTTTTATCATGCTAATAAAACATAATATTTAGTATAGAACTGAATTTATCAGTAGAAATTACCAGTTATTAAAACATTTTCCATCTAAGAAAAAAATAGCTCTCTTCTTTAGTGAACTGATTTGGAAATGAAAAAATATTCAGAGAAAGGTTAAGAAAAAAATGCTGTAAAATAGTTTAACAAAGTATTTTGTAGGCTAGAGAAACATTCTGCAATGCAGAAACCTTCTGACTTGGTCTAGAGTTTGGGGGCTGTTGGTCTGGAACCGCATTCTTATTTCTCTATAAAAGAGAGTAAAAGCTGAAAAAAGCTGAAAAATTGAAGTCATCACTTTTTGTGGGTTTGTTTTTGCTATGGCATTGATTTTACATGACTTGTCTGCACACAAAGGTAAGGTCAGAACTTCATTTCCCTCAAATCCACATTACAGTAGTCACTAGGATCACTTGTTCTTAACACTGTTTCTCAGAGACAGTAAAAACCTTACCTATTTTATCTAATTTGGTCCAACTTTCACATGACCTGAAATAAACTGAAGCTGTGCCCTTTTACACAAGCAGTTAGTTGGACTGGACTTTTCTAATATGTATTAATTGGTTTAAGGCAAGATCAGACAACATATTTTATGTTATTATAACCATGTAGGATAATGTAAGATTATTTAAAGCTTATATGAACTAAAATTTTTAATGCCAAATCTTAAGCCATTAATAATCATTCTTCACACAATGCATTCCAAGACATCAATTGGAAGCAACAATATTTACTAGACACAAGAATTAAACTTTTAAAATAATTTTTTTTTAAAAATCAAACTTTTCCCTTTAAAATTTTATATCAAATATTTTTATATTTTATATAAAAAATATATAAAATAGTTTATATTTTACTTCAGTAAAAGGTGGTTAAAATACAAAGAACTTCAAAACTTGTCACTCTTCTCAAACTGCATTTTTAGCTTTGACCCACAGATAAGTAACAGAAAAAAAGTACATTAGTACTAATTTTCAGGGGATGTGTTTTACCTTAACTACTCAATTTAAGAAGGCAGTTTATTTTTTTCACTCTTCATAGGCAATATTTAAAACCCAAACTAGTCTCTTCTCTTTTTCCTGAAGACCATCCAGACTAACAAATATTACTGGAGTTAAAGACCATTGTATTCATACAAGCAATTAAATACTTTCATTTAAGAGCATTTTTTCCCCCACAGATAAAATAAGAGATCTTTACATGTAAATGTTACTTCCATTGTGCTTAATTCTAAAAAATGACATTAAGAATAGGTTAAGAAAGAACATTATGAACTACTCTTGGAAAATACTAGAAGTAGCTACTGGTACAGAAATGTCACAGTAACAGCAGTGCCTGGTTGGTTTTAACCAGGAAAAACCTCTATACAAAACACAGAGGTACACACCTACACAGGGAAAATAATTTGCATTGTATCATTTTGCAAAACATCATGTAGTTCTAAAAATGAGTGCTTTACAGGATCCAACATTTACCTGTTGAAAAACATCTGCCCCTTCATCATAATCCACTATTGTGAAAAACAGTTTGTTTGAAAAAGCAGATGAATAGCGCCATGAATTAGCCAGCACTTGATATTCTTCATTAGCTTGCCTGTTAGGAAAAGAAACAGACAGACATCCATGTGGCATTCTCTGGCAAAAACAGATTCTATAACCAGCTGCAGTGGTTAGATGAATTACACTTCCAGTATCACTTTCAGCAGCTATACTATCAATTTTAAAGAGTTTCAGACAGTTATGCAAATCTTTGCTTCAAACTTGCCTTCTCCAAAATTAGAAATGCATTAAGTCAAATTATACCAGAAACATGGCAAGAGATGTGAACAGAAAGTAATGTTTTCCACATTAAAGAGTCTTGGAAAACAGGAGGGGCCTGAGTGGCAAACATCACACAAATCTGCTATCAGATCCATGCAAAGAGATGCTCACATGTCCCTTGAGTATGGTATCACAACTTACTTGCTGGAGACAGCTACACATGAGGAATTCTGAAACTAGTCAAAAAATAACAGAGCAATGTGACAGTAGCAATCTTCCTAAAATAGGAGAGCCATAGAAAGAGCCATAGAAACACCTAAGCACTGCAGAAATGATACTAACTAAATGACCACCAGGACTGTAAGTAGCATAATACAGCCAGGATTATCTCTATAAAACTTTTGAAAGTGATAAAGGGTAATTCTGCACAACATATACTGTGTAATAATGTTTTCTATCATCACTAGGAAATCATATTGGTACTACTCAAATTTGTCAGAAAGCCTCCTCTTGGCTATATATTCAGGTGAGGGTTTTTTGGTTGGGTGGGTTTTGTTTGTTTTCCACTTCACTTGGAAAAAAAAAAAACACAACAAAAAACCAACCACACAGAAAACAAACCACAAGAAACAACCCTACCCTGCCTGCACAGAAAGTGAAGGAGAGAAGTAATTGTTGGAGAAGAATTCCAAGATGCTTACCAGCAGAGATGTTCTCCAAACACACAATCACAGAACCATAAAAACACAGGTTCTTTCACAGAACAACTCCATATCAATGAAAACTTCAGAAAAACAAATAAGAGGAAAAAAAAAGAACAACCCCAGAAGTATCCTTGCAATATTTTTGACTTTACACAGGCTACTTTGCTAATTATTTCCATATTAACAATTAATCATATCTGCTGTAGAGTCCAAACCAAGGTTCTACCACTTGGTAACTTATCTTTGCACGTGCTAAGGTGCAGAAATAATATAAAGAAATGTATTCTGCACAGTGTTTCCATAAACCAGTTCTGTGTGTTTGATGGTACAGAACACTGTTAATTTAAAAGCTGTAGATGCAAAAATATGTTTGTTGCAAGTAAAACTCTACACTAAACATATACAATACATACTGTATTTTGAGAAAGGAAGAGGATGGCAGGACCACAGATGTCATAAGACCTTCCCCATTTCCTCATAACTGAGATCAGCCATGGGCATGAAATATATCACACACATCTGCAGCAGAGTTGTGTTCCATCAAGGAACATACTGTATACAAAAAATAACTATCATACAAAAAGAGAAGTTAAAATGAAATTTTATGATCTCTTATCTCAAGAATAAATCTTAGGAAGCAAAACAAAACCTTCACACCCTTATTACATGATTAAGTAAAATTTGCTACTGAACATACTTACTCAGAAAAAAAATCTGCAATTATAAAAAAAAATGTGATTTAAGTATTAGGTTGGTTATTTCTAGAAACAGATACTAACATTAAGCAGATTAACATAATCTTTGTCATCCTGAAGAGGGCAGTCAGACAACACAGAAGGAATGCTGCAAAATTTTCAGTAGTATCTTTAGGGCACTGTTCTGTTAAAGGTGCTATATTAAAGCTGGAGCATTTTCATTATAAGAAAAAGATAAAAACCACTTCATCTTGATGCCATCATTTTTCTTAGTCTATCTTTCACTTTTGATGACAGAGTATTTCTGGGAAATTCAGAAACTCCAGTTATGCTCCCACTATTTGAGAGAAGACTCTTGTTCCCATGCATTTTGCATCTTTGAACTGTTTTGAATGAATAGACAGAAAGTATACTTCAGATTCTATCATTCTGAAAAAGGCTGTCTTAGGTTTTCTGTAAGAGATTCAAAGCACAGTTTCATCTTCACAATGAAGATAGCAAAACAGTCTGTAATACATCTTCATGGCAGCTCTTGAGGGGTACAGAGAAGCAAAAACAAAACAAGGAGGGGCAGGAATACCAAGTTAGGGGATTACCATATACAGAACTAAAGAACATCCTACAGTCTACTGTATAATTCCAATGGACACAATGCTGACACAATCACATTAACAACTTTGTGTAGCATTGGTTACTCCTTTTTAGATACAATTAATAGTAAAAAGCATAAACACTTAACAGAAAAAAAAGTCAGCCTCCAACTAACACAAGACAATATCAACTCTCACTTCTTATCTACCTAGCCCTACCATTTATTAATATCAATTCTACCACTTGGTTTCTGTGAAGTTATGTTAATTATATGAAATTATTATTATAATTACATGAGATACCATAAAGGCATTGGGCAGAACTACACTTGGTACAAACTCATCAGAACAATAACATGTTAGCACTGCTCTTGTTAGTTTGACAGGTTTATTGACAAATGGAGAAGATATAAATGTTACTGCTGATACAGCCACTTTTTAAGAATTTCACCACAACAGCTACACAGAAACTACCAATGACAACAGTAATAATAACCAGCCATTACAAAATAGTGGCCAGATCAAAAGGGAATGCTACTATTAGGTTTACCAAGAAAATTAAACCTACTGAAAAATAAGCTGCTAAGCCAATGATCTGCAAAAATGTCCTCCATTACACAAGAGATGCTCATGGAATATTAAAAGCTTTATTTAAAAAGATTCATTATATGGGTGTCTATGGGAGATAATCAAATTTGTAGAGCTTGAGCATATTAAATTGGATTAATTTTATTCTGTTAGTTCAACATTATAGTAAGGAAAACAAATGGAATATTAAGAAAAGAATAAGATATTGTGGAATTATTTGTCAAACCATATAGTAAACCATTACTTTTTGGACTGTACATAACAATTACAGATGTACAACTGGCAAAGAATGTGCTATAGCAAGTCACCTACCTGTTCTTATCCATCTGTTTGAAGTAAACTAATCAATACTGCAATTTACCTCTAAAACAACTTTTGGTTTTTATTTGGAATGGTTTTCCCAAAATGAAGAAGGGGTTAAGTTCATATTTTGACTTCTCAGTATCAAGAAGATAGTAAATTCAGAATGCGTATTTGTTTTTATTTTTGTTTGGGTTGACTCAATGTCACAATGAAGAAGCACTGAAGAATCTGCAAACATGTCTGGAAAATTCACCACACATGCCAAAATGAAGAGAGTATGGACACTAGTTAAAAACTATGCTGTTGATGCAATCTAGGTATCTATAATAGAAGAAAAGCTAAAATCCATGGTATTCTATTTACAGCATCCCATGAAATCTCCAATATTCTGCAGATGAAAAGAAGCTACAAGATCATATTTTGTAGAAGTTGTAAAGCAAAAAAAAAAAGTCACCACAGGAAAAACACTGAGTCTTTTATGATCCAAGTGTAAAATTACTGCCTTGTTAAACAAGACCTATCTATACTTCTATCAAGTTCCTGAAGTGCACTGGAAAAGGAGCTGCAGAACTTTCAACAGCTCCTTCTACGTTGCCTGTTTCTTCTTTGAACAAAAGTTCAAAAGACAATCCCCTCTCAGTACATTTGAGACCTGTCAATGATTTTCTGACTACCCACTCTTGATCAACCAGCAAAAACTGAAAGGCAGAGGATCCTGTTTCTTCTTCCTGATGACACCTCCTTGACTGTCAGAATTCTTTTTGCTGTTGACTTACTCTTTGATCAGCTACTTGAAAACAGTTTTCTGAGATACCTTCTTGAACACAGAAACCAACAGAATTCCTCTCTTTTCTAGACTGAAAACCTCTTATTGGACATCTTATTGATAGGGTAGGTGTCAGTAAAATTATGCAGAATCTGTTCTCTCATATACTTTGTCATTTCCTTCTGCACACTGTGAGTCAGCAGTAGAAGGTAGCTATATTCAGATCCCTTTATGAAACCCATACTACAGTAAGTTCAAAAAGTAAAACCATACCAACTATATGCTGATTTATGACGTACCTTTTATAAATCCTGTAAGAACTACAGAAGAAATAGCTTAAGCAGTTGACTTTGAGCTCATTCTGCAGCAGGCTTTCTGCAGTAACTACAGGCTTGTTCCAATAGATGCTGTTAATAATTTGTAACAGAAGCCAGCTTTGTCACTCAAATGAAAGTCTTTGAAAACATCTGCCACACCTACAAAATCGACCTACATCCTTCACATCCTATATAGATTTTATACGTATATTTACACACATGTATTTTTAGTCAACATGAAGGTGAAGAACATTGCTGGCTACACAAACTCCTCTGCATTACCAGCCATTTCCAGCTTCTTTTTCATAAACACTCTGTGCAAAAATCTGTTTTCCAATAATCTGGAAGCAGGTTTGTTGCTTCCACAGTAAAATACTACTAAACACCATCCAGAAATGAAAGATATGACAGTCCTCTGCAGACACTGGCCATTAGAGAAGAGAGCTTGATCATTGGGATATCTCAGATTCATAGTCCATATGATGTATACGGAATGGAATACCCTGTTGGTCAGTTTAGGGTCACCTGTCCTGCCTTCTCCTCCCTGCAAGTGCAGACTTTTACTTTACAGCACCCAAATGCAGATTTAGCAGTGACCTTGGGCTCCACAGGAACAAGTATAAGCAAGAAACTTTTCTTCATGCCAGTCCTTGGTAGTAGCTATAAACATCATGCATTACCACTTCAAGTCAGGCTATCAGTTACCATATGCCTGGCAATACAAAGTACAGGTTAAGACACTGTTAGTTCATCTTTGTGAAGATGCTGTTATCAGAGTGACTGCTCTTTTGCTCTCCTTCTTACACACAACTGATTTTCGTCAGCAGTGTGACTGATATGGGTAATAAAGAGAAACTATCTAGTCGAGTGAACACGTAAGCACAAATGAAAATGGGAAGCTGGCTTTAAACCTTGAGGAGTCACTGTCTAAATTTAGATTACTTCTGACTCTTCATCCAAAACAAAAGAAGTCCAACCTGATTCATCAGCAAAGTGCACCAAAGTGCCCTTTAGTATCTATTTTCAATGTGCTGTTGAAGAACATGTAAAGTCAATTAAGACTAACCAAGTTTAATTTTCTGGGTCCAAAACTGTTTCATCAAACATGTTTCCAAACATGCATGGAAAAATCCCATATCTTCAATGGTTAGAAACACATCCCACCCCTACCAATGACTTCACATTCAAGAGCACATAGGTTATCTATCTGTCATGGTTAATTTATCTTTCAATACCAGCTATGTCACATGGAACCTAAACAATTGTATCAACAGGAAAAGTTACATTTATGCTACCACTCATACAGCTGTGAAGGCATCAGTAGGTTTTCAATAATTTTTTGGCCTAGAAAATGGCAAGGAAATGCTGTTCTCCAAATTCAGCTCTAGGATAAAGAATTTCCTTGAAGAACACTCCAGAGGCAGGACTAGAGGCACTGCTAACATGTATGCAGAGTTGCTGGTTTAGAGAAGCCTTCATGTGTTTGGACTGGACTGATGTCAGTAGACTACAGATATATCTTCCATTCCATAGCTGGTGAAAATATTTCATTAAGATGAACACACAACCAATCTCCATCTCAAAGACAACAAACTGATAGCTGTCTTTTAGAAATCAAATCAACCAAATTTCTTTCAGACAGAATAAATTCAAATTTCTAGCTTTTAAAAGAATATATTGAAAAGGGGCAATATAAAAAATTAGAAGCAAATGAACCAAAATTAAGCAAAGGGAAATAATTAAATAGAACAATATGATGTATATCAGGAATAAAAGAGCTTAGCACTGGATGAACGGGTAAGGTACAAAAAATTTGGTAAAGCATTCAAAAATTTTTCTAATTGATCTTTTTCAAGATGATACATAAGATTATGTATTTATCTCTTGCAATGAGAAAGAAACCCTTCCTTTTCCATTGGTAAAAAAGATTTTATGTTAAGTAACTTTTGCTAAAGAATATCTACAAAACACAATATGCTTTGGTTTTAACTAAAAAAAAGATCAGCTCTTTTGACTGAAAGAATACTTTTCACAAACAAAAGCTTCATACAAATATCTGGAGTCCCAGGGACTTCTTTGTATGTGGCATTTTAAGAGTAAGCTGGTATTTCCATATACTTTCACAAATCATAACCATTAAGTGATTTATGTGATTGATGTTATAATGTCCTCCCTGCTGCACACAGGAAAGCCTTGGATTCTCAGAGACAAATATCTCAGCTCTCCACATGTAGGAGCTCTCATCTCTCCTTGCTATACAGAGAGGTAAGACTTAAATATCGTGCCTCCAAGCACTTTAAGACTTGTCGGAGATAGCTTCAATCAACTTTTATCCAAAATTTGGAACTTCTCCAGCATTAAAAAGGATGAAGTAGGGGGTGAAAATCTTCCCTTCCTATCTTCAAGACAATGTCCAAACTTTTCAGCAATGGACAGACACAACAGTCCTTAGTCTGGTAGTGAATTTGAATCACCAAACTGACTTTGCATTCACTTTGAAAGAGTTCCAAAAGTGACACTGATTTTCTGAATGCAAGAAGCTACCTCTCCATCTTTGCTGGTACAATCATTCAAAACACCTGCCAAAAAAAGTCACACTGATTTTACTGTAAGCAGGGGCTCATTTTAACAAAAAAAAAAAATCTAAAAAAAGATTAAAATTTCTGGAAAAAAATGAGGAAAAATCTGATAGAGAAAGAATACAGTTTATTTTAACCACCTGGGAGACAATCACTTCTGGCCTCAAACGTGCAAATCTGAAATGGCCTTCTCTAGTGATGATCAACTTCCACTGCTCTTCTTCTGAAGAGGACCACATTTCCTACCACTGCTCCCCATCCTGTTATTTATCTTTTTTACATAATGCTCTCTTTTTCCTGCTTAGCATCTGATGTAGCTCTATGCAGCAGCACACAATCATATTGTTTCCTTTTGAAATTACAGTGCCTCTGTTCAGTATAAACTGAACATTTAGAAAATAATGAAATGTCACATCTAGCTACAAAGACACGAAGATTTTTTTTCTTTTTAAGATAATCCTGTGGTGCATGAACAACCCAGTCTCGATTTTTAGGGGGGAAAAAAAACCACCCTACTGATTCTTGTGACAAAGTTATTCCAAGTCAAAAGTTTCAATCTGGGTGCTTTTTATGCATTTAAAATGACATGGATTTTTTGGCATGCAATTGTTCTGAAAACATTTTTAAGCCTAAGAGTTAATTTAAATCTTGGACAAAAGTATACTAACAGAACATCACAGATTAAGTTAAAAATCTATTTTTCCTTTTGGCAAAGTGGCTAGTGAACAGCTAATAATAAAGGAATGAATGCATTTCAGTTCTGTATATCCTTTCAGTGCTCCTGTCCATTAATTAGCCATTGATTAGAAAATGTCGATTTTCCTGATAATGGTTTTCCGTGCGGCATGAGTAGCCTCTTCAATTTCTTTTATGTCACATAAAAAAACTGATTGTAACTTCAGATTTATTCAAACAAAGCCAACTGAAAGCAGTATCTTGATTTTTTTTTCCCTTCATTTTATGCTTAAAGATTTTCACTAGCTTCTGTACATAAATGGCTAGCCTGGCATATTGCAGGATGAAGTTCATAAGCTTTTTCGGTGAACAGTAAACAATATACAATTGTAAGCAAAATTAACTTCCTTAATAATGGCAACATTTATGTTGTTTTCACACACCCTACAAAAGAGTTGTACATAGCCCAGGGAAATAATTTGCTATAGCTATTACAATGACAAATACACCAATCCTTATAAAGCCAAACTTGGTACATCTCCTGTAGCTTTTTCTACTGGCTAAGAAAATAAGGAATCATTTAAAACAATACAGTAAATATTCAACTCCTATTTAATCTCCTACCCCATATAAAGAGCAATACTGGTCAGTGTACTGCACATTGATTAAAATGCTCACTAGAAAACTGTGGTGAGGAAGTTTATACCTTGGTGCTCTTTCTCAATTACCTGCAAACCGAGCACTGCCGCTGCGGCTGGAGAGCAGTGAACATCACTACCACAGAGTAGTTACGAGGTGGAGCCTTTACAAATCGTCGGAATTTGTCTCCGTTCATGCGGACGACAGAGCGCCGTGAGCTCCACTCCATCAGCTGTTCCACCTTCTCAGCCAACAGATTCTGTAATTGAGGACAGGGAGGAGAAATGTTTAAGCTTAAACTTCAAGCATTCTCTACCGATATTGTGCCTTTGCATCCTCAGAGCTCTTACGGACTTAAGCAGGAGGTTGAGGGCACCTCTATATAGCTTATAGCACAATTTAGTCTTCTGTGTAGACAAGCAGATTTTAGGTATCTGAAGAACGGCTCAATGTGTTCTTAAACAGACAGGACACAAAAAATGAAATCAAACATGCTTCTACTGAAGGCAAAGGAACAGAGTAAGGCTGACTTGTCTAAACACAAGACACCACCTATAGGGATCATTTAACTTTCATTAAAAATTGGAAGCTTTGGAAAATGCAGCATTATGTTGTATTTATTCTATTAAGTAAAAATCACAATAGGACGTTGTCAGTCACTCAAACATTAAGATGAAAGAAAAATATAGCTACAAAGAAACAGTTGCTACATTCAGAATTTCCTTACAAATATGTATCATACTGAATTTAGTTAGTTTTATATTTTGCTACAGACAGGAGAACACTGTCTTATACACCCATTGAGGCACATTCCAATGTGAGATGAATATTTTCAGTTGCTGAAAAAAAGAAAAACAGATTGCTGAATAAAAGTGCAAGTATGAGATCTACCATCAATTAAAAATCTCCTCCTGTGTAAAAGAACAGTGTTGAAAAGTGAAGAAAAATTGATAGAATATATTTAGAAACAAAAAACAGAACTTTCACTATTACTCTAATGGAATAAAGTAAAAAATACTATTTTATTATTAAATACTAATAATTTACTGATTTATTAATAATGTTATTGTATTGTTATAATATATTTATATTACTATCAACACTAATAAATAAATTTATTAATTAAACACTATTAATAAACACTATTAAGACCCAGGAAAACACTGTTAGAAAAAGACAATCTATCCAAATTATTCTTGCCATGAAGGTACTGAAATTGAACTCATCTCTTTCCACAACCTAAGGAAACTTTTCTACAAGAGAAAATAGGACAGGATGGCTATATCAGACTTACTAGACCAAACAGATCTTGTGACAACTGAAAGACAAGAACAACTGTTACTCATGTCAAGAAAAGAGAGACACTATCTCATTTTTGCTCTAGACTGCTAATTTTCTGCTCCTCTCCACAGCCTACAGAAGTAAAGACCCTACATTTTTTTAAACATGTCTATCAACAAAATTCCTCTCAGCATTTACTAGGTTTATGCTGGTAATTCAAGGGGACTGGTTTAGTTCAAACACTTAAAAAACCCTCAAACAAACAAACCAACAAAAAAACAAACCAAAACCCCCAAGCATAAACCTGAGAAATTCTTCAGGAAGAAAATTGCAGATTTATTGGTATAAATAACTACAAAAGGGTCAACAGATAATCTACTGATAAAAGCATAGAGAACATTTGAATCAATGGATGAAGAGGCAGTCAAGTATCATTTCTTTATTTTTTTATCCCTAGCTGATGCCTCAAGCAGAATAAATGAACATATATACTCTATGTGTGCAAACAACTTGAATGCTAATATCTGTAAAACAAACAGAACTATAATATCACTTGCTGTTCCTACACCATTTTGAAACAAGTGACAACATATGGCACAACTGCATTTTTTCAAAACTAAATAGCCCTTAAAAGGCAAGTTACAAAATCCAGTATCCAGGAATTTTCTGATGCAACAAGGAAAACAGTTCTTTATTTAGGACAGGGATTTCTCCATAAGGAGATCACCTATGAAAATTATTTTTATTGCTCCAGAAGGAGCAGGAGCAGAGTCATTGGTATTTTGGCCTCAATCCTGTTAAGCAGATGAGCAGTCCCCACTGAAGTAAGCTGCTTCCAACAGTAGTTCCAACCAATTCTGCTTTTGTCCCTGTGGCTAGCAAGATTCTTCCATTTGCAGTTGTCCATATCATTGAATTAAGAAAGTTAAAAGTTCATCTGTACCACAGATCTCAGTTTCCAGTAATGTAATGCCACTGGTCAAAACCAGGCAAACTGTGACAAAGTATGAAACAGAACATGCTGGCAGGCCCAGCTTCTGGCATCTGTACCAGAATCAATTCCCTATTAGGGATTGCTTCCCCATGATCCCTCATAACTCCTCTCTGCTTCTTAACCCAATAGAGCTTGGCATCTACAAGTCCTTCCTTTCATACTCTGCGACTAGCAGATTAGCTACTCAAAACATAGCATTACAAAATGTGTTAAAAGTAACTTCTTGATTCAGAACAGAAGAAAAAAACCTAGGCTTATTGGAGAACTCCAGGATTAAGTATCTGGTTATTCCAATCCTTAAATACTTCTCTCCAGAACAAATTAGCAATTTACATGACATTCCAGAGGCATCAGAAGCAGAGTACAATCTGTACTGTTGGTTATAAACTGATTCTTCTATTGAGAGTGGTAAATGTTTCCTTCCCTGTCCTCCTCTCCTCTGTATTTTTCTATGATCTTTCAAAGCCTTTTTTAATTTAAACTAAAAATAAAGAAATGAGAGAAGAACACAAGTTAATGCAAATATTGCTAACCACTAATATATAGAGAAATATGTTAGGATACTTTTTCCTCTTTCAGGTTATTTACTTACAAAAAAGCCATTGCCTGAACATAAATGAGAAGCCATGTAAGCTGGTACAGTATGACTGACTTAATACTATGCTCCATTGACTTGAAGTCATTTAGCTGTGACTGAGAATTCACTTCTTGGAATCAGACACTAATTTTCATCGTTACACAAAAAAAAGCCTGCATTTTCTGGTATTAAGCCTAAAAACCCTTTTCAGGCTGAGTAGATAAATCAACAGAGAATTAAAAGTACTGAGGTTTTCCGGTTTAGCCTTCAATGTACTCTATTACTAATTTAAGAGAGTTCTTGTTGATTTCCTATTGCACAGACGTCTTATTTTCTGATCATTACACAAGACAGTAAGAACAGTATTTTTTCCACTGTACCAAATGTATGTAGAAAGTAACTTGCATAATGGTTTACATGGATATATTTTGTCCAGATGTTTTAAAAAAAAAAAAAAATCCTTAAATTCCATGGAGTACAACCCAAAATTTACAATTTCTTTCAAAAGAAGTTAATTTCTTTCATAAGAAGTTAATTTTTTTATCTTTTAAAAATTTGTCACAAATTTTATTTTTAAAGAATGTAAATATTAATAAAGTTCATCTAATTTAAAGTCTGTAAGGTTAACAGTATGAATTACAAAGTAGGACTCTAGTTTACTTCAGGAAAGAAACCTTACTGTACTGCACTGAATAAACACAAGTTAAACCATTTAAGAGTTTGTAGAAGTAAACCTAGGTAAGATGTCTTATACAACTACAGGGTTTTTCTCTATTGTTCTATTTTACTTTTTTTGTCTTTACAAGCATGAAAGTAATTAAAAACATAAGGAGAAATATCAAAAGGATGAATTATGAATTAGAGACAAGACACAACAACAAAAGTATCAGCTAAACCTCAAAGTATGTTTTGCTTAGGTCACCTTTATACTGAAAGGATATGAGTCTCGGGAGAGTATAATGTAGGACAACCAGGATGATTCCAAAAGTATGTGTCATACAGAAAGGCTAAAACAGTTCCAGTTATTCTCAGTGGAAAACAAGTCAGGGTGACCTAGCAAAAATATTATAAAAGAAGTTCTTGATTAAAAGATGGAAAAAATCCTTAGCAAAATAGTAGAATTCTGAAAAAAAGTTAAAAGCTAACATCACTCTACACAGATATTTCAATTTCATTAATAAGATGATCAGTAAATGACTGCATATTTTTCAGTTTTCAGAACCTTCAGATTCCTGGGAACTGTAAGTGACCATACCTTTTAGAGTGTTATGATCGTGATTTTTAAGTAGATACTTCAAGTTAATTTTGGGCACAGTATTTCACGAATAAAACCTCTATATCTGGGACCACATCTCACAGCTACAGATTATCAAGGCATGTGTGACATTAATACACTCCTTCGGCCTGCCATTTTCAAATACCTCAGAGTTTAGTTTTAGGTAAAACTAAAATTAGCTAAGGCAGCCTTTTAAAATACTACCATTTACACTGTCATAACTATGAGTTTCAGAAATTCTTCCACAGATCCCCCAAGATGTTTTTATGAAGTTCAACTTGCTGCAATACTCATCCCACAGCATTCAGCAGCCTAGCTGAATTTAGAGGAGAAAATTATGAATTGAACACTAGAAGCCATTCAAGAACTATTATGTCGTTTGTGTACATCTCCCTTGCTACAAAGAATATTGACTGCTGGGACACATTATTAACATTGTACTTATTCTTAAAACTAAAAATAACTTTTGATTCCATTACTTTCCATTCACCTCTTTTTATGTTCTCTGAAAACAGCAGGCAGCCTAATTTAAATTATCCAGAGCATCTAAAATAACTTTATTTCTCTACTAAAAGCTCAACAGTAGAGAAAGACAAGTTGTTTCTCCTTTTCCCCCCTTAAATGTCATTTTTCTATTGTTTTCTAAGGCTAGAGTCCAAATGTCTTTGAAAACACGAAGGTGAGGTCTCTCTTACATTATATTCCTGTTTGACTATTCTCAAATGCTATCTGTGAGGATAAGCTGAATATTTCTCCCAACAATGCTACGTAACCAACTGTTCCTCTACCAGCTTTATGGCAAATTATTTCTTTCAGCTGAATATCTTTAAAGTGAGGGATCTCTTAAAAAGAATAGCATTACAGAACAAGCCATAAGAACCTGGTAACTGAGGATCAGGATGCTCCTATACTAAATGGTTTTGAAAATACCAGAGCAGGAGCTCTTCCTGCTTTACCCATCAACCCAAGTACCCACAGGATTAAGCCTCTGACATACAAATGTGGTAGAAAATAATGTTATGTAAAATATTTTGACTATTCTCATTAAACAAAATGACAGCTCTTATATCTGCTAAAGTCTGGAGTTATCAGGATTAAAAATAACTGCAGATTTTCCACAAAAAATAGCAGATTATTCTTGCTAAACCAGAAAATGCCAATTTCAAGACCTAAAGAAGTCAAGAAGTATTAAGCTTCAGCTCTGTAACAGACACAGTACAGACAGCGGAGCAGGCTGCCTGAAGAAGTTCTGAATGCTCCCCCCTGAAAGTGTTCAAAGCCAGGCTGGACAAGGCTTTGGAGCAACCTGATCTAGTGGAAGGTGTCCCTGCCCATGGTAGGGGGTTGGAAATAGACAATCATTAAGGTCTCTTCCAACTCAAACCATTCTATGATTTTATGATTCTTTAAGGTCAATATTAGCTCACATCACCTTCCAGCACTCCTTTTAAACTCCATTCTAACCTAGCTTTTAAAATCAGTGTTGGGGGTGGAAGGGAAGGATGCACCTCAGAAACTACTTTATAGCCTGAGAAATCTGCAGAAACAAGTTTCTTTACAAAAAGTTTGCTTTTAGGAGTGAGGAGGTCATCAGTACTGCACTTTCTCCCATGGAACCTTAGGACAGCCACTTTCCCAATGCCCCGACAAATGCCACTTTTGCCATTATAATGAACTAGCAAAGTTAACTGCCCAACAGATCCAAACAGAAAATGAAAACAAAATCATTCTAGTTAAAATACAGGATATATTGCCATTATTTTTTTTTTTACAATAGTACACTGGTCAAAGCTAGAACAGTTCTATCTTCCTATGGGAAGGAAAACCCATAAAAACTGAAGCAGTGACTGACCAAAAGGCACAGAACAATTCTGATCTATTACTTTGACAATTTAACATTACAAACTCATTCACAAGGATGATATTTAACAAACTAGTCAAAGATCAAGTGAGGAAAAAAATCTTTGACAAGTTTACTCTACTTTAGAAGGAGAGATTAACAATAATTGCTATTGAGAGGAAGATTACAGAGGTCTAAAAACAATTATAAGATCTGATAAATAAATGCAAAGCTCATCAATATGTTTAGCAACAATGAATGTTCATCGAACATGCAAGAACAAACAATAAATCACTTCATTACAAGATAAAATGCCGATCAGGAATGTTTACAGTAGTTGTACCACTTTAAATACAGTCAATTAGGGAGATTTGCATCATTGAAAGTTTTTACAGTCTTTAAAAGATGTTAGACAAAAAGTAGATACCACTAACGATTTAGTCTGTCACAATTTAGACTCCATGTTGTTCAAGGGAGTCAGAGTTTCATGTTTCATGAACTGGACAGTAAAATGTGCACTTCCTACAGAACTGTACTATTTATTGTGACAAAATCACCTCTGTCCTTTTGGCAAGGAGAAGGGAAATATCAATATTAGCACTGTGTATGTGCTCATCCCCTAAATAAAATTCTCAACACATATTTTGTCCCTCTATATTTAGGAAAAGGAAAAAAAATATGGAAAACTCTCATTCTGTCAAGCCTAGAGATTAAATGTAAATTAACAGGAATTACATTCAGCTTTAAGAAATCCACTGCAGACACTTCACCTCCTCCCCACACATTTTCAGTGAAATAATATATTGGTAACTACAGGGAGGAGAAAGCATCACCAGAAATTAGATGCAATTACTGTCCTAATCCCTACAGACACAAAGACAGAGAATACACTTTATCTCCATTTGGCAGAAACCTATCCTTTTAAAAGAACACCACATGATTTGCTATAAACTTCTAGGTTTGAATACCATTTAAACACAAGTACATGAGGCATTACTTTCTAATTTACTTTCTTAGTACATAAGTACTTATCTCCCACTCCAAGAATATAGTTTAACTGAATTGAATTTACTCTGCAGAACAACAGAATTCTAATAAGGAAAACATTTGTAAAATGTAGAAAATTATGAAATGTATATAGGACCCAATAAATATGAAAATTAATATAGTTATATATTCTGCACTATATATACACAGTGTTACACATACAGGACTGAAACTGGATGCATATTAATCAACCCCAAATGAGCTCTTCATATACACAATCCAAACAGCATTCTGACTTGACTGAATTAATCTGATTGCTAGACACATTGTTAGTTTGGCCAAATATCCAATCATGTAATGTTCTGTGGCACAAAGAGAGAAAAGTCACTATTTTTATGAAAAAATACTGCTTTGCAAAAACTATGCAAACATATGGTTCAAAGGACAAATAAAAGTACAGAAATGGAAGTATTTAAAGATCCCATAAAGAGAACAGACGGGGCTTGTGGGCCAGGTGGCTTTTTACCAGCTCTTTGTAAAAGCAGGTGGGGAGCAGTAATCTGCAGTATGACTAAGTCACTTTGCATATACACAGTTCTGTCTTCAGGATAAGTTATCAAAATCTGTAACACCAAAATAAAACTTCATATTTATACAAAAACAAATACCCTGCTTGAGGCACATAACAGTTTCCACTTAAAATAAATACAGTTAAACACAAGAGAAAAATTTACTCTCCTACTAGTTCTAAATGGCATTTAAACAGGCAGGCAGGGAGAAGTAACAAGATTCAAATAAAGCAGTGTTCAGACAATTAAAACTGCAAATTTCAATGAACATATGAAAATTCAGGAAAAGGGGATATTTTAAAAACATTAACCCAAAAAACTGTACCAGAGAGAAGCCAATGTTTTCACAGAGGCTGCAGGTTTTAAAGGAAGATTGTGCTGGAGAGAATCCAGTTCCTGAATCAACTGTAGAAACCTCTTTTCCATTACTTGCTGATCTTTCCTCACAGTCCATGCAAGCCTTAACAGCTCATTTTTCTCTTTTCCTCTCTCCCATCACATATTGACATGAAAGTACCCACTTTTCCCACAGAAATTAATCAGAAGGAGAGGAAAGGACTAGTGACTTACTTCCAGCAGCAGATCAGGCTGCCAGAATTAAGTGGTGCACAGGAAAAGATTCAGAAAGCCACAGATTTCCTTCTTGTAGGAAAAGGAGATCCAGAATATCTCCAGAAGATACTCTTAAAGTAACACAGGATCAACAAAAACAGAGGGAGCAAAGCAGACACAGAAAATGGTTGAAAGTGTGCAAGCATAAAGGATACAAGCTCCTACCACACCCAGAGCATATGGTTGAATATATGCTATGAATATGAAAATATGAATATATTTTAATGTGGTATAAAAGCTTAAGGAACCAAGAAGTTACATTCAATGCCTTAAACAAAAGGCTGTAAAAGTATCTGTGGCAGCTGTGTTGAACTAAATTAAATACACTTTAACTGCAGAATACTGTATTTCTTCTTCTCCAATACTACACTGATAAAGAAATTACAGAATAAGTTATGTTGTCCAGGGTACAAAGATCATACTGCTGGTTTCATTTATGCTCTTAATTTTGTTCAAGGAATTATTTCAGTATTGTTATTTATATACTCAGAGTGCTAAGAATACAAAAAGACTAAACAAGATCACAGGTTAACATGGTCCACAGCTGCTTTGCCACATTGTTTAATCACTGTCAAGGTTTTAGAACTTTGACAGCAAAACAGACTTAAAAGGAGATTTAAAATAATAGAGTCTTTGTAATGCTTGAATTGATGTTGAAGTAGGAAAAGATAAATAACTTTGATCCAGAGATACTTGTTCTTAAGATTTAAATGAAGGGACAACAAAGAGACACTGCAGGATAAGTCACAGTAGGAAACTGGTAAAACAAAACAATAAAATGCTTATGTACAAAAGTAGTAAAATAAAACATCACCTTCTGTAACTTTTGTTTATTATCAATAGTTGTAGAAGTAAATGGTATGTCATTTGTCAAAAACATTGAAGGACCAGGGCTACAATACAAACAGAAGACAGATGTGGCAAGTAAAATGCTATCATTCTGGTAAGTTTTCAAAGCACTTGTAGCTTCGATATTAACTGAGACCCCTTATTTTATCCCTGAAGCCCTAATTATTGTGAACCCACACTGTCATCTACATTGTTTTGTGAGACTGCATACTCTCCCCTTTTATAAAACGTAATTAAATCTTTAATAAGACAGTATAAATGTAAAGGATGTGGAACGCAGTATCATCTTATGCATATTTATTAAATTTCTGCAAACCCTAAAGCATTCATCCCCAAATTAATGGCATGGAAAAAATTTATTTCAGTTTACCTGCCAATTTCTTTTCTTGCAATAATTCCATCTGTTAGCCCTCATGACAGGGACCTTACTAGTAAATACTGTCTGGATATATTCTCCAGAACTTGGCATCATCCCTACAGCCTAAACCACAGCTGATCACTTCCTTACTTGATTAAAATCATGCTGTTTTAATAATTGTGTGAAATTAAGCGTGAAATCTACCCACCCTTCACAAGTGGACAGCCTTGTTTTCATATTCTTGCTCAAACACTAGCATATAAAGTAGCCTAAGATGATCAAGAAAGTTAGCAATGACAATCCAGTGGTGTTACCACCATACGGATACAAGATGTCTTGTTGAATCTGTTGACAGTGCAAGGGCAATTTCTAAAACTATTTAATCCAATACATTTACTTCAGGTAATTCATTAGACCTTTTTTGACAAGCAAAGATGCTTGGATAGATATCAGTTCACTGAACTGAATACTGATGGCTGCATATATGCAAGTAATCTTGTCCTACCAGCAAATGTTACTTTCACATTATACTAGCATATTCAAGACATTCAGGGGACAGAGGAGGAGAGGGGCGCAGAGAGGACAAAACAATGGTGAAATGTTCTATAGAAGCTAAAAAGTGCACCACTTTTGGAGAAATAACATTAACTTTGAAAAAAATAAATCTTAAGTCCAGCTCTGAGACTTCTGATGGAAATCCTATAAATGAACCAATTGATTAGACACCAGTGCACTGTTGATTTCCTCAGGTTGTGGAAAATTCAACAGCTATGAAAGCAGGACTTGCATTATTCATCTGGTCTGACTTTGAGATTTACAAATGGCATCTAGAATGTCAGCACTTAATTTCAGTGCTGTGTACTCTGATGAAAACGTTCAGCTAGTATTTTAACAAACTGTATCCAACCAACTTTCAAATACCCAAAACCCAAAGATTAACAAAACAGCAGCACATCTAGTCTGTCACTCTGCAATGCAGTGATGCTTTGTTGATACAAGCATATGGCACCCAAAGACAACAAACCATACAAAATGGACTGCAAAACCAAAATCAGTTACAGAAATTGTGTTGGTTATGGATAGTTTTCATAGCTTGAGCCAAAAAGATGAGTTATAATTGCTAACCTTAAAGACAACAAATACAAAACAAATTAGATCCACAAGTAAATTAACCAGAAGCTAATGAAGTACCTTAGAATACAAAGTTTTTACCTATTTTAGCCAAGGACTGAATACAAGTCTTTCCTTTCTGGGTAGGTTGGAAATATCTGTGGTAATTCTTTCCTAAATACTTGATTTTTGTCAAACATTCTTCAGCACTGATACCACATCTGGCTACAATACCCTATCAATAATGGTCTGATCCATGCCAGTACTATGTGCACATTCAGTAATGGAATCAGCTAATTATTTCCTCAATTGTCCATTCAGAAATCACATTCAGCCCCTCCACAACAGCTTAGAATTAGTATTCACAGAATCAGAGAATTGTTACTGCTGGAAAGGACTACTAGAAGTCACTAGTGAAACCTCCCTACTCTACTGGTGTCCCTAGGGGCACATTACTCAGAATTGTGTCCAGACAGTTTTTGGGTATGTCCAGAGAAGAAAACTCCACAATCTCTCTGCAAAATCTGTCCCAGTGCTCAGTAAAGTTCTTCCTCATGTTTAGGTGGAACTTCCTGTCTTCCAGTTTGTGCCCACTGAAAAGAGCCTGGCCATTCCCTTAACACCCTTGCTTCAGATACTTATATACATTGATAAGGTCCCCTTTCAGCCTCCTCTTCTCCAGTTTTTGGACAAAAAACATAAAACAGTGATATTTCCCCAAGAATGGCTTTGGTTTTCTTTTTTCCCCTGGAAATTTGGTCCAGACATATTGATGAATTTCCACATTTGTTTACATTTTAGACCTTTCAGAACAACTACACACAACCAGGAATCTCAGGTACATCAGTGAGCATACACAGATTCATTGCACTGCTCATACGTCCATTGCATGTATGTTCAGTATAGAATTTCTAATGAATAACTGCACTGTGATACTGCTTCTTGAAATTACAATTTTATAGAGTTATAAAAATGTGAAATGAAAATGGCTTCTCCTCAGTTTAAAAGCAAATGAAAAGTCCATGTAAAATTAAGAAGTATATTGCAGATAATCTGTTCAGGGAATGCAGTCATTAGGATTTTCATCATTAGAGCAATCTCCTAATTAGGTTTAAAGCAACTGTTGCACTTCTAATGTTATGATATATACAAAATTGCAGTGTTCTACACAGACAGGACTACATATTATCAAATACTATATCCTGTCTCCTTTTATTCCTATTATTGATTTATTCTTCCCCCCACAGCCACAGTAAACCAGGACCATTGTACAAAAGTATTTAAAGGTATGCATAACTGCCATGTAAGCAGCAATGGTGAGTTCAGAGGAAGAAACAAATTTAAGTTTAGTATTATGGTCTTCAAAGTGTTATGTTTCATACAATCTGTATTATTCAGCTAGCAAAAATACATTTTTTTAAAAAAACTCACACTTGCTACAGAAAATCTTGAACTTACAGAACTAAAACTGCAGATGATACAAACCTCAGAGAAATACTTGATACACAAGATGATTGTGCTGCCCATCAGAATAACTTTGACAGGCTGGAGAAATGGGCCAATGGTGGGAAATGCACACTTTGAAGTCTGGGGAGGAAAGGCCTCATGCACCAGTACAACCTAGGGGACCCACTGGTGTGAAAAGAAAGGGTCTGGGGGTCCTGGTGGACAACAAATTGAACACTGAGCCAGCTACAAGCCCCTGCTGCAAAGCACTGTCCTGTCTTGAAGTAGGAACAGCACCATGAGGCTGAGGGAGGCTTTCCTCCTTAAAAAAAGTCAACATATCAATATTTAATAGATCAGAATATATGATGCTTTTCAAAAGCATAAACTTTTTATTCAGTTATTCTCATTAAACTTGTTGTGCTAGGTAATGATTTTCATTTCAGTTGTGAGAAGAATTTAATTTTAGTCATACAGTTGCAATGATGAAAAGACCTACCTTATCCTTAATACTTCTAAACCAAAATCATCCTTTTTCTATACAGTACTCATTATTGAAAATTAATATATATAGCTCAATCTCTCCTTAAAAACCAAGACTATGCTATTTATTATATAATCATGGTAAAAAAGGTGATAGGAAGTGATCTCCAGAGGTCATCCCATTCCACCCCCTCTTCAAATCATGGCTGACTTCATGAGTTATGGTGAGTTGCTGAGAGCCTTGTACAGTAGTTTTGAAAGTCTCCAAGGTGGAGACTTTCCACCTTGGATGGAGACTCTCCACCCTCCCTGTGCACCCTCTTCATTATAAATATTTTTCATATTTTTTTCCAATTTAGAAACTGCACAACTTGCAGAAGAACAGTTACCCACAGGAATGAAGAATCCCTGCTCAGAGCATTGGACAGCATGTACAAACTTACAAACTGGCAAACTTTGCTATGCCATTATGAGCTATTTGCATGTCAGTACATTGCATAGGAAAAGCCAAACACACCTTTATCAGAACAGTAAAACACAGCCCAGTTTTGCAATTCTCAATGTTTCAAGACAAAAGGGTAGCGTCCCATCTGAAGACCAAAAGACCACAAATTGACGCCCAACTCAATATTACTTATTTACTCTTAGACCCAGAAAGCTGAAAGATTGTGTCCAAGAACATCATCAATAAAAGGTTCAAATATCAACCTAATTATCCTGAAAGAAATATGTCCTTCAGCAAGAGAATGGTCTCTTTGCCTCTTAAGTAGAGGGGGCAATATTTTGGCAGAGCCTTGGGGCAGTGTATAATGGAAAAAGGAGAACGTCACTCTTAATAATACTGACCCTCTGTGAAGGATATATTTCTGTGAAGAGTATATTTCCATGCAACACTGATGAAAACCTGAAAAGTATTCTGAACAAGCCTCCTTGACTGAGGTGGTAAAATCATTGCAATCAAATTTGTGCATGGTCAAATGTAAGTTTGAGTCCAGACTGATTTGGCCATTTCACTTCATTAAGTACTCAAGGCTAAGAAAGATAAAGTCATGCCAGAACACGTTCCTGTAACAGAAGGCACATAACAGAATTTTCACAGAGAAAATCTGAATGACACCAGATAGCAACTGGAAAGCAGATTATTGACTATTCTTTCTGCCAGGTAAGCCACAAGCTAGCTTTGTAAGATGATGGGATAACCTAGAAGCAAAAGGATGTTTTGATTTTAGGGAAAGTTGACTCTTAAATAAAACAGAAATAAATGAAAGGAAAAAAATCCTTAAATTTCTGTGTTCACTTGCATGGGGTATGGAATCTGAAGAAAAGATGATGTGAAGCAGAAACAAGTAACTGAAGTAAAAACCAATAAAAAATTCAGTGTCAACTTAGCAACAGAAAGGAACTCAAATAATGGCAGACATCCACTGATGGAAACCAGGAGTAAGAACAGTATAACATAAGCTACTCTTTCTTGACAGCTGTAAACTGAGCCCTTTTGTGTCCTAAGCGACAGGATATAACCACACACATACCAGCATTGATGTGTACATGGTGTCTGATTTTAGACAAGATCATACAAGGGTGAAAGAAAAGAGTACCAAATAATGAAGTCAAACACTTGATTCGTTTCCATATTTGCTTCCAAATACCACAATGATTATAGACTTGCCCTTCTCCCTCACACATCTAGAGGGATGATACTGAGATTTTGGGGGAAAGAAAAAAACAAAAAGAAAAAAATCCAAGTAATACAGATCTCTTCAGATAAATCAAAGTTAGACTCATCCTACCCTATTACTTCACTCAGTTCTCTCCTTAAAGAAGGATAAAATGTGACTATATTATAACAAGAGATACAAAACAGATCAAGGGAATGACTTTTTAAATTCATCTTCATATATGATGAAAAGCAGAATATTAAAAAAAAAAAATTCCTGAGAAAATATTATAAATATAGGAAAGATGAAACCAAAGGCTATAAGAAAAAATACCTAGATAATCACAAAAATGTGACTCTAAGTAAGATATATGATAACAAAAACATAGGAAGAAAAAACCACCATTGGGAATTAAAACATGAAGAACCAGAAAAGAAGAAAAAAAAATGCACTGTAACACCAAGAGGAAGTGAAATACAACAAAACAAAGGAAGTGAATGGAGACAGTCTGCTATCTGACCTTGAACAAGACCTAGAAAACAATTTTTGGCAGAAAATACATTGAGTAACTTTCCCCAGGGCAGCCACAAATTTTCCAGAATTGTAGTTTGCTCTGAGGTGAGCAGGGATCAACATCTTGGTGAAAAGATTCCACATGAAATTAAAACAAAGTTAGAAATCCTAGGCAATAAGAAAGTTTTGAAGGCATAAAAAAATTTAGTATAAACTCCACTTTCAAAAATCAGGCAATTTGTATATTGTAACCAATATCCCTTGTTCATGTATGTTTCAGAGTAGTATGCCTCCTAATACTTTTATTCAAACTTTATTTTATCATTACTCATGTTCTTCATTGTGAGAAAAATCTTCATTTATCCTCACATTACTTCACTGTCATTTTACTGCTAATAGTTACTCATAAGTTCTTTGCCATCTCTGACATTTATTTCCACTTTTTTATTCTATTATGCCATCTTTTTATTGGTCACTTTGACAGAGTTTCCTAGCAATTTCTATTCCTCACAGGGAAAAACCACATAAAAAATATGATAGAACCACTCAATTTAGCATTCTTCTCTGTGACTAGTACCTCAAAAATTCTGAACTACAAAACCTTTTACAAAGCTTTCATTTTTCCTCTGTCAGCTGTCCAGATGAAGTTCTTCATCCTTGCAATTACCCATAAATTAAGGGACAGAAGTATTACACAGGTCCTTGAGCAGGAGTTCCTTCCATCAGAATACTACCTCCCCTGGAAAGTCATTCATTAGAAGACAAAGGACATACCAGGGTGTTAAATTAACAAATGGATTCTGTGGTTCAACAGGAGGTAGACAATCTGTAGTGACAGATAAAACCCTTAATCCTTTTAATGTCAAATAATTACTTGGTAGTTTCAGATCTATTTGATTAGTTTCAAGACAGACTATTCATAGATATGAGCACGTAATTGTGATCTAAATAAAAGAATGCAGTTAATAAGACTAAAGCAGAAGTTCACAGTTAAATACTAAATCAAGACCATACAGGTGGTCAGGAAGCTTTAATGCAAAACCTAATAGTTTAAATATGTTAAGAAATAACTGTTTCAATACTCATACTCTGTATTCATTTCCTGTTGAATATTAACATTCCAGGCACTTTACAGTGGATAACTCAGTAACTCGCATTGAGGGAACTGGAATTAATTAGAAAAGTAATTTGATGTGTTTACCAAAAATAACATGGCATTCTCACAAAAAAAAAAATGGATATATCAAAATCTAAACTTCTACCTTTTAACTTCCAAAATTAACCTGAAATCAAATTTTGAAAGGTCTATGCATTTTTCATTCTTAGAAAAAGTGACTAGAGATCTAATGACAAAACCCATCTGAAAGTGTCTCTAAGTCATTTTTAAAGCATACTCTTAACTCTTTGTAGAGTCAAGGTTCACTGTAAAGACTTGAGTGAAAATGTTTCCTCCAGAACACTTTTACTATCAAAAGAGTTCATTAAATTCAGGAATAGCTCCATTTTCACTTCTGGAGAGATGTACAAAACTTCAGATTACTTTGGAAAACAAAGCTGCTGTATCAGCTAATGAACTTGCAACTTTCTCCCTCACAGCCAAGCAAGCATGAGTTCTGCATGACAGCACAATGTATTCATTGCTCAAAAAACTGATGTTGCTATAACTGAACAGCTTCAGCTAGATTTTTTTAATCAGTTCAGTTACATTCCAACAGATTAATAAACTAACTGTAATGAGATCACTTAAAGATGATGGGACAAGAAAAAAATTTCTCCTTTCTGTGAAATAATGTCATCTGAACATGCAATATATACTCAGACTTACCTCTCCAACAGAGCTTTCTTGAGGCTCTTGAAAAATGAACATACCTGAAGCATCAGCACATTTGTCCTAAATTTATGAAGAGGCTGTGGATAGAAATAACACTCATTCTTACACAGGTGGAACTGTGGTACAGGTGGAACTGTGGTACATCAGTAGTACCACTACTGTTGGCACTACAGGTTGCTAAAACTGCACTAACGGCACCTCAACAAAAAGCCTAAAGTGGGATTCAGGTCTCTTTGCTTTCTGTTGTAGCCCACTTACTGATATGTTTTCTACAATGTAAGTTTATTTTAGTGCAGGACTTTACTTTAAACTAATTCTAAAATGCAGATAAGCAACTGGAGGGCATTACCTGCATTTCCAGAGAGCACACTTCAGTTTAATTTTAGTAATAGAATTTCAGAGTGCAAACAATGCATTGCAGGGGGAAAACAACTGATACACTTCAGATCAGGATCCTGTTTTGGTTTTTTAATCAAAATAATAATGTAGACCATTTTAATAGCATCCAAGCACTCAGACGAGCAGACAAATGTTTAGGGCACTCTATATGAAGCAGGATATCATTTCTTAGAAATCAAATTAATATCAACTGCTCCCACTATTTCAGTCTTCCAGACATGCTCTAACCATAATGCTACTGTGTAAAAAAAGGTCAAGATGTCACTTCAATGGCAAATTAAATCCTATGGTGAATGTTACAAGCCCGTAGCACACAACAAATTAAGAATGCCTTGTTTCTGTGCACAGAATGGGTTAAAATACAAAATGCCAAAGCAGATGATGATTTCCCTTCCACATGTACAAAAGCAGAACTTCAGGTGCCCATTACTTTTATAGAAACTGAATAACACTAGCAGCCTCCAGAACCAATATTCAAGTTGCACAAGACCATTTTAGATACAATTTTTACACTGAAAGCTACATCCTCCATGAGGTCTGGTTAAAGCACTTGGATCATTTAGAGATCTAGAGGTTTAAGAGATAAAGGGAGACAAAAACCTCTCACCAAAGTAAATGCTATTTCATATAGACCATGGCAAACTACTGTATGTATGCATATGTGTGTGTATATACATATATATATGTACAGAAAAATCTATCTGTATTGTCTGATTTATCCATCTTACAGGCAACAACTAAAACAATGAGAAAGCCTGCCATGCATTTTAAGTGGAAAATGCTTAGCACTTCCCAAAACCGAATGCAGCATAAAGGAAATTAAAACCAATGATAATATCTGGAGCCTGTCCAGCAGACATTAATTTTTTATCTTAGTTTCTAAACAAATTGCCCACTACAGAAGTGAGTGCCCTACTATCAGTAAGAAAAATGTGAAGAAAACTTTTAAGTATAGAGAAGAGCTTTTATTCACACCTAGCTTAGAAGAGAAAGTGTCTCACAACACAAGGAAAATATTTACACAGTGCCTTCAATATTAATGCAACATTCTGTCAATTTCTGAACAATTTCTGCCTCACCAGCTCAAAGCAATATCACATTGTCAGTAACTGACTCCATCTGCAATTAAGAACAAAGGCATAACAGTCCTACATCTTTAATTCGGATTAAGCTTCCTAGGACTGATGTTCTCCTTGAAATTCCAATGGAATTTCTGCCACTGACTTTCCACTTCAGTTGGAAGTTTTGGTATAACTGAAAGATCATAGGATTGTCAGAGTTGGAAGGGACCTCAAAGATCATCTAGTTCCAACCCCCCTGCCTGGCTTCCAATGAAATGCATTAAAACTGAGCCATCATATGGCTACCAAGACCACAAACCATGACTAAATTACTTAAAAGTGTGATGCAAGAAGAATTCAGACAACTTAGCACTACCATTTCCTGTCCTCTAACAGATTTCTAACATATTTAAGGAGCCACACTTCTGAATACATTTGATCATTGAACTTTGCTTCTCTTAAATTGTACTAGTGAAACATTTGTACTGTTTTTTAATGCAAGGTGTTGTCATGTTTCCTTAAAGAAAAACTATACCACTAGAATGGTTTCCTGAAATAAATTACCAAATACTGCCATCTGTATCTTGTGATAAAAATTACTGCTTAACTGTAATAAAAGGACATATCTAAACAGCATGATCAAAATGTTCCTGCTGGACCAAAACAGTATTTGTTCAGACGACCAAAACTTGTGTTTTTAGAAGTGTGTGTAACTTGATTGTGTGATTTTTAATATATTTACATGTAATTTGTGTGGCATCATATCTCACATGTATTTTGCTTCAAATTCAGATCAACTGGTCATTGAAAAGAAAAAGTTGATCAGATTCAGCACCCAAATCAGGCAAGTCACATTTCAGCATGAGATAAGGTTAAAGGAACTTGCTTAGAGAACAAGCAGGAGGAATCTGGCTACTAATGAAGTTTTATGTGGCATTAACAACAATTCCATTTAAGGCATATGGCTGGTAGCTGATAAGAATTCTATCAATTTCAACCATCCATCACCATAAAGATTGATCCACTTTAAACTGATTTTTGCAATGCTCAACTACTAGATTCATAGATAGCCTGAAAGCTCTCTTGCACTGGAATCGCAATAGAAATGGCTGATAAAAATCTAAAGCATTCTTTGGAAGCTGGGTCAGAAAGGTACAAACATAAAAGCAAATAAAAAGTTTCTTTCCACATACTGTTACAGTAAAGCATGACATTTAGTGTCACATTAACCTACTTATATCCCATTAATTCTGCTAGTCTAGTTATTATAGTAAAAAAATAATCTTCTAGGACTATTCCAAAATAGCAGGGCAAGGCAGCATTTCACAGAGACTGCTGTTATACAGTAAAGCTAGAAAAAACATAAATCTCCAGCAATTAATACCCTCTTAATTTCAATATAGCTTTTAATAGTTTTTATTTTCCCTTATGTTCTTATTCTGTCCTCCAGTACAACAACAATAATAATAATAATAATCCAGCTTTATCAAAGAACTGTACAAGTTGCCTTTGTTTTCCATAAAACATTGTTTATGGAAACACATGGTGGAATTTCCATTTAAGTCACCAGGATATGTAATATTACACTGGATATGAAGTTTACATGTTCAGCCAAATTGTTTTTCACTGGCTACATCCATGAATAGAAAGTAAAGTAGTTCATTAACCACAGGCATTTGGAACTTCTAGTAATTCTACCTCATATTCAACTACCAAATTGCATAGCCTACATGTAAGAAAATAGCAAGACGTAACAGTAAAGAGAAGGAAGAATTCTCAGCTCTCTCTAGGCTTCTGAAGATGCTCCACATTTAAAACACATCAGAATCTGCAGTGAGATCAAATTACAGCTCCACTACACAGATTGATAAAGCAGGTAGTAAGTGTATTAATTCCCCTAGGCATCTGATCCGAACCAGGCATCCCTAGCTACAATCTGAAAATACCTAACTGATACCTGAAAACATGTCAGAAAAAGGCATCACAGAGAATCTGCTTTAAAAGCATGCTTGAAAACAAACCTCACTTATTGCTGTGTGCATTTGTGCACTCTAAATTTTAGAGTGTTCAACCAAGTAAAGTGAAGTGGATCCAATATGATTCTCAACAACAAGGAAGTACTCAAGTCCCATGTCTCAGGAAAAATCCCTGAAACTGTACACTGTAAACCAAAATCAACAGTCATGTTTGTACTACCTCATACCATCTCAACAGCATCCAGACTATAGACCACCTTAAGCATAAATACATCAGCACGTGGAGAAAGCAAACAAAAAAGCAATAGTCTGAGCAAGAGATTACATTCTTATTTTGCTTTTTTATTGTCATTTTTTAAGATTCACATACCTAGTCCTCATTGAAGAATGAGGATACAGTCATTACCACTATCTTCTCCTCAAGTACCTGAAGTCTGCACAATACTCTACCAAGATGTCTTCTATCTTAGGAAATTTTGGACAGCACAGAGTGGACATTACAGTCTTAATAGTTCTGACTTGAGCATCCAAACTCTAGAGAAGATTTCCAAAACACACTTTTGCACTTCTTATTCCCTACACAGAGTACTGGTACTGAGGTGCCCTACTCCTTCTGTTACTAAATAGCTCTATGATCACCTCACCTAACTGTAATTTGAATTATTCTCTTCAGACAAACACCTGATCATATGCTGGTACAGCTAATTTTTTATTTCACTGTATGCAGCCCCAGCCCTGCAACATCTAGGATGCCTATAAAAACCTTATTTCTGACAGTCAGAACAGATTTCAACTTGCACTTTTATACCTTCTTTATACTATTAAATAACCTTAAAAAAACAGAGTACAGAAAGGAGCCATATTTCAAAGTATTCTGTCTGCTTAGTTTTATCACTCCTCACATTAATATCCCTTGCAGAATCTGTCTCCAGCTATGTCTTTTATATAAAGATGATGAAGATGTACATTAAAATACCTTAGTAGGATTAAAAATAAGAAGTAAGTTTCATCACAATAGTATATCAGTACCCCAGTGAATTTAGTCATTACAGATTAAGTGCAATTTAGATTACATTCTTGTTCACTAGCAAAGTAAAGGAGGGTCCTATGGAGTCGATAACTAAGACAAGAAAAAAGAACGAAGTGTTTCAAGCAATAATTCTAACCACTGAAGTAAGCAAAGAAAGCAGCTACAATTACTAAAAAAAGTTTAAGCAGCAGCAACCAAAAAAAATGCCTCTCATACCTTATTTACTGAAAAAAAAAAAAACATATTCTTCAGCATAGTGTAAAAAAAATATCTGCACTATAAAAACTCATTACTCTAAACAGACTCTTGGAGGACAGTGCAGTTTTGAGTTAAAGGCTTAACTTCTAGATTCAGATTGCATCTCTGCCACTGACAAGAGCTAAGAAAAATACATGAAAAAGCCTGACTTTATAGACAGCAGGACCTGAAAATACACAGTATTAAGGGAATCAGCTAACTATGTAGCTGAACAACTGTCAATTATTTCCATGAGTCATGAAGAACAGGCTAAGTATCAAAGGACTTTAAAAACAATCAGATTTACAAAAATGTTTAGTAGAAGTTAGAAAATAAAACCCAGAAATTAACCTTACACTTTTAACTAGGATTTTTAACTATATAACCTACACTTTCACTCTACAAGCTCAAAAATCTCAATTGAAGAGGCATTTACATGGCTCAGACATGAACACATACACACCAACATCTAGAGAAGTTAAATGTATACATTCAAGATGCAGGACTAGACCCTGTCACAGCTAGCCTATGTAAGGCAACTGGATAAGGAAATAACTGAACATGTTAATTTTGTCATAGTAGAGCAGATGGCAGCAGTAATATGAAATTATTAAAAATGATTACTACATTTGACACACATACCAAACATTAAAGAAATTTTATATAGATATATTATGTTGTCTCTTCATCTAATACTATCAGAGATTAATCTATTATGCTTGCTTTCAGATTTATTACATCAAGAGGAAGAGGCCTACAACAAATACAAGGTAAAGTTCCTTTTGCAGTTCCGATCATTTTCTTAACCAATAAACTGTGACCCTCAAAACACTGTTAAAAATCAAAAGAATAAATTTGAAGATAAAAAAAAGTCCAAAAAATCCAATGCTTTCCCACTCTAATTGTACTGACTGATTTTTCCAGAGCACTTAGAACTCAAGCAGATACAATCTGTATTTTCCATGTGGTTGCACAGGATGTGCTGTATAAATGGTTACAGAATAGAACAGGGGAAAAGATCAATTACACCACTGATCCGTCTTATGACAGCAAGGATGCCAAATGGAGACATCTGGGACAGAAAAGTTCCAGTAATCCAATTACAAAATGCTATCAGGCTGCTGCAAGCATCCTTTCCTTCACTTATTGCATGCAATCACTGAAGACATCAAGGTTTACTATGCAGATTTGTTAAAATAAAGGCTACTAGTTAATTTTGTTAAGTTTCTCCAAAACTTCAGTTAATTAGGAATAGAAGACAAAGGGTTTTGATGCTTGTAAAAATCAGGTGAAAATGAATGATTGCAAACACTTTTTTCTTCTCCATTCTTTTCATAACAGAGTAGAGAAAAATATTCAGAATTGCATTTAAGTTACATTTTCAGGCACAACTTCTCACTGATATTTCACTTCAAACCTAGGACAGTTATTTTAAATCTTTAACCACTGACTGAAGAAAAACCTCCTCCCTCTCTCTGCTTCAACAATAGCTAAAATGGCAAATTACACAAATGAATATAAACCTTCCACTTAAGTCTATATGTATTTTATATGCTGAATTTATAGTCAGGACCGAGTTTCCTTTCACAGATTCAGCATTTGCCACATCTCAATTTTTAATAAAGTTTTTAAAGAGGAGTCTATACTTAGTGTAACTGCCAGACATTTTCCTGCATACTGTTTCAAAGTAAAACCATGACGTGCCCTGCAGTCTGGAGACCAAAACCAAAATGTAATGATTAGAAGTTCAAAGAGGCTTTATATTTCAGTTTACTGTTACATAGAATTTCAAGAGATAAAGAGAAGAAACTGGTTTTAAGTTTTAATTCACAGAAATACAGAACGTTAGAGGAGTTTTATCACTACTTTGTCAAAACACTATCAAAGATCCTGAGAGATAGAATAATGAAATTGTCAGGGTTAGAAGGGACCTTAAAGATCATCTAGTTCCAACCCCCCTGCCTGGCAGGGACACCATCCACTACATCAGGTTACCCAGGGCCCCATCAAGCCTTGTCTCAAAAGCTTCCACAGATGAGGCTTCCACAACCTCTCTGAGCAACCTGTTCTACTGTCTAACCACCCTCATAGTGAAGAACCTCCTCCTAATATCCAGCCTATATCTACCCACCTCTAGCTTATACCCATTTCCCCTGGTTCTATCACTGTCTGACGTCCCAAAAAGTCCCTCACCAGCTTTCTTGTATCAAGAATCTGTTTTACTACATGTGCCATTGAATCCATGCTGAACACTCCTCATTCATTCTACCTCTTTTTATTTTCTTTTTCTCCACTCTTACCACTTTTCTCTGCAGGCAGAACATTAGAGGGAAAGAACACTACAGATCCTTGAAAACGGCATCATGAGACAGGAAGAAATGTAAGTAGTGCCCTTTCCATTTTGGAACAACAGAAACAAAGGGCAGCAAGCTTTGCTGCACATTTTGCAGGCCCTCACTCTGAAAGAGTGAGAATTGCTACATGTGAACCACCACCATGAATTAGACTAGAAAAAGGAATTTTAAAGTAGAAGGTACAACTCTGGCTGCAATGGACAAAAACCTGTAATAACCAGAAATAACCCGGAATAAACAGGATGGGCTCAATATGTAAACCCAAAGGAAAAAAAGAACATGTTGTGCAGAAATAAGAAGATCCTGCCAATCTCTCCCAGCTAATTTCACACAAAACAGAGGGAAGTATGTTCAGAACTAAAAATTCTCTCAGAAAAATTATCACATTTAATGCTCCTTAAAAAAAATACACAGTTGCTTCTATTTATAAGAAAAAAAGCAATAATACTGGAAAAACCGTCAAATGCAACGTTTAGCCCCTGTCTAAATAAGGAAGACTATGCACCAAAGAATAATCTATTCTTTATGGTCATGATGAGGCTAAAAAATAACAGGCTGACACAGAAAATTAGGTCAGATCTTTGGCAGGAAAAAAATTGGTTTTAGCAAGAAGACACAGTAATAGGGTACCTAAGGAAGTTGTAGAGTCACTACCACTGAAGTCTTCTGTGGGGACATCAGATAGACATTTGTGAGGGACAAAGCATGGCTGAGCTTTGGGATGAAGGATTCATTAGACTGTCCTTCCAACCCTATCTTCTACAATTTCTCACAACTGCCAAGAGTTCTTCACACAGTTGGGGAAAGGGCAGGAGACACAGGAAGGAAAAGATAACAAGTAGTGAAAGAGATACCAGTCTTCAAATACTGCAAAAACAACCTGTGCAAACATTACAGAAACTTAAATTACAGAAGAGTAAGATTACTACAATGTTGTTATACATCACCAGCATCATTCTGAGTAGACTTAAGCTCAACAAGATACTTCCACCTGAACAAAGCTGATATGCTGGTCTACCAAGATAGCTTCCCTGTGTCAGACTTAGTAGTAACAACAAAGTTACCTGCAGAAAAATAGCTATTCCACTTCCATATCAGTGGTTTAATAAAGCTTCTGTATCATCCACCTGACAGCTCAAAAATTAACTTCAGCCTCTATGGGTAATACTTTTAATATTACGAAAGCAATGTTCTCCTTCTACATGTTTCAGTCAAAAAAAAAGTTATTTATCTGTATAAATTGCCCATGCAAAACACTTTATAATAAAAAGCCATAGAATCATAAAGCACCAGGTTGGAAGGGAACTCAAGGATCATTTGGTTCTGGCAGCATTAACAGAAAACTATTAAACCAGAACTAAAAACTGAGGTAAAAAGATACAGAAGACAGATGTTAAATCAGTTCAAAGGGAAAACTGAATAGGAAGCTTTAGAGAGTAGAAATACAAGCTTGAACTGTAGTACCAAATGACTAGGCAAAAAAACCCCCATGTCAATCCTGTTATGTACCACCTTTGCAGTAGGACTGGGAAACTTTATGGGAAGTAATTGCAGATGTCCATTTTAATTTGCCATTATTTACTTCTTAGGAAAGGATTCAATTTAAAAAGGAAAACAGATTATTTCAGCTATCTTGGTAGCACAGCTGGCACTCCACATGAAAGTGTCAACAAAACCTGCAATGCCAGCACATCACACCAAGAGAGAAATACATTTTATTAAAAAACCCTAGTAAGTTAAAGATTTTTAAGTAAGTTAATTATAGCAGAAGAGCAACACATTACTGCCTATTCTTCCCAGAAAAGAGGGCAAAAGAGAATGCCTAGAGTAAAGGTGTTCATTTTTTAGGTTGATACGCAAGGCATTTATCTCAATGATCAGATTATTATTTAACTTGATAAGAACAAAAAGTCAGACCACTATTTAGATACTTAAATAAGGATTTTACATACTAATTTCTGACTTTCAGAATCATAGAATATTCTGAGTTAGAAGGGACCCACAAGGACCATAAGAGTCCAACTCCTGACTCCATACAGGGCACACTAAAAAATAAACCATATACCTAAAGCCACTGTCCAAGTACTTCTTGATCATAGGCTTGTGGCCATAACCACTTCCTCAGGGAGCTTGTTCCAGTGCTCGACCATGCCTTCAGGGAAGAATATTTTCCTAGTATCATAGGATCACAGGATTGTCAAAGTTGGAAGGGACCTCGAAGATCATCCAGTTCCAACCCCCCTGCCTGGCAGGGACACCATCCACTACATCAGGTTACCCAGGGCCCCATCAAGCCTTGTCTCAAAAGCTTCCACAGATGAGGCTTCCACAACCTCTCTGAGCAACCTGTTCCACTGCCTAACTACCCTCATGGTGAAGAACTTCCTCCCAATATCCAGCCTAAATCCAACCTCCTCTAGCTTACACCCATTTCCCCTGGTTCTATCACTATCTGACCTCCTAAAAAGTCCCTCATCAGCTTTCTTGTAGGCCCCCTTCAGGTACTGAAAGGCTTCAATAAGGTCCCCTCGGAGCCTTCTCCTCTGCAGACTGAACAATCCCAACTCTCTCAGTCTGTCCTCGAAGGAGAGGTACTCCAGTCCTCTGATCATTCTCGTGGCCCTTCTCTGGACTCGTTCCAGCATCCCCGTATCCCTCTTGTAATAGGGGCTCCAGAATTGGACGCAGTATTCCAGGTGGGTTCTCACAAGTGCAGAGTAGAGGGGGAGAATCACCTCCCTGGACCTGCTGGCCATGCTTCTCTTGATACAGCCTAGGATATGGTTGGCCTTCTGGGCTGCAAGCACACACTGGCGGCTCATGTCAAGCTTCTCATCCACCAACAACCCCAAGTCTCTTTCTGCAGGGCTGCTCTCAGGCCACTCCCTGCCCAGCCTGTATCAGTGCTTTGGATTGCCTCAACCCAGGTGTAGGACCTTACACTTGTTCTTGTTGAACTTCACAAGGCTGGCATGGGCCCACTTCTCCAGCCTGTCCATGTCCCTCTAGATGGCATCCCTCCCCTCCAGCGTATCAACCACACCACACAGCTTGGTGTCGTCGGCAAACGTGCTGAGGGAAAACGTCGGCAAACTCGATGCCACTGTCCATGTCTCTGACCGAGGTGTTGAACAAGACTGGTCCCAGTACTGATCCTTGAGGGACTCCACTTATCACTGGCCTCCACTTGGACATGGATCCATTGACAGCCACTCTTTGGGTGCATCCATCAAGCCAGCTCTGTATCCAGCAAGTGAACTTCTCCTTGGTCTGTTTTAAGCCATTCTCTCAATTCCTGTCACTGGACATTAGAGGGAAGACATGAGCACCTCCCTCTCTGTTCCACCTCATATTACTTCTTTGGCCTATAAGCCTTAGTAACTGACACAGTTCTCAACAGAAAACCAAAACAAATAAACAAAATAAAAAGTCTTTGACCATCCTTCACTATGTCTGAGCAGATAGTTCAAACAAAGGAAAATTGTTCTCTCCCTCTTTTCCACCACCCCAAAGTACAAGCTCTCTGGACACACTAAAACCAGAAAACATATGTAAACAAGTAACAAAATAAAATCCTGCAGTTTGGTAAAAACTTACCTCTTCCCCTAAATGAGGCTATAGAGAAACTAGAGAAACTGTAAAGAGACTCTATTGCTTGGCCTATTAATGAGTAGATTTCAACCTGGACTGCTACTGAGAGTGGGCTGGGGAGTAAAGTACATTAAGCTCTAGTAGCACTGACACCTGAAAAAGACAAATATTTTTGCACATTTCCCTATTTAAAAACAACAGATTCTGAAGATGAGACTGTTACTACTGAAACTTAATTAAAACTGCTCCTTTCTCCCCATCTCTCTTACCCAGAGGACACTTTTAAGGCAGTATCAGCACCTACACCAGAACACATAACATGCACCTGCTGCCATCGCTTCAGTGTTACTTAAAATCCCTGGGCATTTCCTTTAGTTTGCACCACAAACACGGGGTTTCACTTGATTCTCTTGATGGCCTGTCAGTGCTCCTAACACTCAGCTGGCTGAGGATGCACCCAAGGCCCACGGCGAAGGCCGGCAGAGCACTGGACTGCGGCCCTTGCCTTTATTAGCTCAAAAACAAGGTGTAAAAAACCCACGACAGGGATGGCACCCGCCTGGGCTGGGACGCCTCCCTAGGGACCACAAACGCGGTGCTGCGCCCCGCCACCGCTGGTGGCGCGGCGCTGGCTCCCGGCTGCCCCACAGACGCCACCGTCGCTGCCGGCAGCCGGCCATCATCCGCGGGGCGCCCTCCGACCCACAGGCGCCCCCCTCAGGGCTGGGGAAGGAGAGGAGCAGACAGGACAAGAGCAGGGCGACCCGCGGCCGCGGTGGGAGAAGGGCGGGGGAGGTAGAACGAAGAGTGCCCGGCGGAGAGGGAACCCGCTGACGAGGGGCAGGCAGCGCGGAAGGGCAGCCCCAGCCGGGTGAGGTGGCGAAAGAAGCGAACGTTTCTACCTCCTTCTTTTTCTGTCCTCCCCCAAGCTGTCCGCAGAGGAGGAGAAGGAGCAGCAGCAAGAGGAGGAAGCGGCTCCCTGCCGGCAGGTTCAGCAACCGCCGCGGTGCTGTGATACCCAGCGCCATATTCCCGCCGCCGCCACCCGGCCGCAATCCTCCGCCGGCGAGCACCTGCAGCACAACTCCCCTCCTCCGCGCCGATTGGGCTCGGGCTCTGGCCAATCGCATCGCCCTGGGGCGCGGTGCCTCTTGGGAAAGGTAGTTCTTCCGCAGCTCGCTTCGCCACGTGCTCGGAGGGCCAGTTTCACATCATCGCGGTGGCGGGAGCGGGGCCGTGGGCCTCGTCCGGTGGTTGTCGCCTAGCTAGGCCTTGTTGCTGGGATCCTGGCAAGACTCACATGCTCAGCCGTACGCACAGATGATGTATGATGGAGACTGTCTCAGGGGTAGAATGCTGTAGTGAGGCTGTGGCCCCAGAGGTGTGGTGAGTATTTCTGCCCACCTGAGGATGGGGTGAGCAACTTTACCTGCCACATTCCCTGGCACAGCTACCTGAAGCACGAAGTGCAATTTTGAATCAAAATGGGGAAAAAAACCCCACACACCTCCCCCCATAACTAAACCCCTTTCTTTCCTTCTTTTCTATGTGTTTGCATACATATGCTTTCCAGATTTCACTACACACTGAAATCCCTCTTTGCAGAAAACAATATTTGTGTAATACACTAATACAGTTAATCTGAATTCAATTCCCAGAGCATTAGCTATGCAGCTGTAATTTCATAGAATTCATAGAATGGTCTGAGTTGGAAGAGACCTTAAAGATCATCTAGCTCCAACACCCCTGCCATGGGCAGGGATGTCACCCACTAGACCAGGTTGCCCAGGGCCACATCAGACCTGGCCTTGAACACTATCAGGGATGGGGCAGCCACAACCTCTCTGAGCAACCTGTTGCAGTGCCTAACCACCCTCTGGGCAAAGATTTTTTTCCTAAGATCTAATCTAAATCTTCCCTCTTGAGCTCTATGTCTAGGAGGAGACCAGTGAAATTTGATACTTTCATTCATAATACAGTCTTCAAATCAGTGATTACATATTTTTTCATACAAATATACACTGCAGTGCACAAGCCAGGTAATGTTAAATTATATATACATATTTTTTCTTTTTTTAGTTCTTATTTTTTTTTTTATTCTAGAATTTCAAGTACTCACCTTGTAATAACCTAAATAACCAGTAGTTATTTACATGCATCTGTGACCCAGAAGACTGAACTATTCATTTCTTCAGAGATTTTGCTATATCACTCAAATTTTATGAACTTACTAATCAAAACACCGTAAGAAATAGAAAGCTGAGGCACTGAGAAAATATTCAAAAGTATCTGTTTATTTGGGGTACAGAATTTTTAAAAGGTATTTTGGTGATAATATCAGATGCTAATTCTATGATGCTGCAGAAGTGCAGTGCTGGAGAAGGGGAGAACAATGGGGAGGGTTGTGTGATTCTGATCATGTTTGTTATGGTACTGCTCTTGAGAGCTAGCTCTATTGAGTTGGTTCTGTCATAAAATTATAAAGAGAGTTTATATTTGTGATAATGTGCATATACCTGGCCCAAATAAGTGTGTAACCGGGGATGGGCATCCTGACCTTAGAAAGTAGAACATTTTTTGGTGCTGGGATACAAATGCAAGACCATGGGACAACAAGGGCAGTACATTTTAGGTAAAAATCTTCTTAACAGTTAAGAGAGAAAAAAAAGTGACCTAAGCATTTTTTGTGAACTTAAACTTTCCTCCAAGATGTGTTAAACAAGAGTGTTTAAAAGCCTCCTGTGAGCTGGAAGACTATGTTCTTTCTAAGTATTACATGACCCCTCCTAAAAGTTGATAGAACAGCCAGTAAGCAGAGCTGTGTGAGCTGACTAGATCTCAGAGGAAAAAAAAGCAGCACGAGTCTCAGAGAGCAGAGACAGGGTGAGTGCAGGAGCAGGCAATGGAGTGAGGGTGTCTAAAACAGTAGCAAATGAAAACAGGTACTTAGGTGAGCAAGCAGCTGCCCAATGTGTGGCTCTAGAGACAAGCAGTGAAGGTTGTCTAAGGAGGGTGAAATGCAGAGCAGCTAACGTGAACATGACAAACCAACAGATCAGATTAACTCAAATCAGACCTTGCAGTCCAGAAATGCTTCAAAAAAATCTTTAAGTGAAGTTTTTTATTGCATGAGGGGAAAACGGTAGCTTAACAGTTCTCTAGAAGGGGAAAAAAAAAGTACTGTTTAGTAACACTTTAAGAATTAGTTATTCTTAACTTCTGTGCATACTTTGTTAGCTTTTTGTCCCTTGAAAAAATATTCTTTGTATGCTGTTTAATTTCTATTCATGAGTGAGGAAAATCAGATCTCACTGAATCATTGTTTAATATAATTATGAAAAGGTTTATAGGTGGAACTCAAACCAGTGTTTTTTTCTTTTTAAGTAACCCTCTTAAATTTAAACCTGACCTTTGTTGCAGCTAACCAAGGCCTGTCAGAAGATTTATATAAGTTAGGCAGCCATAGTCAGCCATGTCAAAAAAAAAAAAAGCTACTGCTCTGGTTGTCCAGTATTGTCTGCTACATCTTTCAGTCACCATTAGTTTTATTTTCGATAATTTTTTGGACCTTTTTTTTTGATTGGAAAAAATCTCCACAAAGCCCCAGCATTTTCTGCAGGAATACAGCATTAGTTCCTCTAAACCACACAACCCTTTCTGCAGTGTAGTTTTGTTTTTTATCAAGCCCATCACTGGAAAATTTAGTTCAGCAGCTGCCTGGTTGAATGAGAGAAAGCTCACATGAGGCTTATATGCTACAGCTTCTTAGGAAAAGAAATTGCATTTAAGTACAATTCAATATTTAACTGACCTGAAACAAAGCTGTTTGGTCATTTTATTAAGCTATAATGAAACATCTTACCTCTGGGAATTATTATGTGTTTCCTTAAAAATAATGATGCTAAATATTTGAATGCTTTTTAAGTAAAATTTCAAGGATGTAAAGAAAAGGTGAATGCCACTGTGTTTTGGGATCAAAATAAACAATGTGTCAGAATTTTCTGCAAGAAATTCAGACTTCTGTTCTAATTCCTGTATCTGAAATTCGTAGAGGTCAATAGGCTTGGAAAATGATCTATATTGTATAATGCTCTTCTTTAGAAGATGAGTGTGGTGTGCAGTTATGATACAAAGTGTCAAAGGCAGTAGAAGGGGCTACTTCCAACAGAAAAGATGACAAACTTCTGGACAAACACATTCTTAAGGACAAGCTTTTACCACTTTTACATGGTCATTTAACAGTCTCAAGGCAGAACTTGAAAACTTTAATGTTGAAAGATGGATTTACTCATACAATCAAATGGAAAGATATTTCCTCTTCTGGATTACAGCTGTCACCCTTAAGGAAGCTCTTTTTCATTCATGCCCCATTGATCCCTCTCTAACCAATGAGCCACATCACATCCAAGTCAGGTCCTAAAGGTAGTGTACTAAGTTATATTTCTTTCTTTCTCCTATTAAAGATGAAACGTGCAAAACACAACTTAGGAGTTGCTGAGAGATGCTGCCTCTGAGAGAGGCAATTTGCCATTAATCAATTGCTGTCATTAATAGGACTGTTACCTCTCACAGATGACTTTTCAAGATACTAAGACTCTTGGGTTTTGACCATTGCACAGATCCTAACACATGCTGTTAGAAAAAAAATCTTCTCACAGTGTATGGTTGGCAGTAGTGGAGCAGTTGCCAATTTCTGTTCTGGACTTAGGTTACCCTGAGTAAAGAAGATAAAACTTCCTAGTTACCTGTCAGCCATCCATCCAAGCTTAGCAATTTACAGAGTGAACTCAGAGTGAACTGTTACATTTCTCTCTCCCTCTCTTTTTGGGTTTGTTTGTTTTTAGGTTTTTTTATTTGGAGGAGTCTATGGAGGGGAAATTTTTGTGTTTGGTTTTTTCCTAAAGAAAAGAAAGGCCAACAGTAGGCCAGTCTGGTAATACTGAAAATATAGGGTGGACTCACATCACCTAATTCTCTTTCAGTTAATTTTTTCTAAACTAATCAAAGATACTATCTATTTTAGATAACATCTTGAGGATCAGACGAATCACTCTTTGAGAGCACTGTCCTGGTTTGAGCTAGAACAGAACTGATTCTGTTCAATAACCTTTCTTTCCAGCCAAAGCTCCTTTCAGTGACTGCATTTCTGAAGCTGGCAGTACGCTTTTCAGAAACACTGCCTGATTCCAGGGAATGGTCACACAGCACTTATTTTTGATGATAATACAGGCAGCTTATTTCAGAGTAGACATCAAACTGTTATTTGGTAGAAGCTGGGACAAATGAACACTATTCTTGGAAATATAATCAATAAATTTAATACTTTGGGTAAATAAATGGAAAGTGCATTTTGAAGCACAGTCACTACAATTACTTCACTGAGAACCCTGAACCTTGCATTTCTTAATGGTTGCCTAGAATAGGAGTTTTCTCTTGCCATATGTCTGGCTATTAACTTCTGGAGATACAATGGTAAATACATAGTTCATAGAGGACCTGTGAAGAAGACAGGAACATATTGAGGGACAAAATGCACAAAGCTTGTAAAAATTTATAGTATTGAAAAATCATACTCCCAGTTTCAACCATTATCTTGATAAGTGTCAGGGTGGATACTAGTTTAGGGAAGGTGCACAGAACACCAAGCTCACACGTCATTTTTTTACTATGCTTTGAGAGTCATCAAAATTAAGGACATGTAAAATACCTACTAGTCTTAGGTGTTAATATTTCATTAACAAATCAAGAGAGTATGAAAACTCCCAAGTCAAGCAGCACTGGTGGTTATTTCAGTAACAATCACTTTTACATGTCTCCCTGTGGGAAGGTTTAAATAAAAATGACATCTTTGACAATGCTAGTTATTTCTTCTCTAGGAAAGCTAAGACAAGTGTATGTCATTTCTGCATCAATAATGAGTCTTTTTATTTCACAGAGTACATTTTCTTCTGTTCCAAGCTGTTTTACCTGAAGATACTAAATATTTCTGTTAAACTCTGTTCAGATAGTGTATTTGTAATAGAAGGACAAATTAGTATTTGATTAGTCAAAAGAATATAATTTAAGGACTATTGAATATTGTTTAGTTTATTGTGGATAGTCAAAACAATTTTTAATTGGTAAAGGTGACAAGAATATCAGGAGAAACTAAAAATAAGTGTTTAGTCTCTTTAAATAAGCCATTACAGAGTTAGTTAGGTGCAGTAGCAAAATTTCAGTTATAAATAATCTCTTCAATAATGATATTAAGAGAGGAGCAATATGTATTCACCTAAGCATACTCTTTGGTGAACCTGATAGCATACAAAATTTTAATTGCCCCATTTTAGTACTCATCACTTTCAGACTCTTCTTGTATGAGTATAAAAGGTCTGATTTTCTCTAGAGAGTGTGCCATGAATGAGAATTTCATAAGGGGTCCTTGACTCAGTTTGTGAGAAATGGCAAGACCATGGATGGATAGGCAGGGTATGAACCTCTTCAAGATCCTAGGGAAAAAAAAGTAAGTTCTTCAAAGAGGATTCTGCTCTGCAAGAAACTGCTCTGTGCTGTTTATTGTTTAACCAAAGCAATATGTTTAGTTAAAATAATAACTCCCAGCTTTCTCCCTATGTCCTAAAAAAATCAAATGGTTCTAGCAAGACAAAACCAAACCATGGTAATTTAAAGTTTATCTCAAAAAACCAAATAGGCATGCCTGTTGAAGCTTTTTGCATATGGCATTTTCAGAGGAAAAGGATTCTGTAAGTTTAACTGTCTTAAATATTCTACTTAATAAAGTAAGCAAAAACAAATATGTAAATTATGATATTCATCCATATGAGGATAATTTTAAACATCTGATATTAAGCAAAGGTAATAGAAACATTTTAACAATCTGTAACAATCAGAGTAAAATATTATAAATTTCTTAATGACTTCTTTTGCATCCCTATGGATATTTATTCCTCACAGAAAGCAATTCTAACTTACTGCACACAGAAAATGAGACCAAATTTCCTAGGCTTCTAACAATTATTATTTTTAATGTTTCTGAAAGTTCACATATTTCAAACTACTGATATGTCTTCTACTTCATATTTAATATGGGAGAGATTGTTGCTGATACCTATTTATTTCCTAAAAAACTCATGCATTCTACTGGATACAGGCCTTAGTGAACCTCTTGAAAGTCTTCAGGAGGGACTGGGAATGGTAGAGGAGGAATGAGGAAGAGTAGTGCTGTTGCAATGGCAGCATGGTTTACAGGCTGTGAATATCTCGCAGTAGCTCTTCATTTCTATCATTCTGAAATCGGTTCAGCATTCTTTGAATGCTGCAAGCTATTTTATACTAATACTAAGAAAAAGAGTTGTTCCCTACTGAACAGGTCTTTCAAGCTATCACCAGGCAGTTTTCCCCCCTACATGCAGATAACTTGTTAACATTTCATTTACATGTATTTTAAAGCTTACCTCTGGTGCTGTATTGGAGGGAAGAGAGGGAATACACCATCAGAAGCCTTGTGGGCAGTGAGAAGAATTTCCATTTACTCTTCTTCCTCTGCTAGTCTGTGAAGACATGGGACTTACAACTTTTTCACTATATCCTTTTGTTTCCCTAATACAGGTCGGAGTGAGATCTTAAAGAATAAAAACTACAGTATCCATAAGAACTGGTAACCTGCATCTTGTGAACTCAATAGGATTAATCAGTACTGCCCTCCCTAACATGCCTCCATAAACTGTGTATACTGAAAGCTTCGAGAACCACTATTGACAGACGTAGATTATCTCTCCTGCAGTTAGCAGGTAACGACAACCTCACCTCACCTTTTCTCCATCCAGCTTCAATATACTTTCTGACTTCTTATAGAAAATTGTAAACCATCTGTCTCAAACAGCTTATTATAAACATCACACATATCCTACATAATGATTCAGCTGTTATCTGTGGTGATATGACTCAATACCTGATAATGTTACAGTAGGACTACTGCCCAAGGAGAATTCAAATGATTGCATGATTAAGCAGAGTCTGCCAGACGTGTCATAAGTCCTTAGTTTTGTGAGCTTTGGCACAGCTGCTGCCTCTGACATAATCAGCTTCCCAACGCAGGAGGAAATCCTTGCCCTTTTGAAACTTCATTCTACATCCTCTTGCATTTAAAAAAACCCCCAACCATTTACTTTAATTTATTAAACTTGGGCACCATGTTCCAATAACAGTAAATAAAAGCCAAAACATAACAGTAACTTTAGAGAACAGTTACAGGATAGAAAAACAACGATTAAATGTGATCTAGGGGTCATGTTAGTAACTCATAAAATACGACCTCTCACTGCCATGCAGTAACCATTTGGTGGTTCTTAACACAATTTTTCCATGCATAAGCAAAGAGATGTGAAATTGAATTAGTATAGTATTACTGCTTTTCTGTAGCAACTAGTGAGACCAAAACTGGAACACTATACCTACATGTGGTACCTACACTTCATGAAATGCAGATACAACCAGAATAATATATAAATTCATGAGATTAGTGTGAGCTCCAGCTTATTTTACAGTAAGGGCTGAGGAAGTTCAAAGCATTTAACTCCAAATTAAAATACAGTATAACATGATTACAGTCAACAGGTATATATGTAAAGAAAATAGCTCTAAGATATATGGAGACATTAACAAGAATCTGATTAGAAACCAAAGTTAGATTCATTCAAAGCAAGGTGCAAAATATCAATCCTATTAGTGGTGTGCTGTTTGAAAGGCTTCTAGTCTCTGTCACTTGAAATCAAAATTGAATGCCATTCTTACAGATATGTTGTAGTCCAAAGCTACAGCTTGTTTCAAGAGTGACCAAGTGAAATTCAGTAGTCTCTCTGAGATAATTTAAAGCATGTTTATAAGAATACTCTGCATTTACAATACAAATAATACAATGGGTTACCTTGAGTTTGTTTTGTTTCATTAATGGGTATTTTCAGTTCTCTTTGCAAGGCTCTTAACCTTCAAATACTAAAAAAATCTTCACTTTTTAAGAAAATTCAACAGTAAAGAAGCTGAAATGATGTCTTTCAGGCCAAGGACATTTATGGAAAGTAAAATTACTTGCTTGGTTTTCTTTACAAAATGTGTCAAAACAACTTCCTCTTGACACAAATGTAACCAGAAATATGAAAAACTGGTTGATTAAGCAAGAGATTACTGACTTGTTTCATTTCACTGACATTGTAGCTATAATTTCCTAAAATTTGCTTCAATCTACAAAACTATTTAGATATCACAGAATCACAGAATGTTAGGAGTTGGAAGGGACCTCGATCACTAAGTACTGCTTACAAGTTTCTCGTCAAGCAATTGAAGTTTAAATGAACTGTGGCATAGGTGGAATCCAGAGGACAGAATCTGTGATTCAATAGAAAAACAAACAAACAAACAACAACAAAAAACCCCCACAGTAAACAAACCAAAACAAATGAATCAGAAGAAAACAAAATACACCCCCCCACACATTTTATGCACATGATCTAAAACAAACAGAACTGCAAGGAGGAGCAACTTTTGTTCCTTCGTTTTCCAAAACTCAGTCAATCAAATAACTGTAGAATTAGTTAGGTTGCAAAAGATCTCTAAGATTGAGTCCAACTGTAATCCTAACAGTACCGAGTCTCTTAGCATCACATCTTCACATCTTTTAAATGCCTCCAGAGACTGTGACTTCACCACTTCCTGGGGTAACCTGTTCCAATGCTTGACAACTCATTTGGTGAAGAAATTTTTCTTCATGTAAATCTAAACCTCCCCTGGCACAACTTGATGCTGTTTCCTCTTGTCCTATCACTTGTTACTTGGGAGAAGAGACCAACACCGACCTCATCACAACCTTCTTTTAAGTAGTTGTAGAGAGTGATAAGATAGAAAGACTTGCCATAATTTGGGTGTGATCATCAGTCCTACAGAACTGACATTCTCAAGTTCTTCAGAACTCTGTTCACAATAAAAATTAGCACAGACCAAAGTAATGTTTTCCATATTTAACATTTACACTGTGGTGATTGTTTAATTTATATCAATAGATAAAATTACTTTAATGAAATAATTATGCCTAAGAACATAACATATAACTGGTACCAAAGTGAATATATTCTTTATTTCTGCCTATATTTAAATTAGTGTATATTTTGCATAGATATTTACCATCTAAAGAGAGTATAGAAAGAAAATGCCAACTGTGCAGAAAAGGTGTGTTGGGATTAAACCCCAAACCCAGCATTATATTTTAAAGGCTTCAAATCAGCCTTTACATCTAAAGTTTTAGAAGTGGACTGAAATTAGCAAAATATAATCAGTCTTCCCACAATCTAGTATCCTCCATCATTCTTTAATAAATTAATTAAAGATGGGCAATGAATCTTATGTCAGCAGATTAGTGTGTCACCATACACTGTGAAACAAATTAACCAGCAAATATATCGTGCTGAAGAATAGCATTGTAATAACTTTATGCTGTATCAGCAAGGACTTCTAATTTTTAAACAAACAACTAACTGTTCATTTTTTTACTGAACTTAAGGTAACTCTCGTGCAATGCTTGTGTTACCATTAACATGGCAAATGAAAAAAATTGCACTCTTTATGAAGTGCTTTAATGGTAATTCTAGGTTGAATCATCTCTTCCAATTAGGGGGTATTCAGAAAATATGAAATGTGAGTGCTCTTTAGCTCTGTATTAATATGATGGCTTAGTCACAATTTAGTGTTATATAAGCATGAAAAGGATACAACCTCTTGAAAAATGAATCCCAGCAGTCTAATTAATCTAATCACCACAAATCAGATGCTCCCTCAGGGATATGTTTTCTACTGCACATAAAAATACAGAAAGTGTAATCTATAGATGTTCAATAAACTACTATGCTCTCTATGGTACTATATTGTTACTACCTCCAGTATCACGAAGTGCATTAATATTTGTTGACCTTTTTGACCAGTTTTTCTTTGAAAAAAAACACTTGGGCATATGTCTGCTCTGCAGTCAATGCAACAAAGTAAGAAAACCACACAACACAAGCATACTAAATTGATAAATTACATTCAAGGTTTATAATAGTGAATGCCTGGATGTCTTTGCTGTAGTTGCATGGACTAAGGCATTTCTTCCTTCCAGATAATTTTAATGGAGGAAAGGTTTGTTCAGATTCTTCTGTTCCTTAGAGAACAACAGTGTTCCTGCTAGTACCACTTACAATTTAATTTATGAAGAGTAAAAATTTGGATGTGTTATAAGGCATGACCTGTGCCTCTACCATTGTTACTGCTCTAGCCTAAGTTACTGCAGCTGCCTGTTTATATCTGACAGGCCAGCACATACAGCTGTGAATGAGACCACATAGAAAAATGAGTATTCAGGAAATTGTGATTGTCCATAGAAGTAGATATTAATGAGATAAACAACCAGGCAAACTAAAACATCCTGAGGGAAACAGAGTAAGTTCTGTTCTAACCCAAAGCAAGACACTGACAATATCTGGAATGCTCTGCTATATAAGTCAAATAAGTTTATTATAGAAAAAAGCAAAGCTTGTGAAATCAAATATTGTGTTTGGAAACAGATATAGGAAAGTAAAAAAGCATATACAGGATTGGTTTTTATTTCTGGTTTCCTTTCTGCAGTTAGCTGACTCCAATGCCATGCTAACTCCCAAGAAAATTCCTCCAGCCTGTCCGATCTGTGTTGCAATCCCATAGACATGGCATGTGACCAAGTCTGCCTTTGCAAATATATTTATGATTGGGTTGTTAATATATTCAGTATGATTTCTATTTTTCATGGTTTAAGCCCACCCAGCCAGCAACAAAGCTGTGCTCTAGAGCCTTCACCAGCTTTATTGTCCTTCTTTGGACATGTTCCAGCACCTCAGTGTCTTCCTTATAGTGAGAGGCCCGAAACTGAACACAGTATCCAAGGTGTGGCCTCACTGGTGCATAGTCCAGTGAGACAGTCACTTCCCCAGTCCTGCTGGCCACACTATTTCTGATACAAGCCAGGATGCTGTTTGCCTTCTTAGCCTCCTGGATATGCTCTATTTGCCATGTTCCTGATTTTTTGCCCTCCTCGGGGGGCTGCTCTTCTACATTCTGGGGTTTGGCCGCTGTCACTCTTGCCACTCTTATCCCCACCCATGCTGAGTCAGAGCTGCTGCCTGACAGGGATCAGCAATTCCCCACACTGGCAGGGGCTGGGGCACCCTCCCTCTGCACTTTTGACTTCATGGTTCTTCAGCCTTAGGAGAGGTCATCCTGCACAATACTTCTCTCTGAATCCCTTTGCCTCGGAGTCTTGGATGGATATAGGATCATAGGATTGTCAGAGTTGGAAGGGAACTCAAAGATCATCTAGTTCCAACCCCCCTGCCTGGCAGGGACACCATCCACTAGATCAGGTTACCTAGGGCCCCATCAAGCCTTGTCTTAAAAGCTTCCAGGGATGAGGCTTCCACAGCCTCTCTGGGCAACCTGTTTCACTGCCTAACCACTCTCATAGTGAAGAACTTCTTCCTAATATCCAACCTAAATCTACCCTCCTCTATCTTACACCCATATATTTAATTTCACATGGAAGAGTGTGACAAGCTATACTCAATTTTTGTAATTGATGTGGCATAGGGAAAGAGAATCTCATTTTGCGAGTATGCAGTCCTTCAAATTTTTGCTCCTTGTTTTTCTGCTGCAACTGTTTCACAAGCACTAAAGCAAGCCTCTGAAAAATACTATGCTAGAGTTAGAGCTGAGGGTTAATTTTAAAAATCAAAAACATATGGTTTGTCTGTTCCCAGATGAAAAGTTAAATCAGAAAAAAACATAGTTGGCTTTAAAGCCATTTAAACATCGGCTTATATGAAATGTTTTCAATCTCTGTTAAGTTCTATGGGGAGAATCCTTCAGCTAATTATTTAAAACATATACATGCATACAAACGTAAGTACTCAGAGCAAAGAGATTCAGCTCTGGATTAGGGAATGCAAATCAGCTCCAGGAATACAGCAGCAAAGCTAACAAGAGATTAGAACAGAAGCTACAAAGCTAACAGGGGATTAACTTTTAGAAGAGCTTACCAGTTTATCATTATGAACAAAAAATAGAACATAAAAAAGGAGATTGGAACAAAAATAACCATGAAGGAAAACATACAGGGTAAAACTACTAAATTATAGCTGCAGTGACCATATTGCTTTGTGTTTCTAAGCACAGGCCTGATCATACACTTCATGCCACAACCGCCTTACATCCAATGGGGTTCAAGCCCAAGGTAAAGCAAGGTGTTTTAAGTTAATTTCAAAACCTCACCCACATTATTCAGCAGTTGAGTTTCAAGCATGCTTCCATCTAGAGTTAGATGGAGCCCTACCATAAATAGGTAAAATGGGTTTGCCTTTAAAACTATAATGACTGTTGGGCACAGACTTTGGTTACTCAGCTCATACTACTCATGTTCCCACCACACACACACACATATGTATATATAAAAGAATATAAATCTGAATGACCCATCAGTCAAAAGAAGGGTATAATCTTTTTACCATACAGTTGAGAGACACTAAGGACAAGAACTTAGAAGGTTTGTGGAAATAACAGGTTGTCCTTGGCAACACTGAAAATGGTTTAAGTCCAATTAAAATTTGTCCTGAAATGTGGAACCTGGCACCCAAAATTTGTCTGCAGAACAGTAGAATTACATTGGTTGTTATTTTACACATACCTCTTAAGTTTTATTTTTATATCTTCATAGTATAATTATATCCCACTTAATCAAACCCAAGCTCAGTATGCTGACCTGTACCATCCATTTGAATGAGAAACTTGAAAAGGCTGAGAAAGATGAACACGGTTCAGAGGGACTTGTCCTATATTATTAACAAGGTTTCTCTTGTAAGCTGAATGCTCCAGCTTTAGGTTCTGCTTTGATGGGAAGGGTCTTTTCTTTACCTCTGTAAGGGGGTAGAGTGGGTAACAGATGCATTTCTGACAAGAAATATGGAAGAGATTTTCTTGTGACTATCAGACATATCCAACTTAACTCTCATACTCTTACCTGCACTGTTTTTCTCTTAAAATATTGGTTTGACCTGCTTTTTCAAGTTTTAGCTATCAGTAATTAAGTATTGGTTTCCATTCCAGAAGTAATAGGAAAGTTACAACACACAAGTGATATGGAAAGTAATTGCAGTGAACTGCAGGTCCTTTCTGAACAGGCAAAAAAACTGTACTCCCTTAGAAAGTTAAATATTGGAAGACATAACCTCCATACACTGGCAAATGAATTAGGAAACCTTCCCTTGGTAAAGCTGGGAGTATAGGTAAAGCAGAATAAAAAAAAAAAAAAGAAAGTCACAATTTGCTACAGCCTTCCATTACCACAGAGAATACACGTGAAACATCATAGCTATTCATTTCTGTCTGTCTAAAACAACTACTTTGTCCTCAAATATAGAAGGAGTTAACACACTTACTTAATGTAATTCTAGTCCTCATGAAAGGCTTCAAATTTTTAAACTTGTAAATTTCAAGGTCTTCTTCCTAGTCTTGTCTTTAGATTGCAGGCAATGCAAGTTGGATACCACTCTGTATCATGGTCACTAAACTTCAGATATACATTTCTGGTGATCTGAACTTAGCTTACTCAGAAACATTTGCTCTCCACAAATATTTCAGTGAATCATACCTGTTACAGATGAGTTAGCAGCATCCCAGAAGGATACTTAAGTAAATCTGTGTACTTAATTTTCCACTGGTAGTGCCTTATAAGACCTTTAAACCAATGCAAAGGGCAAATCCTTTACCATCCCTATTTAGTGGGATGTTACATTGCCTTTGGACAGGTGTAAATTAAAATTATCCACGTACATTTGCTTGGGATGCTGGTTTAATTACATTTTCCAATTTAATTATGCTGACATAATATCTGTGACAGGCATATTGCACATTATTTCACTTTTGGGTCAGCCAGTCTCAAACCATTCATTATTGAAGCCCCATCATTACCATGCCTGCATTAAGCTGAAGAGTGTGTTTGTGATGGTGTCACACCTGAATGGTGCAGGTTAAGGAGGACATGGTACTGTTTGCAAATGTATATTCCCTCCACTGTTATAAACAACTAACCTTCAAGACAAGAGTGCCTGCATATTTTACTCAGATCTCTGTGCTTATTACACAGAATAACATCTGTAACTTTTGAACTGCAGCACTATCTTTAAAATTTAAAAATCTAATCTTTAAATAAAAAGAAATTCTGTGGAATTTCCTGTGAAAGCCATAGAAGTAGATGTCCTTTACTTAGGGCAGTTCTGGGAAATGTAAACATCTTCGTCTTAATCTTGTAGGCCTTACTGACACTCTTCTAAGAGTCTTGGAAAACAATTTCAGGCTGACAATAGTTAAGCCCCCAATACTGATATCACCTGTTTCTTTTTTTTTTCTGTGAGGTAACTGCTACAGTTAAAATGCTCTCTCACAAGAGTCACAGAACATGGTATCAGGCAGCAGCACAAAAACAGAGAACAGCAGAAATACATAAAAGAAATTGCAGGCTTGCAGTTACTGTAAAAAAAATGCTCTGGGAGGTTTTTTCCTCACTTTTTTTCAGTTTTCAGCTCCTGATTGGTATGTCTAGATTTTCTCTCTGGTTGTTGGTTACTTGTTTTCGGAAAGCAAAGTCCACTTAGCTGGCTTAGGAAATTATAGTAAATCAGGAAAATGGCAAACTTTTATAGACTCTGCAAACATATTTCTGACCTCTTAGTTAGGTTGCTAATAATGGATATTGTGGTGGCCACAACTTCCTGAATTGACTTCTGCATTCCAGCTGAATCATGATCATCTATTTTGATTTTTTCCAGTTACTTTTTCTTTTGCCTGTGATAGGTGTTGTATATCAGCTGACAATTGCCATCACTCCCCAGCAGGGTCAGCCAACTGCAAGGACACTTTGCCCACTAGTTTCTTAAAGGAAACTGGTTAGTAAAACTTAGAGAGGATTAATTGTTATTTTGTCTTTCTGTGACACTTCTAAGTGCAAATAGAGTGTCACACTCTGCCACCTAGTGTAGATTTACCATCAACTATGCAACACTCAGATGAACTCCACAGTCATTAGGACCTCATTACACTTAATTTTCATTAACATTCATTACTCTTAATTTACTCTTGCATCATAGAGTGTGGTTTTGCTGTTTCATTCCTTATGTGGTTTTTTAATAGAATTTGGGCCAAACGAAGACACTGATGGTGCTAGATGCTTTTACTACAGACTTCCTATACAATTTCTTGCTATGCAATCTAAATCTAAATGTGGCAGACTTCTGGGAACAATGGTGTACCTGAGTTTTTTCTGTTGGTATTTCCCTACTTCTGTGCTTGCTTCACTTTGCAAATCCAGTGTTCTTTTGGTATATTTTTGTTTGAATATTCAACTTTAAAAATGTAAAAAGGTGCTGGAGTGAGTCCAGAGAAGGGCCACGAGAATGATCAGAGGACTGGAGCACCTCTCCTATGAGGACAGACTGAGAGAGTTGGGATTGTTCAGTCTGCAGAGGAGAAGGCTCCGAGGAGACCTTATTGTGGCCTCCCAGTATCTGAAGGGGGCCTACAATAAATCTGGCGAGGGACTTTTTAGGAGGTCAGACAGTGATAGAACCAGGGAAAATGGGTGTAAGCTAGAGAAGGGTAGATTTAGGCTGGATATTAGGAGGAAGTTCTTCACTATGAGGGTGGTTAGACAATGGAACAGGTTGCCCAGAGAGGTTGTGGAAGCCTCATCCCTGGAAGCTATTAAGACAAGGCTTGATGGGGCTCTGGGTATCCTGATCTAGTGGATGGTGTCCCTGCCAGGCAGGGGGGTTGGAACTAGATGATCTTTGAGTTCCCTTCCAACTCTGACAATCCTATGATCCTATAAAAGTACAGCTACTTTCTAAATCTGTCTAGCTACATCTTGAACAGATACTTGACTAAAACCTGTGGTGATACAAGCACACATGCAACTCTTGCACAGTGGTTTTGTTTGGTTTTTTTCCTTTTATTTTCTCTGTTGAAATGGTGTTAAATATTGCAATAAGTGGTACAATACAAGAGAAACAAAGCAACATTGTGTGGTTTTGTTATGCTCACAAACTGTAAATGAGAGACTATAAAGAAAGGAAAAATAAGCAATTTTCATCCCAGAGCTCCACATTAACATCTTGGAATGACAACCATAAAATTGTAAATGTCCCAGTGAAATGGAGGCAGGTGGTAATGACAACTCTTTCAAACTTCATCAGAATCTTCAGGGTTTTTGAATTCTTCAGGATGTAATACATCCACATGGATTATAGTTGGCTTTGGATGCAGCTGCAGTTTTTGTGAATGAAGGTAACTCTAAATCTAATAAACTTGGTGTTTTGACATGCTTTTTACATAGATGATCTTCAACAAATTAACATTAAGTAGCTGTGATAAAGTAGACCTAGACCACCTTTTGTTATATATCTGTGTAGTTGTTAATAAAGATTCATCAAACTGGGATGCTTCTGGCAGGGCTGAATGCTACTAGACAACTTTTTTCTTACTACTCTAGGGAAAAAAAAAAGAAAATAATAAAAAAATAGTCCTTAGATATACTCTTGACAAAACCTGGAGACTGGAGATAATGACAGAATGGTCTTGTTGAAACACTTAGATCACATAGCAGGCTGAAGATATTAAATAAAATAATGTTTTATACATCTATAAAGAAGAATTGTGGTCCTGGGTCACAGACAGGGGACTCCTCAAAAGGTTTTACAGGGGAAAACTAGATCACAGTAACATCAGTGTAATCTGATCCTTGGCTGTAAACAAAGAGCTGGAGACTTAATCTCTCAGGGTGATATCTCTGACTGCAGTGTTGGAATAGTACACATCTACTGCTGTTCAGATTTAGCACACTGGAGAAAGCAGAGAAAACTAGAAATCACTGAGTGCTGAGAAAATGCCTTAGAGGAAGAGACTTAAAACCAATCTGTTTAGCATGTCAAAAAAAAAAAGACTGAAAGGTGATTTGATACAATGCACAAGTATTTCCTTGAGGAGCAAATACCTGGTATTAAAGGTCTTTCTACCTTGGCAAAGAAAAGCTTTAATAATCCATAATAACTAGAAGCCAGACACAGTCAAGGTAGAAAGAGGACATGCATTTTTTAAAAGAAGGATGTTTGTGCACTGATTCAAACTGAGGAAAAGAGACAGAGTCTAAGTGTTTGATCTTTGGCACAAGATCAAATGACTTCTCATAAAATAAGCTGTTGGCATCAACTGGCTGAAATTTATTGGCAGATACCATATATAAGGTCAGAATAGATAATCTAATGCTCCCCTCTGGCCTTAAACACAAGTCAAAAATACCTTCCTCCCAAAATCTATGAATATTAATTATCAGAACTACAAAGCCAAATGTCATCTGCATTCACTACTGTGTTTCAGGGTAGATGCTAACAGTTAGCTTCATTAGTAGATGCTGAAAGTATACATCTACTTTGAGTATTGAACTCTACTGTCAGAAGTCTGAGTAGAATATTATGGCAAACAAAGCTACTTAATTCATGTAATATAATCAATTCAAAAGATGGTATGAGTTAGAGTCGTGATGTCATGAGGACAAGATCTGAGCAGCAATAACCCAGCACGGTAAAATAGAGTTCTGCTTCTGTTTCAACAAGAGCAAGTGCCTTGTGTCATTCATCAAGTTAGCAATCAGATAACCAGTAGGTGAGTTTTCACCACACATTATGTTGTCTAGCAATGTGATTGCTCCTACTGCTTGTGCAGATCCCACCTGCCAGAGCACAAAATATTTTTTTCAGCAGAAGGATCTTGTGTGTGTAAAAGGCCAGGAATACTTAACAGATCATGAGTGACTATGCTGCAATGAACGCATCTTCTGTGTCAGGGGGCTGGCATCAGCAATGCCTGGTACCCACCTAGCACACCATGTTATGTGCTCTTCCAGCACATAACACCATGCCAAACTAATCAATGGTATGCAGTCAAAACTCTACAAAACTTTGATTAAAGCCTGTAAATTAATTCCAGTCATTCTTCTTTCTGTCTTTGTCATTTATGTATTAAAACATAAGGATTGATCCAATTACTTGGGTGATTTAACCATATAAAACCAAAGAAAATAAACATTCTTAATAGAAACTTTTCTTTTAGTTCACAATAAAACCTTAACTGGGTATATTACCTTATACTATCCTGTAATACTAGTACTGGTTGTACTAGAAAAGAAGATATAAAGGTGTTTGCCAAACACAGAATTGAGGAGGATTTAAGTTCAGTTGTGATTTATACAAAACAACGTTCACCTCTCTTACCTGGTTTCTTAAACATTACAGATTAATTCTATGAATGGATAAATGCACTATATTTTGCAGAGAAAAAGATGAATGCAACAAATTAACTGAAGTTAAAATTTTTATGTTGATATTTTTCTCTGTGGCCAAATCTAAAACCATAGTTAGCAGTAATACTTATACCTAGAAAAGGCTGTTTAATTTATAGATTAGTCTGACTTAAAGCTGAAGCTTCCAGGCACACAATAATAGCTTGCTAGTGCTTATAACAGAATTTAAACAGGAAATCAAAAGGAAGTTTTGGCAGCTGTTTATTGCTACATCAAAGTAATCCTGAATGAAGAATAGAACTGGTAACAGTCTAGTTATGAACAAGTCCTGCACAAAAAAAAAAAAAGGATATTAAATAAATCTCAGCATTAATATCTCCAAAACAAAGCATAAATCCAAGACTTCAGTATTCCTCATTAGGGTTATATTTTGCATAATGTCTAGATAGGAATTAAGTTTATTTTTGTGACTTTTGAAATATTTAATTGAAATATTTATTATGTCTGAGTTTAAAGTACAAGTGGACAGTTTTTAGAGAAATGAATTAAAAGTGCACAAAACAGATCATGCCTATGTCTGTATGGTGAGGTCTGGAACATCTCAATTTCAGAAGCAAGTGTAGGACTTGAGAGCTAGATTTTGATAAGCACCTCTGTGACTGGAATTAAAGGGTTCATAATCAATATTGAAACTGCACGATAATGACTAAGCTTAAAGACTTCACAGTTCAGAATCTGATGCAAAGAATTTGCCCTTGGGAATAAGTTGAGGCAGTTTGTTTCTAGAGGTAATCACTATTAACTTAGGGTTTTTCTCTGCAAGGACAAATGAGTAAATCAAGTGTGTTTTGATAATTTACATATAAGGTACCTTCTTAATTGTATTTAGCCATAAAGCAAGACACTTGAATGCTGCATGGGTAATTGATCTCCAAAGTATTTCACCTATGTTCTCTCCTCTACATATTTCAAGTTGACATAGATGGCATAGAAGAAGCATTCTTCTTCTTCCACTTCCCTTTTGGGGCAGTTTCACACTCGCAGAAATGTAGCAAAGGAGAAATCCCTGCTCTCTGCCATGTCCAAAGGCTACAATTATGCAATGTCCTTATGTAAGCCTCACAGGCTCTGAATGAAGAGAAAAAGTTGATTCCCCTCTCTCTGCATATATCTGCAAAATTTCTGGGCACAAAATACCCTCTCCTGAGGTCATACACATCTGTTTTGCAAGAAAATCATCCTTCCAGACTTAGAAGCATCTTTGAAGTTACTTGCTAGTGGCAAAAGGAGTTGTAGCTCTTAAAGAACCATCACAATGATCACTTCAATTACCAGTGAGCATGCTGGGGCCCTAGCAAGAATGATCTGATCTTTCCTGAATTGTCAAACCTTTAATGTGAAGATGTATAACCCTTATTTCTGCATTGCCAAAGATGCTCCTGACTCAGGACTGTACATCTTTGCCTGTGAAACAAAGCACACAGACTTAGAGCAGGCATGTTTCAATCACTAGCCTGTTGTAAGATTCAAAATGGAAATCACTTGTGATTTTTTAGAGCTTATTTTCTGCTCTAAAACCAATGGACTGACCTCTTCAAAAGCACATTCCAGAAGATGCATATGAAATACAGCTGAATCAATCAATCAATAAATAATAATAATTAAAAAATGTCACTTCCATGTACTAGTATCTCCAAAGACATTTAAAAGATGCAGCTTTTGCTTTATATTAGTTTAAAGCTGTCCTCATACTGCCTAACATTTAGTACCATATTGAATTTTCCCTTTATGGAGATGTAATAGAAATAGTAATTTACATTTTGAGGTAATTCTAGCCTAATGAAATGTAATAGTCTATGTAATTAAGTAAGTCTTTGTATAGATCCTTTCTTTTATGGTTACTATGGAAGATGCTGTAACTGGCTCATGATAAAAAGAAAAATGCTCATCTTTCTTACAAAGATCACTGACAAAGAAACTAATATTTTTAATGGTTTACTTTACATAGCACTCCTTTACTAATTTTATAAACCAACCCCTACTAAAGAGGAAAGAATAATGTTTGTTTAGCTTACATCTCCAAATGTGACAGCGGCAACCCTTCTGAGATTTATCTGAAGTTAATTTCAACTATCTTAGGTTGTTAATTCATAGCTCCCCTAGGTAAACCATTATTAGTTTCTAGCCTGTGTACTTTGAATGTAGACCAAAAGCAGACACATGTCATAACATGACACCAAGTTCAGATGATAAAATCTGAAGAAATCTGATTGCCAGGTTCCAGACCTAGTTCATTTCCCTAATTACTGATTCTCATTTCTAGTCATGCAGCTTTCACCTAAAAAAAGACATAAATCAAAATCCAATTGCTAGAGAAATATAAAGTGTCTTTAGCACAAAAAAAGACCACCCTCAATGTCACCTACTCTGTGTGGACAGGGCAGCTATAAATTTGAACATCTTTGGAGCCACACAGCTTGAGAAAGTGCTCTTCTCCTTTGTGCACTTATAAACCTAAAATGTCTTCTGAGAATAATCTGCAAATTCTGTAGATTATATTTAAGTGCTTACAAGCTTCAGGGAAAAATGGAATTCAGCAACAGATCAGGATAAGCAATATTGGAATTAAAGCAAAAATAGCAGATCCTGGTTGTAAATAATAGGCTAAATACTGCCTGAGAGTTCAGCAAAAATGCTGAACATAGAGCAGATCTAGAGGAACTATGCTGCTGGTGATAATTTTATTTGTCCTTAGTCACAGAAGGCTTCAGCTGTTGTTCAACCTTCATGAGATGTTAAGTTTTTCTAGGCAGCAGGTCACTGCTGCTTCACCTGCTAAGCCTTAAGCAACAGCTGTAAGAACGTGGGGTATTTTTACATAACTGAATGGACATTTGAGCAGATAAATATATGCAAATTAGACTTTGTTGTCAGAACAATATCTACTAGATCACTTACTACAATCTGGGTTCCTGACTGCTCTCCATAAAACGAAGAAATGACTACACACAACCACCTCTCCCAGAAAAATTTAAAATTAAAGTTGCACACTGAATTTGAAAGGCTGTAAGAGAACTAAGTGTCTGATCTGCACTTGATGTGAACTGGGAAACAGTGGAATTATACAAGGGAAAGCTATCTGTTGAGTCTGCTCAGACAAGTTAAAGCAACATTTACAGCTAACTAAAGTGCAACCTGCAAGAATTGCACCTGTATCAGTGAAGTTTTCTAGAAGAGCTGCTGAGGATTTCTCTGCATAGGGTTTAATGCAGACACATCACACCTGTGAGATTATTATATATAAGCAATGAAACTTTCTTCCTGGCTCTCTGGAAAAATCCAGTCTTGTAAATAGCTGCTGTAACAGAGAGAAGCCTCAGTTTGAAGATGCAGGGTTTGCAGAATCAGTATGGCCTGAGGAGTTCCTGCTTTGGCAAACTGTCACAGCTTCATTCAGCTGTTTGCTGGATTCCCCTTTGGACTTAAAACAGAAACATACACAGAGAAAAAGGAAGGAAGGAAGAGACATCAGTATTTAAAGAGACTACTTTGGCCCAGGTTGAATATGCAATATTCACATATACATACGTAATCATTAGATTTTACACACCTGACAGGCTGGTAAGTTGCAGAAGCAGTAACAAAGGCAGGTGTGAGGGGTCAGAGGGTGAGAGGAGCTCCTGAAATCAACATTGCCACTGAAGTCCTTTGTCCAAAAATGAAAGCATTACTTTCATATCACTAACTAAAGGAATACATTGACATTTTCATGCTTTGGAATATATGCAGCTACTAACTGGAGAGAATTGAAAAGAAACTTCTCAAGGATGACTACCATGTTTTTCCTGCATTTTTCTCTGACTTAGTGATCATTGTCAGGCAGAATATACTGGATTGAAGTGATCAGTGTTCTCATCTACAGCATAGCTGTGATTCTACTGAGCAGAAACAGACTTGGTTTCATGTGATGAGTACAACAACATTGCTAATAACTAATGGTGATACTCCTAGACTAAGTGATAAAAGACTAAACATTATAGCAGTAGGCATAGAAACCTCACTTCAAATCAACTCATAGATTTCATACTATGGTTGTGAATACAGCTTCCTTTATGGCTTGTTTTGGCTGTAACACATATGGGTCTATTTATCTCTAAAGTGCATCTAAAGGGAGTATTTAAAAGGAGTTGAAAATCTATGGAAGTCAGACTGTTGCCCATTTAGGAACATAATTAAGTAGAGGAAAATAGATACTCTTAACAGATTGAGCAAAAGCCTGCATAATGGCATTTTCTTATAGGTCTTCCTAAGAACACTGCTGTGATTTCTAGCACCAATGTTATGGGCTACTTGTCTGCAAGGAAACCTAGCATCCATAAGTTACTACTTTACAGATGTGTTTAAAACCTGATGTAAGCCAAAAAGGGCTAGGCAATAAGTAACCATCATTGGTAAGGAGGAAGCTCTTTTGGAAAGTACTTAATTTAGGAGCATAATATAAAATAAAGCAGTGTGTTAATAAAAATCAGAATTTGGGGTAAAATATGCTGAACAATAAAGGGGAAATACAAACTAAACTATTCTAAATAATCAGCAAGTAATTAAGTCTGAATTTCACTGCCAGATATATTGAATGTACTGTCAGACAATATCACTTGGTCAAAGATTCAAGCAAATTGTGTGTGATCTTTAATGAATTTACAACATAGGCACTGAGCTCATCTGCCAGATGAAAGGCCTCATGCAGCTCAGAAGAAATCTTACTGGCTTAGAGATTGTCTGATAAATGTTTCAGCTGGTAGTTTGCAGTGATGTGTGGTTACATGCCAGCACATGAACATAAAAACTCATGTGTCTGTAAAGATATGTGGGTATGTTATGTCAGTAAATTAATTGCATTTATCATCTCTGCTGCTGAAATTTCCTGCAAGACTAACAAAGACAGATAACCCCCCCACACACCATTTTCTGTGCAGTGTACAGACAAAAAAGCTTTACTTTTTAGGGTATCTGAGGTAGAAACTTAAATAACTAAAATACTTTGAAAGATATTTTATTGGATTTCTTTAATGTCTTTTTTCCACTACATGCACTGAACTAGAATTTCAGGAGTGCTGAGTGATGTCATTTTCCTTAATAAAATTACCTGGAGGGTCTTTGAATTTTTATGGCTTCTACTTCTGCAGCATAAGAAATCAAAATTATGCAGCATTCCCAGTCCTTGGCAAGAGTTCCCAGGGGAAGGAATTAAGTTTTCGTTAAACCACAAGAGTGCTTAGGTCATGGCAAGAAAGACATAATGAGCAGCAAACTAAGGTTTGTTTCTGAAAATGCTAAGACTCATTTGATGTTTCATACTTTGAAGAGAAGCTTAGCTTTGCTGAAGACTGAAGCTGCAATGAAGGATGACAACTGGTTCAGAGGTGCTTTGAACAAAACTTTAGCACTGATTACAGTAAAGGCAAGACAGAGACCCAGGCACTAAGATACCTGCTAAAAAGGCACAGCAGGAGCTAAGGATGAGTAGTTTTGAAATGAAACTGATTGCTAAAGCAAAGAATTTAGCCCTCTTATATCTAGTTTATTTTGTTCTTTTTGTTAGGATTTTGGCTTTGTTTTCACTATGCTGACAGCTTAAATGCCTTTCACTGTTTCTGCAATAATTTCAAGTAATATGTCCTGAAAATTATTGGAAAGGACAACTGAACAAAGTTTGTAACAGGAGTTTTAATACATTCAATTCAGATTACTTGTTCCTTTTCCAGTTTCTGTTGGTTTTGCTTTGGGTGTTTGAATAGTCAGTGTCATTTTGCAAGAAAAGTTATGCTTAAGATGTAAGAATGAAGTCTCTCAAAATGAAGATGACAATGGAGAACTCCCTTTCCTAATCAATTTGAACTTTTAAAACTGAGAAGTCATGGAGAAGGGAAGAATTGTGTAGGAAAAGGGACTGAAAAAATTAGAATTAGTTAATTCAGTAATTAGTAAATAGAAGGAGGCTCTGAAGTGAGATACTACAGCTAGGTATGGCACAAAATTCTTTTCTTAGACTGACTGCACTGCCTGTAACAGAAGTTTTCTTGTCTACTTATGTACTCCAGTTTGTAGCCTCATTTGTTCAGACCATCAATACTGCAGTACTTAAACCTTCCAGTTATTAGATGAATTTTGTTGCAATTTACTGAAATGGCTTGTTCTCCACTAACATCATCATTTAATTCACCCTCCAAATATGTATCCCTGTCTCTGATTTATTTATGGAGAGAAATCTTAACCTCTCAGCTACTGTTTCATTGAACTGAGTAGACTTCCAGTTCTCCCCCTCATCGCTACTGGAAATGACCATTCCAATGCATCAATCAGGTAGCCTCCCTCCCTCGCTCCTTCAGCACAGCCATACACCAGAAGCAGTTTGGGCATACTGTGCCCTTTTAGTACATTAGGCTCACTGATGCAGAACTCAACCATTTCTATGTGCAGTATTTCTCTTTAATGAAATAGAGATCAAAGCAGGAATTATTAATGTGTAAGAGGTACCTTGCATTTTACACCACTGACTTCCATTCTCCTCTGTTTTCTGCGCTAACAACATTTTCCTTCCTACTGACTTCTGTTAAGTTTCACCAGTAAATTTCCAACTTTTCTGTGAGGATTGTTTAAAAAAAGAAGTGAAACTGTTGATTGAGATCTTTGGTTCAGCTATGTGAATAGAGAGTCATGCAGTACATGCTGACCTACTAAAACTTCTAGCAAATCAGACACGTGGTTAGTTTATTACTGTGGTGGTTTATTTCACTGAATTTCCTAGTAAGACTTTACTGGTTCCTCAGAATATCAGTGCTTTAAACTGTTAGAGAATGATTTTGACTTGAATGGGCAATGGAAATGTCTCTATTCAAATTTCTAATGTTCTAGGTTTCTAACTTATTTATTATTTCCCCTTGTTAGGAAAAACTCAGATGAAGATTTTCTTTTGTCTTTTGGACTGTCTCAATATTGTCTGAACTGCTAATGAACATTGTTTTCTGATCAGAGGGCTGGAGCACCTTCCCTATGAGGACAGGCTGAGAGAGTTGGAATTGTTCAGTCTGGAGAAGAGAAGGCTTCAAGGGGACCCTATAGCAACCTTCCAATACCTAAAGGGGTCCTATAGAAGGCAGGGAGAGAGACTCTTTACCCATGTAGAAAGCAATAGGACAAGGGGAATGGCTTCAAACTGAAGAGGGGAAGATTTAGATTGGATGTTAGGAAGAACTTCTTTACCCAGAGGGTGGTGAGGCACTGGAACAGGTTGCCCAGAGAGGTTGTGGCTGCCCCATCCCTGGCTATGTTCAAGGCCAGGTTAGATGTGGCCTTGGGCAACCTGTTCTAGTAGGTGGCAGCCCTGCCCATGGCAGGGGGTTGAAGCTAGATGATTTTTAAGGTTACTTCCAACCCAGGCCATTCTATGATTCTGCTTTTATTTGTGTACATTTTTTTACATGGAATGTTTAATGTTTGCTGTTAGTTTTGATATTGTAAGATCAAACTCATCCCTCCTTTAGGCTATATTTATTTTCTCCCTGCAGTTCTTGATCTCTAGCACTCAGCTTTTTTAAAATCAAGCCTTTTGTCCCACTTTTTCTGATAACATTTTTACCTTGCCTAGAATTTAGATTTCTTTGAGAAATTCTGAACCTCTTCGAAATTCAAGCCCTTAAGCTCCGAGTTCAGGTGGTTTTACTAGACAGTTCTCTACATCAATCAAATTTGAGCTTCTGAAATTCAAAAAATTATCACAGAACCTGATCTTCTCTTTAAAACCAGAAAAGCTATGATTGTTGAGAACATTTATCCTCACCCCTCTCTCATCCCCGTGATCACCATTTTGATCACATTATAATATCTTACTGAAATCACTTCTGGCATCACTTTTTGTTGATGATTAACTGATGAAAATCTTTTTCAGCTATGGGATTCCAGAATATACAGGCCCATAACTATGTTTTCAATCCTTTGTACTTATTCTCCTACTTTATTTTAGCATCTGTTTTTTATTCTATCCAAATCTGATCCAGGGACTCTATTACAGTAATATCCCCATACAATCAGGTTTAGTTACCTTCCCCAAAATTAATTTTGTCTTGAAGCAGATTTTAGTTTATTCCTGGCTCTCCTTTTTTCTTTGCATCTGTTACAGAACCACATGCAGTGGTTTTCATCATGTTTACTTTTACATCTGTCCTTCCTGAATGATTTGTGCTTGTCAGTAGCTGTGCTCTGCCATGATTGCCATGTTAAGAACTGCTTTCAGGTTTTACACCAGTAATTCTGGTGGCACTATTTGATATCTCAGGTCCTGAAATGAGCACAACCCTTACACCTACTGTTTGCTGTTTTATTGTCCTGTCCAAGCCTTTCATTATTTACATTCCTTACCTGCAGTTCTCTCCTGTAACTATACATCTTTCTGATATCAGATACTGTTTTACTTACTGCCATAGTCCCATTTATCAGTGCTTCTCTGTATGTTTTATCGTCACATGTAAAGCTACTTACATACCTCTCAAAATTCTTCATTTTTAAAGCTTCTCTTGCCATTTCATACCAACCTCAGCCCTAAATTTCCTAATTTAGGAAAATTTATTCCCTAAATAACATTAGGGAATGTTATTTCCCTAAGCTGCAAAGTAAGTAACCCCATCTCTATTCATACTTTCAACTGCTCAAGCTTGAAGATTTATTAACATTTCAGCCATTTGTTCATCTTCCTTGTTGTGTTTCCCTTTCCTCCCCCAGGTCAAAAAAAACCCCAAACCACCAAAAAGAAAAAGTTTCCAGTACTTAAAGTTATTTCCTGCCTGCCCCAATGGACTTCTCCCATCTGTTCAGGTAAGTCCTAAAGTGCATTATTCTCTGAAATCTGTCAGATGATCTTCTGCCTCAGGTGTATATCTTTTAACAAAAATTCTGCTGCTGTATTTTATCTGTTCTTGGCATTCAAGCTGGTGAGAAACAGACTTGTCTTTTGGTAGGAGTCTAGAAATCTTGCTCCCTTCTCCACTATGATCAAAAGAAGGGAGTTTTTCTCCAGCTCTGAGCTCATGCTTTACAATGCAAAGCCTTCCACTGGCAGAAACACAGCAAAACTAAACCCTGGTGGAATGAGGTGTGCTCTTCTCTCACTAGGCACAAGTCCCTTTCATATTCCCTCTTTCAGCTTTCAAATTCACCTCACAACAAGAGTCTAAAGCTCACTAAAACCAATGAGAAACTTTGTTGTATTTTCAGTAAGGGATCAACTCTATACCATCTGTAGTATTTCTAATTTAGTTTTTTCCTCCAAATACACTTAGCTTCACAGTCTTTGTATTTCTTTTAATGTTCTTTGATTGTGAGAGAAGGTCTGTCTATATAATTAATGTTTCCATTTTCTTCTTTTTTTCAGTATACTTCTTACATGCCCTCATAGTCACCTTTTGTCTAAAGTAGATCATGAAATAAATTCTGAATGAAAATTTAAAAGCCCTTACATTTCTTTTCAACTATTATGTTAGTTGCAGGATGAAAGCAAAACTGATGAAAGCATCTAACAGACATTTCTAACAGCTGTTGTGACTGGCAAAGACATACAAATTGTTCACTGCATCCTTAATCTTTCCTTTTTTTTCCTCCAGATTTATCTAGCTTGATTATTAATTTGTGGCAACTAATGTCATCCTAAAATAGGCAGTTCCTGAACAGATTAAATACTTCCATCATACACTGGAGTGATGAATAATTCTTCTGGCCATTACAAATTTATATACTGCAACTACTTACTTTTCTCTTTTGGCTTGCTGCTACAAAACAAACACCCTAAAAAACACAACAGAAACCCCCAACAACAGTAAAAGAATTTTCTCTTTCAGACTTTAAGACTTGCAAGATATCTAGAAAACATATATATAAAACAAAAAGGCCAATAGTTAAGCTGTATTTTATCAACACACAGTATATCAAACCAAGAGCATCAGTCTTCACATTACATTTGAAGTATCAGAGGGAGCTCTGTAACTGAAGTCAACATATGGTGCAGAGCTCAGTAGTGTTCAACAGAAATTCCTCTCCTGATTTTTTCCCAAACTGAGTTATCTTAGAGAGATAATAATGAGGCACTATCCCAGCAAAGATGCAAATAATTTATTTTCCTAAGAAGTCACAGAACCATTCCATCAGATGATGCCAGATACAAAGTTGGATTGGATATAAAAGTCTTATTTGGTGAAACTATCCAGACTCATGATATAAGAATTTGTCCCTGAAACTGCAAAGTTAACCCACCTAAACTGCATGTACTCTAATTGCCACCCTTTGCATCATGTTTTTTTGACCAGGTATTTTTTGCCTAAAAGGAAAAATTCAGCATATTTTCTTGCCATCCTTACTCCAAACTGGAAGGTATAAAAACTTGATTTAAGCCAAGCAGTTCAACTGTTCCCATTAGTAAGTAAGTGACATGTCACTTCAACAAAATTCCAAAAACCAAACCAAACCCCCAAATCCCCAGACAAACAAACAAAACCACTTCAGGCAATGTTTCTAAACTTAGCAGGGGAACCATATTTGAAATATTCTTGGAAAAATAAAAATACATTTTCTCTGTTGCAAGTATTGCCTGCTAAGCCCAGGACCTGTTTTAAGGAGCTTAAATTTGAGCAGAGCTTGAAGTAAGTCAGTCTCTGATATAGCTACCCAGCAAGCTGAGAAGGAAACCACTAAGTTAATAAGAAATACTGGGTACAAGAACTGTTCTTCAAATTCCCTTGGGCATCTTATTTCAGAGCACTAAGGTGACTCTTTATTCATCACCCTAAAAAAAGATTTCCTTGCACTTGCTCCCCTTCCCTGCCACAGATTTGACCAGGTTGTTGTTATGCTTTTTCTCCTCCATTTCCCCAATGGAAATGCCTGTGTCACCAGAGACACTTCTGCTCCCCCTTCTAACAGACCCTGGGAAGCAAAAGACTTAAGTCTCAGCTTTCATCTACTGCAGGGACCAAAGCCATGTTCCCAGGAGTGCTCTAGGTAGCAGATGAAAGGCTCTTTCAGGGAGCAGAAGAAAAGAATCACATTGGCTTTCAAATCCTCACCACCTTTTCCAAGTTCTTTTTTCACCTGGGGACAATGTGCTGATTTCTTCACCCATTAGGAGCTGTCAGTGGCTGTGATCTTTCACCTCCAGCCTGTGCTGTAGGTATGCTGATTAGCAAGATGCTTGTAGTCACTGGCTTCTGTGTCTTTATGACAGTGTTTAATGGCTCCAACTTGTTCTTTATTTTCTTGCCATCATTTCTTACTGGCTTCAACCTATATTGTTTGGTTAAATCTGTCCTTCATTTTTTTCTGGGTGTCTCATTTGCTGTCTGTATTGTTTTTGTGATCTAGGTGTCTAGGAAGCTGTGTGTAAGATGTATGGTAATGTTAAGGGTTAGAGCTGGCCACTAATCCAGTGACAGATGCTCTCTCCGCTCCTCCCCTTCCCCCTGCCACGCACCCCCTAGCAAGCGAAAGGGGGAAAGACACCTATGGGCTGGAAAAGAAAACAAGCTATTTTAATGAAAATAATAATAATAAGGTGAAATATATATATATGTACAAATAGATACAGAATACTGAATCCAACCCACCCAATGGCAACTATGTCACCATCACCACTGATGCTGTGGCAGAAGTCTGGAATGGACTCAGCAGCAGATAAGAACCAGATTCAGGAGCTGGATTCTGGAACTGGTTTCATGAGCTCATGGATCTGGATTGAAGGCAGAATGGCCAGAGACCTCCAAAAATACCAGCCATTGAAGAAGAGAGCTTGACCCTCATGATCCCTCAGCTTTGTATCAAATATGATGTAAATGGAATGGTCAGTTTAAGGTCACCTCAACTGTCTGTCCTCCCTGCAGGTGCAGCCTTTTATTCTGCAGGCCTCAATGTGGGACACAAGATTTAGCAGTGACCTTGGTCTGCATACCAACCCTCAGTAGTAAATCTTATCAATGCTAGAAGCAGGCACTGTCTATGAAAACATTCTGTAAATTTCAGAAACTGTAGTTACTTAGAAGAGATTTAGCTAAGAAGTAAAATCACTGAACAGACTTAGTTCTGTTCTAAATCAAACCAGGGTAGGTAATATTCATGACCTTCTGACAGAGATCCTATTAACCCATGCCAATTTTATTCTTCCACCCTTCCTTCACTGCTTCCACACCCAAATGTTCCTATTCAGATCTCAGTCTTTTCTCCTTTCTCTGTGTTCTTTTCTTATGTAGGAGGAGTAGGCATTTGAGATTTTTTATTATGCTATTCAAAAAGTTAATTATTTAAAAGCAGCACAATGTGGTTGAACAAACCCCAAAGTTTTAGCTTATTTAATAAAAATTGGGAATACATCAACACATCAAATATCTATACTAAACATTTGGCTTAGAAAAGGTGATTCTCAGCATATTCCTCTGAATAGAACTTCTTTCCATTCCCCAAGGGCTGAAGGAAAGATCTGATATCCTTCAGGTTCTTAGTGAAACTCAGTTTTTTGGGGGATTTTGCTAGATTTATTTCTTTTCTCTCTGTTGATTCAACAGAGTCCAATTTACAGTGTGTAACTTTAACAAGATCAGCTGCAAGTATAAAATACAAAAGTAATATTAGATGGTTTGGGCAAACTTGCCTCTGCTTTGTCTTTCTGTATATATTCTCCACCTTTTTTCTGCCTCATTCGTTTAGGCTTTTAATTCCCCCTAGCTCCTGACTTACATCAGCATAGTGTTATTCATTTAGAAATAACAGAGAAGTTCCAAGATTGAAAAACTCATGGCAGCATTAGCATAAGATGGGATGCATTTTTGTGTTTGTCTCTGAACTTGCTGATCTAATCAGTACCAACAAATCCTATCACAGAAGGACAGCAGTGACAGCAATAAACAAGGGAAAAAGACACTAAGAGATATCTTCAAATATTTTGCTGTTGTTCTTAATGTAAAGGAAATCAAGCTACATTACCAAATTCCAGTCTTTGAATATACAGGTTCCTATGTTAAGTATATTTTGCATTTTTACCAAATAGTCTTTAAAGATTATTCTGTATATATTCATATTTCTTTGCATATGCTATATAAACCTCAAGAGTTATTGTATTATTCATGTCTACAAGAATAATGGAACTCTGCATAAATAATATAAACTGGAAGCATGCTTATCACTAACAAAGTTTCAAAACTGATCTTCATTGATTTAGGATTTGATTCCCTAGCTCTCAAATAATGTCATTGTATTTACCCACTTAATTTTGAGCCTCACCTTTCTTGAAGCTGAGGAAGTCCAATTAACTTAAAAGCTTTGATTCCATGTTCAACCATTCAGTGCAGCTGTTTACAAAGGACTGCCTGTAATGTTAAGACTGTGTTTACACCTTGACACATGTCAGTCAGCAGTACTGTAATTCAGCTTTAGATGTGTGTTTTCCTTCCATGAGGAAATGTTTAAAGAAAGTGTTTTGATACAGTTCTTGAACAAGAGCTACTCTTTCAGTTCAGTACCAAGAATTATTGGTATGGACCCCATCCGGAACAGATTCATAGGAACACAGCTTTACATGTTTGACTTGGATGAATCTTTTCCCTTAAGACCTCCTGGGCTGGGATCTTATGGTAGTTTTCAAGGAAAGGTGTGACTACGCCTTAAACACTTGCAGGATACTAATTATCTTCAACCACTGTTCCTGAGAGAATCAGGTGTTACTGCAGTTCAACAGAAGATGCTAAGTAGATAAATAAAATTTTGGATTGATGTCTCTACCAGGCTTTTTCCTAATGTCTTTGGACAGACATTTGAATAAATGGGTAGAACTGTTATATTTCTGTTTCAGGAATTAAAATGCTTCCAGGAAGCATCAGGCATATTGAGATTGCTTTGCACAGATGGTCTGTTCTTGCACAGTAATTAGAAACTTTTAGGATACATCAGACTTATTGTGCATACAATCATAAGAAAATAAACCTAGAAGGAACCTGAAGAGATCATCTAGCCTAGTGTCCTCTGTAAAGCAGGAGCCATCTCCTGACAGGTGCTTGTTTAACTTGTCATTAAATATTTCTAGTAATGAAGATTCCAGTCTCCTAAGCTACCCATTTTAGTGTTTTGCAGTTCTTACACATAAGAAAACATAGCCAGTGTCTGGTTGGAAAGCTTCTGCTGCCATTTAAGGCCATTCCTTTTCATCCTGTGTACCAGAGATATGGAGAACAGTTCATTCTCTTCCTTCTATGGCAGCATTTAAATGCCAAAAAAATGGTTTAAGCCCTTCTCAACTTTTCAGGTACATATCACCACAGGTTATCAGTAGTGCAGTCAGATGTGGGTTTTCAGACTGTCAGTCTCACTGTTCATGTGAAGCACATCAGTGTTTCATACTGCTCCCCTGAACATTGGTGGGTCTGTTATAACCTGGGTCAGCTACTGTTCTTCAATGCCATAGTCAGTGTGAGAGCTCTCAAGAGCATCCCCTGTATGGTGTACATGCATTCAAACTGAGCCAGACACTGTGAATATGAAGGATTTCCTGGATGCCAAGAAGCAACCTTAGGACACAGAGCTGAAATACATCTGGAAAACCCAAACACAGTCTTCAAGGTCATCCTGCTTGGGAGAGCTCAAATGGGTGGCAGTTCTGTCAGTGGAACAGCAGGCTAACACTGGCTTTTTTTTAAGTTCTAGTTGTTTAAGCATGCAGACATAAACCTACAAAACACAGTAATAAACTTTCTGTTGGTAATCATCTGCCCATTTGCAGTACTCTACTATCAGCACCAAGCCAAAGTTAGCAACAGAAAATGTCTCCTTGCATATTTTGCTGTAGAGAAATAACAGCTTGAAAATATAGTTTTAGAAATAGTCTTTTGCAGCCTTGCCAGTAACAATTAATGCACTTGCTAAGGACCTATATTCAGCCTTTGGAAATTCTAAGATTAGCATCTGTATGGGTTTTATCATTTTGATTTCAAGAGGAAACTCCTTTTCCCTGTGCTTCTTGCCCAGTAAGCTGAAATTTAAATGAAATTCCTTTGCACTAGTAAGATAAAGGAATGAAACTCATTAAATTATGCCCATGCATTAACAAACACTGTGGTAGTTATAAGTTAGGTGGGTTCTTGCAACTCCATTGCCATTTCCTGGTATCTCAAGGGGAAAGTAAGCAGGGAGTTTTTACTTTAGGAAAGAGGCACAGGCAATTAACTGATGCCATTTCAGTTTAGGATCAATGTATTACAGAAGGCATTCACAACCAAATGAAGAACAATGGTTTAAACTAAATCAAGAAGAAAGTTTATTTTTGTCTTTTTTTTTTTCCCCCAGAATATTTATGTATTTAAGTTTCTGTGGGAAATGATTGCAAGGAAATTATTTTCCATTTCTGCAGGGAAAGCATATTTGGAATTATTAGAATCTGGAGCATATGGAAGTGAAGTTTCCCAAGTAAACAGCTGGAAATGGCTCATTCAGGGAACAGAAGAGATCTATAGGGGATGGACAGCTGCCACACTCTTGGGAATATTTCAGGACTGCCACTGGAACCCCAAAAAGGCCTATTAGCTCTTGCTGAAAGTATAGGATATAAAAGAAACAATCCTATGAAACAGAAAGCATCCTAAACAACTAATTTCATTAAAGTAAAATTTCTTCACTAAGATTCACTGTTCTCCTATATTAAAGATACTCTTTCTCAAAAGATTACTGGAGTCTTAGTTTTATAAGTCTGAAATAAATGGCAAAACTTTGACATCTTCTCTGTAATCAATGAGTTACATCACCACTAAATGTATGTCTAGCACTCATTATGCAATGAGATGGCCAGGAACCTTGGGTAACTTTTGGTAAGTACCACACAAATCAATGGAGGAGGATGTAGATATAAAACCCCATTTGATACTTAGTAAAGGCATGCTGGGAGGGAAAATGTCACTTTGAAATGGCAAGTGATACATTAGATTTCTTGGCTAATGCCAGTCCTCCTCTTATTTGTCTACCCCCTTACTATTCTTCTAAATATTCCTTCTCTCAGTCCTTCCCTATACTGTTCTTAATGCCTTCAGTGTTACATGCTTGTTAATAGCCATTTTATACAAATCTCCATCCTGGGATTCATTTTGGCATAACATTTAGTATTTACTTAATTGTTTCTCAGTCCTTCCAAATTAAACCAAATAAAACTGATCAAATAGATGCCATCTAACATTCAACGCAATATAATGTGATATAATCTGTCTATCTTCATCTGTATTCAGATGAGTTCAGGCCAGACTTTGTTCCTTACTGAGCAAAGGCTTATTTTATTTCTATCTGTCCAGGTTTTATTTGGTACTAAGGTAAAGTTGTGTACACCAGAATTTTTGGTCACATTGTAGGATATGGTTGTCAGTATCTGGCTTGTATCACAGCTTGGCCAAGTTCTGTGATCAGAGGGAAAGTGGCACTGGTAGTCTTGTAGCTGTGAGTTCAGTGGCAGTGTAGTACAGACATCCCCACCTTTTGTAAGGGAGGCAACCAGTACTTTGTCTTACACAGTGACAACAGTGTCTAACTCAACCAGACAAGGTCCTAGCCATATAGGTCCAGTTGGAGTGTCAGAGAAGTGATATCGTAGCACAGTTCTTTCTCAACAAAAAGGAGAAATACTTTGAAACCAGAAGGGCAGAAAGCCAAAAGCTGCTATACCCCCCACCACATCACTTTAAGCACCAACTGTGGTATTGTAGTCCTTTAGAATAATGGTGGACTCCAGTTCCATCTATTATCTGCCATTTCCCAAAACAGGCAGCAGCAATAGCTTCACTCAGTAATCTATTGAGTGGCTCCAGCTGAGAAGGGGGAAAGGGAAAAGGAAGGCAGACTCTGGGAACAGTGAGGAACTGAGCCTATACAAAGGAGTCTGGTGAGGGAATTTGTGCTTGGCAGTGGCAGACAGTCTGATCATTGTTCCTGCACAGTGAAGAGACTTTCAGGAAGTGAACTGATGTTCATGGACGCTGTGGCACAACAGTGCTACATGGTACTTCCTACAAAGAGATCGAAATCCTTGAAGGAAAGAACTATAGAATAATTTTTCTCTCTCCTTTGCTGAATTCCATTACAAAAAAAAGCCTTCAAAATTTTAACTCATTTTCACTATTTAAACACCACTGCCTCTCACACAGTTCTTAGCACAGCAGAAGCAAGATATATTTCTACATCCTCCCTTGGTACTCAGGAAGAGAAAGAATGCAGAGTTTCCCTTCAAGGACTGGGTTTTTAAACAAACATCTTTTTTGATTCCAAAGCTAACTGTTTCTAGCAAGAGCAGAATTATAAACTGGAAATCAAATGAGTGCAAATAGACCTATAAATACAAAAAGAGCAAATCAGGCCTCACTCTGCTAACACAAAGATAATAGTTTTCCTTGACATCTCTGAAACTAAGAAATCGATCAACAGAAGTTCATCTAGTTTGTCAGATTAAGTTAAAGAAACAATCAAAATACTTTGGAAGTCAGTTATTTGACAAATTCTGTAAAACCTGTCTTCCAGAACATGAGAATTTTCTTTCGAACTAGGAAAAATATTTAGCATCTGTATTTATAAAAATAAGCTTACTATTCTTCTACACCCAGCAACTCACTTCAGACTTCTGCAGTGTTAGTTTCCTGCAAAGAGAAAGTTGTCTAAGCCTTAAAATCAGTGCAGAAAAGAGTTTTAAACCTTGTGTTACATGTTGTTTGATTCATAAGGATTATTAGAAGGAAAAATCTAGGAGATGGGACAGGGTGATCTGTGTAACTAACACAGCCAAATAGATGTGTATTAAGATGGGTCTCTTGATCCACATGTTATTTCAGTAAAATTGAATAATTTTGTGCTGCATAGCAATGATAGCTGAAGGGATAAGAGCTTTACATCTTCCCTGCTCTTCCTGCCCTCACATGATAACACCAGTTTGGTTAAGTGCTGCTTTACTAGACATAAAACTATTAGAAACTGCTGCACAAGGTGCAGGACAGTCTCAGCACAATATATTCAGATACAAATAAAATTTTGCCAGTATCTTATACTGAAAAATGTGAGTGAAAGTGTAAAAAACATTAACAAATAGTTTTATGTATACATCTATTCTGTTGAACAGTCAAAGAAAATTGATTCAATAAGCTAGGGCCTTCAATAATTGAGATTTGATTTCAAGTCTTCCAGCTGAAAGCTATGCTCGCTCCAACTTTTCCCTTAAATAGATTTGACAGGATTTGTGCAAGTTATCTATACTTCATCTTACGAGACAAAACAGGTCAAGCATATCACCCCTGATCATATTGATCACCTGAATGACTCATTTCATTACAGTACCACCAAAAAGCAGGATTCTTCAAATCCAGGGTAGGATCATGCTTTGTTCTGCTTTCCCTCTGTGTTTGTTGCTTGTCAGGTTGCAGCGCTTTCAGCTAGAGATGTATCTCAGCAGCTCCTTAAACCCAGTTTAAAGCCTGGAAGGACTGCAGGCTAACAGAGTTAGGTCTGAAGAAATCTTTCATCCCAGAGTTTTCTGAAAACCTCTAGTCTTCTGAAGGCTGTGCTGCTTTCATCCTTCCTTCATCTGCTCTTAGGCTCTACTCTCTTTTTGATCTTGAAGTATTAAGTGATACTCCAAAAGTCTTGTTAGTTTTTACATTTCCAAAATCCCCAATTCTATGACATTATTCCTGAACCTAAACTCTTCCATGTCCTAAAGCTTTTCCTACATAACTTTAGCTTTACAAGATTATTATTTGCCTTTCCAAGCCTCAAATCCTAACAAAAGCTTCATTTATCCCCCTTGCATTTTTGCACTTTTCTTTTTAGGTGGCTGTTATTTCTCAGTTATTTTGTAAAGTTATCAGTAAATCTTTTGTCTAAACCAGTAAGTGAAAAAATCAACAAAAGAACATGAAGTCAAGTTCTTACGGTGCCACCCTATAAGACAACAACAAAACCAAAGCCTGTTTGAGAGATTCAAAAGTCTCAGTAAAGGGAAGGGGAAAAAAGATCCTATACAAAATACAAAGCTCCAAATGTATATTGGGAAAGTATGATGCAGAAGTATCACTTGTAATCTTCAACTTTTGGTGAGTTAGTTCATATGTTCCTCTTAATGTGCAGAAACAATTAGTTCTTGTATCTAGGTAATATTAGAAGGCAATGTATCCTATGAATTAGACATGTAGAATTCAGCATAGAGAGCATCCAGTGATTTTTGACAATGAAAGAAAGGATATTAGCTATTATTAGTTACACATGTCAAATCTTATTCACTTTGATATTAGGAGGAGGGAACCATCCTAAAATTTTTATGAAGCCTCTCACAGAAACCAGTAATGAGCTTCCTTCCTGTTGTATGCTGTTTGAACCACATAGAATAGGTCAAACATGAGGAGGGGGAATAGCTAATCTATAAGTTTTTGGACTGTTTTCAGTATTCTGTTACTCTTTATATACTAATCATGTTTTAATCAGTACAAAAAAGTCTCCAGAAGTGCTAGAGGCACTTTATGGTATGACTTCTGTAGGGAGATAAGCCTGGAAAGCCGCTTTTTTAAAATGGATGTTAAAGATTAGTATAATGTGTAATATAAAGCAATAACAAAAAGGCTTTCACAGCACTAGTCAGAGCTTCCCTTCTCCCCATATGCTAGAGTGTCCAATCTGATGCTTTTACGGTTATGTAGTATGATTCAGTGTTGATCACAGAACTAGGATATGCATTATATTCTGATTAATGTCATCCTCCCACTTCTGCTAGTTCAGGGGACAAAGTGCTAGCTAATGCCTTTCTTACTAAATATTGTGGAGTTACAGATAAATATCTGCAGCAAATTTTGCGACTTTAAAAAACCTTCAGAGTTGTCTTTGAAGCAATCTTGTCCACTATAAGGTCTTTTGGCTATTAATTTTCTGAAATGTGCTAGGTTAAGGTTGCTTTATCATGAAATACACTACTACCAGGTTTTGGGGAAAAAACCCAAATTTGTGAGGGGATGTGGCTCAGAAGGATGCAAATGGATGTTGATACCTTTGTATGCCAATGCTATACATAACAAAGAAGAATGCACATTGGCTGCAAGAGCCATCTACACAGCCTGTTGAGGAGAAAATTACTCCAGCTCCCACAGCTGTAAATCTAGTACTAGCTCCTCTGAAATATTTACAAAAAATAAAAACCAATTACTGATTCATTTCCTGAGCAGAGTCTCAAACAATAAACAGCATCTATGTTTTCTTGTGAATAGTGCAAAGTTAGAAGCTAAATTTATTAGTCTGTACATTAATGGAGGCATAAAGAATCTGAAAGGCTACACATCAACTGCCTCTTAAGGTAGGTGTGCACAAGTTGGAGTTCAAGTTTGTCAAGCCAGCTGAGTGCTAAGGTGAACATCAGTTCAGACCCACAGCATCCTTCCAAGAGCAAACTTCAGTGTGCCTTCAAAAATTTACACTCCACCACTATTAGTCTGGCAGAGACACCTCAGATTACTTGTCTGTACCATACATACAGATCTTGTTTGTGTGCCTGTTTTGGTTCTTTGATAGCCACAGTGTACTTTCAGTGCAAGCTCCTTGCCTGCTTTGATTGCTTGTGTGATAAACGTGACTAGAAAGCCAAGATCAGCATCATTCTGACACTCCAGGCTGCAACACTGTTCAAAAGAGAGAAACAAGCAAGATTTCGGTCCCTAATCTATAAATGAGAAACATCCTGGCCAAAAGGCAGAGAAGTCAGAATTTCAAGCAGGCAGTGGTACTAATTAATGGCTTTTATAGTCTAAATCCTAATCAGCTGGACAAAAAGTGATTACTTGCAGCTGAACCTTCCCTCAGCCTAAAACTTAATACACAAGGTTCTCCCAGTTTGGGAAAGATTCATGGCACTGAAACATGTGGAGTTCTTCAAGATATACATAGGTAAAGCCCCACAAACAAGGGGCAGGGACTATGAGAAAATCCAATAAGTAAAACCGCAGAAACCTCCTTCCTTGGCGCAAATATAGGCTGTCAGTGGCCACTTCACAGTCCAGACCTGACTAGCATTCATTGCCATTGTCTTTTAGCCTGCATTCATTTCTCAGTTAATCCATTTGACATCATTGTTTGGGGTTTTTCAATAAAGGTTAATTAGTAGTAATAGCATAATACTGGTCACCCTAACTACATGTTTCATGAAAACTTGAAGATTTTGTCAGACTAGTGGATGCTCATTTTCTATACTTGCTGCAGGCTAATAACTTACTGATAGTAAAACCTTAATTTTTAAGAATATCATCTGGCCCATTCAATAATTTTGGGGTTTATCATAATCCTGATATTCTGATAATCTGAATCTTTCTGATAAGCAAACAAAATTTACACTGATACCAGTGCTAAGTAAAAACAACAGGTGATGAACTTGTCTTTTCAGCCAATACACGTGTTAAACTGAGAATCACCTAACAGAGAAGAAATTAGATTATAGATATCATTAATCCAAGCTTTATATTAGTTGAAAGCTATGCATCTACAAAGCCTTAGGGCTTTTTATTTAAAGAGAAATTTAGATAAGCAGAGCATGATAGTGCATAATCTCCAATGTGCATCTGCAGCAATATGCAAGACCTCAGCAGGTGGCCTACAGAAGAGTAACAGAGGCCCAGATAAATAGAGAAATGTCAGCAGCCATAGCCCTGTGGTTTCAGTTGAATGACTGTAAGCTAATATGGCAATGGCTTGCTCAGCTTGCTTTCTGCAGTTTTAATGATGACTGATGTTACAGCTTCTTAACCAGAAGCAAAATTCAGCTGAAGGATAACACAAAAATGCTTGCAGAGACTATACACAGCTTGTTCAGATTTCTATTTCCCTTTGATTCTCATGCTTGTTAACTGGTACTTTGAGCAGCTGATAACATGATCTTATTCAGACTTTAATAAGCTTACTGTTCAATAGCAAATCTAACAGACAAAGTGCTTCCTGCATCCAGGTGTCTTAGAAAAATAAAATTTTCAGAAATAGAAAGATTTGAGTTGATAGGTAGCTAAAGAGGACCTCCACCTAACATAACAGGGGGGAAAATGTCTTCTAAACTTTACTGAGTACTTATCACTGCAGTCATTATTATAAACCATAAGTCAAATATTTTAAATAAAAGCCTATCAATGGTTGGCCACATAGTTTGCCTCCAAAGCTTAAAGTATTTCCAGGCACTGGAGGAAAAATTTACAGAAAATAATTACATCAAGCATTCGGAATCTTCTAATACTGACAGAAAGTCTGTCTCCTTTGGGGTATACATTATAGTGTTAATATCAGTATTTAAATGTTTTATGTATAAGTTTATTTCTCTTCAGATATTAGCATTACATCCACAAAATGTGCATTGTGAAGTGCCCTTAAATATTTAGTTATGTAATGGTGACAAAGGCTACCAGATAAATCTTTTCTCTCTTATGTCTATATATAGCTGTTAGAGGCCTGTATAGTTATGTAGACCCATATATGTATATATATATGTATATACATATATGTGTATAACTGACCTGTGTAGTATCTCCTTTGACTAATTAGAGTGAGAATATTTTGCCATTCTATTGTGTTGTACAATTAAGTGAAGAGAACAGAGAGGTAACTGAAATCTCACTTAGATGCTAGCGTTTACCATCTTCCATCTGGCAGCTTATGTTATGCACACCAAATACCTTTTTGTCACATACTTTCATCTTGGCACTCAAAAAAGCATCTACTTCACATTAAGGTGTACTACAGAACTAAAGCTTTAGCACTTCTCTAGTAATTTTGCAACTTAGTAGGCTCCCCACTGATTCAGTAGGCTCTGTAAAGGCTGCAGTTCATACACACCTGAAGCAGTTACTTCTTGGGAAGGTGGTAGGGAACATCCAGAACCAAGTTGCTCCTGAGGATAAGAAAAGGCAGGAGCCAAGCATGATGGCCAAGTAAGCTCACTAACAAACAATACACTCCTTCAGGATTTAAGAAAAGGAGAGCAAGTCCACAGCAGTAACTGAGCAGTAACCACAGCTCAAGGATAACTGTAAAAGCTTTCAACAGCAAAACAGTTCTGATGTCAAGCCAGGAAGTCAATTTAACAAGGTAAGGTGAAGCAGGGATTAGCAATGTAGAAAGATAGTCACATACCTGTCTAGAAGTCAGCCAGTAAAAAAGACAAACAGGGCAGGAGTTTAAATGTAGCTTCCAAGCCAATGAGAAGAAGGTGGATGGGTGGAGTTTCCTACAGCAATTTTGCATACCTGAGCTGTTGCCTCAGGTGCCTGGTGCAGAGTTATTGGGCTCTGGCATGTCAGAGATGACTTTCTGTACACAGGTGTCAGCTCCCTGTTGAGAGAAGCAGAGGTGGTAGTGTCTGTCAGGGTACTCATAAGGCTTCTCAGGGAGGCCTGGAAGCTGAATCTGCTTCTCTGTCCATGCACTTTTCCCTGGCTATGGGAAGTGTTGACTCTATAGAATCATTTGTGAATGCTTGTCTGAATATAGTTCTCTCTAGGTTACTTCCATGTAGTGTTGCTGAGCTTGCAGTTCAACTTCCAGTTCTGAATATTGTGCTGCAAGTTTGTCTTCTGTTCTTTGATTCTGTTAATGACTGTAATTAGCTGTTTGTGCATGGCATTTGTATCCATAAATACAAATATTTCTGTAAAATAGAATTGATTTTCAGGAAATGGACGAGTCTTGTTTACTCAACACTGCCAATTTTACACCTTACAACTTCAAAAATCATGGTTTGTGTTTTTTTAATAAAAAGGAAATAATTTTTTATTGCATTTTAAACACCTGGGATTTAGATTTACAAGGTCTCTGCAGTAAGATCTTTGCAACTGTCAATAGAGGTTAATAGAATGTTTTTTGGGGTTTGGTTTGTTTGTTTTGGGTTTTTTATGGTATATGCTTAAAGTGTTATAAAATCACTGAAATCCACAGTGCAGGGCTCTATGAAAAGATACAGCAACTGCATTAAAACTTCCTTGCAGTACTGTCATGGGAGTTTCATAGAAAAAAAGTTAAAAACTTCACAAATATTTTCTCTAGGTAATCTTGAAGTGAAATATTCCAGCAATGTGTGGTAGCAAAGGATTAGCCATATACTGCAGGAGTCATTTTTCCTTTTTAGGTCTGTTTCAGCAAATAAATGTCCCTTTGTTTCCAGACTTCCAGCATCTTCAAGAAATCTCACCTTGATCATGAAATCAGTATCTTAGATTTACAGTATAGTTTCTTATTTAATGGCAGCACAGCAGTCTCTTCATTCTTTTTTATATTAGTTTCTGAAATATATTTCTCAGACATATTTCAGAGGGTCTACTTGGGCTACTCTCTGCCATTCCTTAGAAAGAGCAAGTTTTATTCTTTCATCTATCAAGCCACTTTTGAAGGGGTGATGTAATAGGTATGATGCAATGGTATGAAGTTGACCCAGGAGAGATTTAGGTTAGATATCAGAAAAAGGTTTTTCACCCAGAGGTGACACAGCTAAAGTGTACCTTTGCATATGCAACTCTCTCTGTTACGTTTCACAGATGTAATTAAAGTTAGAATCTGACACCATTAGTAGAATTTTGTTAACACTTCTGTTGAAGATATATAAAATGGAAAACTCTCCCTAGCACATTTTTCAGCTATATATCTCACCCTGTGGTTGTTTTAGCTCTCTAGTATTACCATGTGTAGAGAGTAATACTAGTTTATTCTTTCCCTTGAAGCAATCCAATGGAAACGTGAAAACCTTTCAAACACAAGTACTGGAAGAGGATGTCATTATTACACAAGTACTTTGCCAGTTAAATGGATGGAAAAAACATGTAACCAAGATTACTCAAAGCATCAAATTGCATGCACCACAATGTCCAGCTTCACACAGCACTATCAGCAGACAAAAATTATACAATAATTTTGGAGTGTATAACAATATATAATAATAAGTGACAAGCAGACTAGCATTTTGCTGTTTAGAGCTTGTCCCCATGGATATACAAGGAATTCAAATTATGACTGAGTATGAATTTATAACTAAGAATCTATTTCCCCTCTTTACCCCATGAAGATATTCCAGCTGTAGCAAAAGAGTAACTAATTTTGAATTTGCCTAATTTCTTTTTTTGATATGTTGCCTGCTAAGATTATAGTAGGAGAGATAATTATCAGAGTGTTTCATCAGTCAAGAAAAAGGAAATGTACAAGAAACATGTATAACAGGAAAAATGAGGTGCCTGCAAAATTCAGTTCTGACACATCCTGTTTCTAGTACTTGCATTTCTAAAGGGAATTAATAGAAAGGTTTAAATTCTTAATTATACTCACCTGGAGCCTAATGGAATTGCTACCAGTTTATCATTGGTGCCACAGGCTGAAATGGTGCAGTCCCACCTGTGAGCAGACTGTCCCAGGGATGTGTGAACTATGTCAGCTGAGTGTTGGGGCTCTGGCTATACTTAAAGACTACCAGGAGTTTTAAGAGACGGTTGTGGGTTTGAAGACAAACAGGAAAGAAAGAATGCAAGCCGTTTCTAGCTATACTCTGGAGGAAAATGGATGTATAGTGAGCCATCTTAGGCCTTGTCTGACAGGATTCTGTTCTCTTGGGAAAGTATACTGTTTTGGANCTGAGTGCCAAACCCAGGGTAGCTGGGGCCACAAGTACTTACCACACCACTACAAAGGCTGTTTTGACACTGTCACATGAGACCCTGACCTGGAAATCTGCCTGTCCCAGTATTTCAGGCCTTAACAGAACTTGTTAAACAAAATTGCCTAGTGGTGCCCATTATAGACTTTCTCTCTGAAACAGTCTGGAGAAGTTAAAATAATGATCAGTTTAATTTATTGAAATGACAGATAACTGATTCAAAATTGCCAATGATAAGTTGAGTAACTGCAAGGAATTTGAGCTCAATGTAATAATTATACTTCCAGGGAACTGTCCAACAGAGCTGAAAAAGCAAAATTCTTTCAAGTAGCACAAAAATATAATAGAGAGAAATGTTTAAATATTAGGCCCTATATTGAATGTGTAATTCTTACCAAGAAAGCTTCCCTTCCTGGGGTTGGAGGAGAAGGAGCAGCCTGTCAGTTGTCCTCTGTAACAGCTAAATACTAAGGTCTTCATTCTGTCCCCCACCAACAAGGAAATATTGCTCACGTGGGTTTTTATATCTTAACTCCAAGTGTCCTTACCTTCTAGGTGATTCTTAGCGTGACTGGGGTGGAAAGTTCAGTAACATATTCATATGTATATATATCATGTACTCTGGCTCATTAGCATACTGCAGGGTGTCAACTTTAGTATTAAAATCACAGTTAATTAGACAAGGGTCTCAGGTTGGTCACTACAGCCTTTGGAATCTGTTTTGAGACTGTGTGTTTTGTGATTTTGTCCTTGCACCATTGGTTTCAACCATAACAGTGCTGTCTTATATTCATAAGACTCCCACCTTTAAGCACCTGTCAGGCCAGCTTTGTGGATCATATTCACAGAGATAACATAAACATTTCTTGGTGCTAAGCATCTCAACCTTTCTCACAAAACACACTAAATCGACCTGCATTTCTTTCACACAGCAAATTAGCCTGTAATGCCACAGACACCCTTCTAGCTTTTACCATGCTACCTCTGCATCAGGTTCCTATACTGTTTATGTGTGTTTTGTTTTTAGATATTCACTCTTCCTATATACATACTCTCAATTATCTGTGTAGTGTTCATAATTTAAACAATTCTTTTTTTGGCCATGGCACTGAGCCTGCATGGTGCAAATGTATACTAAACAAAACATTTCAAAAGCAGATGGTTTTCAAATGCAAGGATCAGTAAGATCTTCCAAAATTAGAAGATTTTACAGGGTTTTCACCCTTTATGCTTCTTTTTGGAAAACAACCTTCAAGGCTTGCTGACGCACCTTCAGAAATCCTAGGAGAAACAAGGAACCACAAATCAGAATGTTGTACAGCGTGTACTAGAATAGAAGAAAATGCAAAACATCTTCTGTCTTTTCATTGGAAAAAAGATCTCCAGTCAGCAGCAGTATTCAGAGGAATTCTTTAATAATATTGCTCTGTTATTGATACAGAAATGGGCAATCAGGTATTCTTGTTTTCCTCTGGAGAAAATAAATAATTGGTCCAAAGTCCTTTGAAGTTATGGATATATAGGGAAATTTTGAAAAAAAATTAGAGAGTGAGAACATGGGGAAGGGCTCAGACTATCCTGGAACAGTGGTAGACATAGAAGACACATGACAAGCATCTTGTTTCAGAAGCAGCTGGAACCTCAGAAGTCTGATGAAAGGGCCAGAAATACCATTCAGGATTACTCAACTTTTGGGCAGCATGGAGAAGTCAGGTAGCTAATTAAAAGCTTTTGAATGCAATTATTTCTATAGCAGAAATACCTGAAACTTGAAGAGTTTTACAAATGACTCAGATCTTCAACAGTTTTGGAATATAGTAAAAGGCAAATTATGGGAGATGCTACAGTTAGTCATTAGAGCATTACACAGATTGTGCTGTAGCCTAATTACATTAGTTCCGGAACTGTACCAGCACATCTGATTCCTGTATTGATTTCTGGAAGCTAAATGTAATATCTGCTTCAGATGTACATCCAATACCTTAGATTAATGAAATGCTACTGGGCTTGGGTAATGGCCAATGTGTAACTAAACTTGACTTACCAAGTGATATTTGCAGATGCTTTTGGCATCGAAGAGTACAGAAGCCAACTGTCTTTTCTATACTCTATAAGGCATAGTAGTTTTAACAGTCCATTTAATTTATATTAAGCTCCAGCAGCATTTCCAAGACTGATGGAAAAAAATAATCTTAACCAGAGATGCACACCTTTGTGCAGTGATCTAGATCACTCATGTATCTAGATATTGGTGGGACACCTACAGAAGGTGAAAATGGCCCTGGAACCTTTTGGGATGCTCATCTTTCCCTGTTAACCTGGCTAAATTACAAAATGTGTGTGCTGAGATGAAATAAGAGGATTCATTTTAAAAAAGGAAAGAATAAGACTGTGTACTGGGTTTGGCTGGGAAGAGTAAATTTTCCTTATTGTACTCCCTAAGGAGCTGTGGGTTTGATTTGTGGCTAAACCAGGGTCGATAACACACCAGTGTTTGGGTTACTGCTAAACAGTGTTTGCACTGCCTCACAGCTTTCTCTGTTTCCCACTCTGTCCCCCAAAGTGAGTAGGCTGGGGGTGGGCAAGGAGTTTGAAAGGGGCACAACCAGGACATACACATACAGACCAAAGGAATCAGTAACAACCTGTTCAACAGTAAAATCTGGGGAGATGGTGCCTGGTGAGGTAGCTAGTGCTTGGAGGCTGGCTGGGCATCAGTCTGCTTGTGGGAGATGGTGACCAAATGCCTTTGTATCATTTGTTTTGTGTATTCTTTAATTCCTCTTTCCTTCACATTAAACTATCTACAGCTCGACCCAGGAGTTTTCTTTTTTTTGCACTTGCTATTCTCTCTTCTGTCCTTTTGCAGGGGCAAGTGAGCAAGCAGCCATGTGGTGTGTAGCCACTGACCAGAGTCAAGCCATCACAGACTGATGAAGGAAGAGCTTCTACAGAGTGCCTCATAAGCAAGATCAACAAGTTACAGAGAGCTCTTTACCTCGGTGAGTTTGTTATAGAGCAATGTATTTGTTAGGCATAGTCATAAGCAACTTGAATGACTGTAGTAGATGAAACAACATGAGCCTTTTGCAATAACTCATTTTTATGTGAAGTCTTTCTTCACTGGAGCCTGAGACTGCAAGGTGTTCAGATCCATTTCTTGATCCTATTTCTCTCTCTTCCATGGAAGAACAACTAGATGGTGACAGAAAATGACTGTCTTAATTAAGATCTTAAATACCACTTGCTTGAAGTTTGTTGTGACTGGTGTTTACCTATCAAAATATTTTCAGTTTATACATGACAGTAATCCTCTACTGAGTGTGTACAGGTAAGACCCTAACATTGACACGTGAATTCAATGTCACATTATGACATTAACCGAGACAACACACACAGTTTAGACTTCTTCCCATTGCACAGTAAAGAAACTGTGCAGGTCATCCTATTTTACAGATTATACACAGGAGAAAAAATGCAACCTTTCCTTCTGCCTCATTGTCCTCAGTCATTCTATCATGTCTCCTGCAGTCCCAAGCCAGGACCCCATGTCTGCTCCAGCCTATGACTGCCTGCTTGAGTATTTTTAAGATGAAGGTTTTGGAATAACTGAATGTTTCTGTCAAAAACAAACAAACAAGCAAGCACACAACAAAAAACCAAAAGCCCTCCACAACAAACCCAAACAAACAAAACAGAACAAAACCACCCAAAACATCCTGTGGCTTCAGATAAGTACCAAGATGTGAATATTACTACTATATAGTAGTCACATCAGAAAGATAGGAACAACCCAATGCATATCAGAGCCAGTAACAACAGGTAACATAATACAGCAGCATGTGGATATCATCAGGTCAGGACCAGCTGTAGTTTAGATGCACGAGTCCACAGTAACATGGAAAATAAGTTCATGCATTCTTTTAAACGAGATGACAGTTGTATAATTGCATTAGTGTGGGGCCAAGCCACAGATAGCACTGCTTTCATAAGCCCCAAATGAGGTTGCATTTATATTTTAGAGTCTCAGAGATCACATAGATTGTTGCACATATCTCTGCCAGACTCTGCAGTTGATGTTGAGTTTCCATCAAACTTTTGAACACAGTCAATTTGTTCAGGGTTGACTCAGCTTTATGCTGGCCCTTTCTTTTTCTATCTGAAATTTTATTCACAGTGACTGCCACTATTTTCACATGCATAAATGCGTGGATTTTAAAATTTTTTTTGAAGACCTCAGAATTAAACAGGAGATAAAAATAAGCATATTGATTTCTGCTAGGAAAGCTCTTGGTACCACACATAAATTGCACTGGGCTGGAGTATACAAAGGAAAGAATCTGTACACAGAAGACTAGAAAATAGGATGGAGGGAGGCAGTCTTTAGAGTTGGCCTCAACTTCCCTATTACATTCTCTGCTTTCACTGAAAGCAGTCCTATCTAATATAGATTAGCAACACACATAGGCACTATGCTTGAAATCCACTTCCTTGTCTCCTCTGCAGTAACTCATTTATGGGACTACAGCCCCATGTACATAGGTGACCTAACAAATACCTTTTTTCTTAATTTATGTGTATAAACTCTGGGTCAGATCGTGTTTCTTATCACTGCTTTTGCTGTAGGATTAATGCTTATACATTAAAGTAGATAAGATCAATTGTCTTACATGTGGCCATGAAAGGTTAAATGAGCTCCAAGCAGTCTGAAGCCATTTAGTTCCTGAATGATGAAAAGGCAGCAAATAGAGTGAGTGGAGCTCTTCCTACTGGAAAGACAAGAGAGAGATAAAGGTTGACCCAACTCTGGGTCTGTCTCAAACCTCTAGAAAGACAACAGTTAATCACAGCTATTACTCTATCCACAAGTTCCATAGCAAAATAACATACACATTTATTCCTACCTCTTTAGAAAAATAAGTGCAATTTTCATACTGACTCTAGTATGAACAAGATCAAGTGATTATTGCAGTACTACTTAAAGTTTCATAGGGTTTTTCTGCAAGGATAAATAATTTTTTTTTTGAGTTGTGTGTTCCAATGAGATACTCCTTTTGTTTTCCCTGCCCAACTTTTTCCAGTTCTCCTCCTTTTTCATTAATTCTTTTCACTCCATCATAATTATGAAATACCCACATTTGGTCATGATCTGTCTGTCCTTGAGCACACCATCTTAGTCCTTTTGGTAATTAATTCCAAAGATAACAGACAGGAAGACATTTTGAAAGGTCTTTGGTAAGATGCTTAGCAGTTGCACGTGTGGTAGGCATAATACATTCCATTCAATGTGACTGTGAGAAGTAAATAAACTCTTAAGCAATTTCACATCATTTCATACCTCACAGAAACTTTGACCTTGTATATAAATAAAAATAAATGAAGAGGCTTTGTGCTGAGCTGACTAGTGGGCTCTAGAGTAGCAAGAAGCCCTACATTAAATGAAGAATGAAGATGTTCCATAAATCTTTAATTTCCTTGAAAAAACCCAGTAATTTATTTCACAGTTATCTCCTTTTTGCTGAACAAGGGGTTGCATTTTCTCAGTGGCAAAGTAAACCAGCTAGAGATTTTGTGTAAGAAGTATTTCAGCACTGCAGAATACTTTGTATGCAAGGAGATTTGCAGTTTAATTCAGAGGTCAAAAGGCATGTTGATCCTAAATGTTATTGGAGAAATAGCTTGAAATTATGCCCTTTCCTTAATTGTGAGCAGTAAAGAACAGACAAATTAAAATGTCAGTATACTGAACTGAAAACTCTTTTATGATAAGACATTTGAGGCAGCAACTGGCTTTCTAAATACCACATGTGATAACTGGTTTACAGTTCTTGGTGGGAAGACTAATACTAGTTTTCAGCATTCAACATATCAGTGAGGCAGTCCTGGAATTCAGTGCTCACTTTTACATCACAAGATGATAATGAAACAAACAATGGTATTTCACTAATCCTGCTGCAAGCCTATAAATTCTGGAGATATGTATTCTGAGCAGATTCCTTTGTTTAGCTATGAATTCAATAAACTCTTTATTTAATAACAGTTGGTTTGGAGTGAAAGTATATTAGGAGTTTAAAATCCAAGAGTGATAGCTAAAAAAATTACCAACTGATTCATAGCCTTATCTTCAACTTCTCAGGGTAGACTTGTTGTTCTCAGAAGAGTCCCTGAATATTCAGATAGCAGGATAAAAATACTGTTATGAGATGATGAATTTTTGCATTGCTAAGCCTTCTTAAGAGGTATGTTGTACTAAACTCAAGCAGTCGAAGTTCCCACACTCTTTCACTACTACAAACACTCACCTTAGGACTAGCTTTATCAATTCAAACAAAAAATCCAAAAGATAAAATTTCTTGCATTTTTCTCTCTAAATGTGGGTGTTCCTTTAGGGCTTCTTTGTTTCAGTTCTCTCAGCATCTTATGGGCATCTAAAAGCTCTTTTAAATTTGCTGCAAAGTTCTATAGTCCTACTGGTATCTGTCTTCAATCTCTATTCACTTTAAAGAGCTAAGGATTTCCTCTCACACTAGATTCATTTGGAATCATAGACTTCAGCATTAATACTTCAGCACTAGAATGGCTACACTTCAAAGCCCAGCTTTTAGGAATTCCCATTTCATCACATTACATTCAGTATATTTTAAAATATTTTCCCCAGATAACCTAGTGTTTTAAAGTGAAAAGTCTCAATTTCAGTCTCACAGCCTACAGTACCAATGACTGTTAAGTGCAACCACATCAATATACAGTGGTAATCTGATAGACTCTTCTGTATCTGGATTCAGAGGACAAAGACATCAGTGGCAAGAGGAGCACCTGCACAAACACCTACAACATAAGGTGAAAACCAGAAAGTAAGAAATGGAAAAACATTTAATCTCTGATGTCCCAATAATAGTCTGTCAATAGATTCACCATCCTCTTATCAAAACACTATTCATTACATCCCAATATCACAACTGCCTTGAGTTATCTAGGAAAACAAATATCTATAAGTACATGCATCATTTGCCTACACTATTTAGGATTAACTAAATTCAGGAGGAATGTTTGGCTTTTACAACCTCTTCATCAAGCTGGGATTCTTGTAGGAATATTCTAATCTCTGAACCTCCATGAGTTACTTCTCTTATTTTTCTCTTACTTTTGCATATAGGAACAGACAAATTGTTCCACTTCATAGAATTTGCATATCAGAGTTATTTGTTAGTCCTAAATCTATTTAACAGGGGGTTGCTAGTTACAAATTAAAATTTATCCTTTCCAAAACAGAGGAAAGAGTAGAAGAACTGGCTGTTTGCTCCATTACAGGTAGATGTATAAAAAAATCAACCTAAAGTATATACAAATCAAGATTAGAAATGACACATTTTAAGAGTAAGAATAATTAATCTCTGAAATATTGTATCTATAGAGGATGTGTTTCCTTAATGCTGAGAATTTAAGCCAAGACAATTGGCTATTTTTCTAAATTGTATTAGCTCTTTCAGATGATGTTTTTGAGAAAAATTACTCCTTTAAATTCTATGGTTTTTGCAGACCAAGAATGGATATTGTTAACTATAAAATCTATAAGTGAGTTTAGAAAATTACATTTCTCTAGAAAATACATTCATTTTTTCTACATGATGTGGAACTGGCCTTCAAAAAAGCATAATGGTGCTCATCTGAGACTTTTAGTTCAGTAGTTTTTATGTGCTTTGGAGGACCGTGACCAAGACAGAAATAGCTGTAGGGCTACCTATCTTCCATTGTGACTGTATCCTTGCAGGCCTTTTGCTTCCACATGACCCAAGCTGACAGGCAGCTCCTATTTTTTCATTCCTCTAATGTGAATGTTCCTGCTGGTAGAGTAGCCAATCTGCTGACAGAGGAAAAGAGAGCGCACAGAAGACCAGGGAAGTGCACGCAAATAATTTCTGCTGATCACAATGTTTGAATTGACTCTACCATAATTTGGAATTAACAAAATTCCTTAGATACTGCTTCTTGGAAACTGCTGGCAATTGCTGACTTGAACAGCAATCCCAGCACCTGCAATTAGGTCAGCTATTTTCAGTATGCCCCTGGGGAACTGTGGCCAGCCAGGTGTTCCAGTGTCTATCTATCACTGCTACCCACTCAAAAAACCCCCCAGTATCTCTGCTGTATGTTGCTGTATTATTTTTCCTCTATCATCTATTCTGCATGTTATCAGTACACTTTTCTGCCTAGCTAAATGCTGATATAGCATTTGTTTCTCAGTCCCTCAGCTGATCTACATTTGTGGGAAGGGCAGAAGCAACCATGCTGTCAAAGGCAGAAAATATCTTAACTGTGTTCATACAGTAATCAGGAGACATGCTTCAGTGTTAAGGATGTAAATGTGACCCCAAATCTACAAGGTACCTGTTAGATTTATTCAGTATATAGATTGATATAAAATATATTTGTAACATGATTATATTCTTGTGAGGAAACAGCCACTGGTGATAATCAAAATTACTAAAGTTTATTTTCTATTAATTAATACTCTTTTTCATGGAACATCTGTTGTCTACTTAAAAACACTTTAATGTAGTTTTTTTCTTAGAGACAATGTTGGCTCAGCTTAGCAGGTGACTACCCTTCTCACACATTTCAATAAAGTGACACAGTCTTCTAGGACTCTCAAATCTATGCTTAGCAAAACAGACATGATTTCAGGACCTCCTTCTTCTCCATTTTCAGAGGCATATTTTTGGGGGCTTTCTCAAACTCCTAAGCTCTTACCATTAGATCCATGCTTTGGTTCCTCTATATATATAGCTAGATGATTTCTGGTTAAAAAATATGAAACTTTTAAGTGATAAAATAAAGCATTTCTCCAGAGCTGTCTTTTTTGGTTGAGACCCTCCTCAGGACATTCCTGAAAAGCAAGAAGAATATTGTTTGGGCTCCCATTATTCAGCAGAACAGTGAAAGGAACAATGCAAATAATCAAACATGAATCCACAATGGTCTTTTGGGGCTTCATGATGTCCATTCATATTCTCCTTCATTTTCTCACATTATATCTTCTTTCAGAGAAAGCAGCTTAGAACGATTCTGATGGAAGCGTTAACAAGCAAATGAAATTGCTGCTGGGCAAAGATAAAACTAGTTATCTCCACTACTCATCACCTGCTAACTACAATAACTGCTTTGGGCAAGAGGAGTGCATCATTAAGCAAGCTAAAGGATGTGAAAATAAATTCCTATTAAATTTCTAAGTAGATTTTCTACTGACTGGGGCTGAAGGCCGTTTTACTTGCTCATGGGCTAACATGCAATCAATACTAAATATCAAAGAAAGGAACAAATAACATTTTTGTGATAAGATCAGGACAGGATAATGAACGGAAGCAACATAAAAGCATTCTTCTGGTAGAGTGGACTCAGTGATGACATCAGAGTTTTTTAAAAAAATGTAAAAAAATAAAATTATTACCAGAAAGTTACAGACATTTGGCTAGATTTCACTTGCATCCTTTTGTCTCTCTACCAAGTTAGGTACAGCATGCTGTATAGTTATCTCAGAGAACAAGTAATAATGGGATGCTTACTGAAGTTTTTTCAATGAGACTGTGTTCAGATAGAAGTCCAGTTCAGTTTTAAGTGTTAATTCCTTATAAAGTATGAAGAATCTCAGTGTTTTACAATGTGGGATTATCAATTGTTTAATCAATATGCTCTGCCAGAATTTGCTGTCATAAAAGGCATTCTAAAATGAAATGAAACATCCTTCACTATGCATTATTATGCTCTATAGTCTGATCATTTTCATCAGTTGTTACACACTGCATAACAACAATGATAATACATTTTACTAGGTAGCAAAATAGATTTGGCAGGAGATGGAAAAAATGAAAGAATTTCATTGCTCAAATTGTTTTCCTTCATTTATTATTAAATAAATGCTGAATAAACAGTAAACAAATTTAAGGGAATTGAAAATTTATCACTTTTGAGATTCATCCCTCCTATTAATAGCCTTTTTGTAGGGCAGTAGACTTCAGGAGACAATCTTTTTGTCACACAGAAGTGTTGAGAATTTGATGGAGATATATCAATATTTATATTCCTCTGGACCACAAAGTTGTGGAATGAATTGAGTAACCTCTGTGTGTTGAATATTTGTGCCCACTCAGGGCAAATATGATCTGTTAGTGTGCAGTAGTGAGGCAAGAGGTCTGGATGGTTCACATCTTATAAAAAGTATCCAGCATAACTGCCAGAAATATCTCCCTACACCTACAATACATTATCTTGGACTCTAAATTGTTCAGAACATTCAGCCACACCACTCTAAATCAGATTTTTGTATCAGTACTTTTATAGATTAATTCCATATTGCACTTGCAGCAAAACTGACACAATGCCTTTAGGTGGGATGAAACATGTGAGTTTTTGAATATGAATGCTAATAAATGTCCACAATCTGGCCAAAGAGGCATACTCATGGAATAAGAGTCTACTAAATCATAGTGTAATGATCCAAGTCCTGCTTTTCCAGAAGACACTATTTTAAAATCCAGCACGTGCCATAAAATTTTAGAGATGATATCACAGTTATCCACCACTCCAGAAAACAATTGCTGCTTCTATTTATAGAATGTCCTGAAACCATCAGATAAATCAAAGGAAATAATTGTATTGAAGTGTTTTCAAGGAATACCCCATCTCTTCACCAGTAGTGATTTTTATTTATTTCCTATAAAAAATATTGGTCCAATTTCAGTTTTCACATGATTATAACTACATTTTACATTTTTGTTTAGTTAATGAAAACAGCAACAACAAAGCTGTGACTAGTACTTCTCAGGAGAAAAGATTCTGTATGCAATTTTTCACTCTCTTCTAGGATAGCCCTCTTATTCTTGAATAGCTTTTAAGGGAAGCTTCCAGTCAGACTGTTTTTAATTCTAGTTCATACCTTGCATAATCTACCTCGACGGGTAAAATTGTGGATTCTTGTACCTATCTAGTTTATCAGATTAAGGATTGTTGACTCCCTAAGCCATAAATGTAGTACTGGAGGACTGACCATTGTTCTGCATCATGGATTCACAAGATAGTATCTAGCTTGTATTCTCATTCTGACAGAACCTCTCCTTTCATTTCTGTCAGTCATCAGAGACCTATTCAGCCCTGGAATTTTATTCTGTAGATACTGTAGAGATATGTAATTCCGTCAGGATCAAACCCTGCAAGATATTCCACTTGCATTCAAATCTTTGGAGAACCAATGCTGCTCTATACTCAGCAAGACCAGACCCTTAGCTGCCCAGGAAAGTATCTATAATAGAGTTAGTTAGTAGTTGGAATTGTTCCACGGAAACATCGTGGTCTTGGGAAAAAACCAACTTTTGACAGCAAACTGGTCAATAATTTTCTCTATTTTTAGTGTGTGGCTTCCATCAAAACCCAGTGTTATTATTCTTTTCAGGAAGAATATACATTTAACAGGGATGTCAGTTAGGGGTTTAGTACTTCTTTTTCCAAAAAATGTTCCAATTGTTGTGTTTGCAATTACTCTTGCCTAGGTGTTGTTGTCTTGTTGATAATATTGATTAAAACAATGTTCTTAAACTCTCTTTCTCCACAAATTTTGCCTCATGACAGTGAGTTCTCAATAGAAGGGGAAAAAAAGCTATATTTTCTGGTTTATATATTCTTTTAATTTCCTTTTTCTAGAGGAATATATCCTGCCAGGTTATTTCTTACTCTTGCAAACTTGTTGACTAAGTAGACACTGGAAAGCAAAGACCATTAATACAGTCTAGGTATTGTGAAGTGTGGTACCCACTGCAGTTCTTCATTGAACCAGCTGGAAATTATACCATTTTAGATTTTATCTTAGTCTAATATAAATAAAGATTAGTCTGAAACACAATAGTGGCTTCAAATGGGAAAATTTTGAGAGATTAAAGGAATTAAGAATGACATTATCTAGGCTGAAGAGCTTAGAGACCTCAGCATGAAAGCTTTAAAGGAATAGAGATCTTCTGTAAGCTATGTTTGACATAAAGGAGAAAAAAAAATGTTAGAAAATACTCCAGATCTAATTTATTGAAAAATGCAGTAGGAATTGCAGCAATGATACAAAATAAAAAGGTAGATTTTTAAAGAAAGAAAATGTGAAGTTTAAGAAACTCCAAAAAGAATTTGACCTTGAAAATAATAAATACAAAAATAAAAATCTGACTATTTAAACAAAAAGAGAATAAGAAAAGAAGAAATGGTTAAATTTTAAAGGCAAACGAAGTTTTTCTGAAAACTTAAGTAAATATTCTACCTCAGCTTTTGATAAAAAATACACTATTAAGAAGGACAGAGAAACCCTGATGGCTAAAAGTAACTGAATTTTTTACAGTCAGGTGGGAGCAAATCTCAGAATTTAATGCACTCCATGCTGAGCGTGAGAGGGCAAAAAAATCTGTGTCTTCAAGTTCAGGCAGAACCTATGAAAATTTTCATAATTTAAAGGTATATAAGCTAATGGAAAAAGGGGAAAAATGCAGAGTGTTTGCTGACAGTGAATTGTGATGGACAAGTGCATTGTCTTTTTTGAGAAATTAATGATTGTGCATTTGATCTTTGTGAAGAAGTCACATACATATTTGCATAGGAAATTACTAACTAACTGCAGAAGTGCAGAGCCATAAACTGCAACTGTAGAGAGGATACGGAATGAGAAATTTAGGCATGAGTATGAGGTGCATAAGAAGGGAAGATATTAGGCTACAGGGAAGTGTTTTGAGGAGTTATACAAGGATTAGTTCTGGAGAGATCTTGCTTAATATTAGTTGCTTTGGCATGAAACAATGAAGTGTAGTTGTGAAATTTGCTGATAACAAAGTTGGCAGACATCATCAAAACACTGAAGAATTGGAGTATTCCATAGGAAAAACTAGAGCTTTGGAGTAGAAATAGGGTGTCATTCATATTATTAAGTCAAAGTTACTGCAACATAGCAGATAATAGTTTTTTGTTATTGGCTTCCACCAGTCAGTGCCCATTACCTGTAAACAACAGAGCAGGAGGAAAAAACCATTGTCCTGCCAGTGTAAATCAGTTTAAAGATCTCCCAAGTTTCAAAGGTCTTGTTTATGGGATGACTAATATGTATCAAAGTAGTAGACAATGAAGAAGGTTTGGAGACTATAAATACTAAGATAATTGCATTAGATGTTATATAATATTACTGTATTGTAGAAGGAGCTGCTGAAGCTCCATCTGGAATTCCTTCTATAAATCTGCTAACCCATATTCGAGAAAGATGAGTTTGTACTAGAACAGCTGCTGAGAAGCACTATTGAAATGCTGAAGGGAGAACTAAGCTTGTTTAGCACAGCAAAAAATTGTAAGGGCATTCATTGTTCTCAGTAAATACATAGCAAATATAAATACTGGGAAGGAAAAGTCATATATAAAATCAGAAAACACTTTTTGAAAGAACAAATATATTTTAACATAACTTTGAAAATACCTACTAAACCTGACAAGGACAAAAATAGCTATGCAGGAGGCGACTTCCTGTTCATAAACCAATTCAGAACCATAATAGCTGGCATTCAGGCACGCTATCCAGACTATAGCACAATAATCAATTTTTACTTCACAAACAGAACACCTCCTTAATTTGGGTACTATAAAATATTATCTCAAAATCCTATACTTCAGATGTAGCATCTTTTGTTTCCTCATGTGTGTCAGAAGGGGAATCATTAAGTAGAACAAGGGTAGATAGTTTAGTGTTTGTTTCTTCCTGGGACTCATGGCAGAGCAGATACAGGAGGGATTGGAACTAGAACTGGCCACCCAGTCCCTAGAGAAACATATACCCTTTGATACAAATTACTTCTATCCCTGTGCTGCTGGAGTTTGGACCGCAGCACAGAGTGGGAGCACTCAGACAGAGTGACAGGTGTTTTTATTGGCTGTACCCAGGGTATTTTTCTGAGGAGAAATAAGCATGGTGCCCTTATTACTGAAGTCAATATACTTGACTAAGTGCTGAATCAAAACTGAAACATATTTCAGTGGTTCACTTTTCCTAATGTAGCAAAGCTGCAATAATTGTGAATATCATTGATGGAATATTTTGTTCACCCACCCTTAAGCTGTATTTTTCATACAGCATTCATTCCAATAATTTTGTAATTGTGCCCTTATAAATAGTATTTACTATACCTCTGAGTTTTGTACAAGGAGTATGTGAAAAGCACATGAATAGTATAATTCAATTGCAGAGACATAAAACATGTTAAGAGTGATAAGTGTATTTTATGACCTTTAAAATTAATCCAGACAACATACATATAATTTCTGCTTGTGCAAGCCCTGGTGAATGTTTTGAGTTTCAGGAAAGAAACCCTATTTTGATGGAAAGTGATTCATATTCCACATTTTTAGGGGACTGCATTGCTGGTGCCATGAAAGATATATCAGTTTTACAGTCATCACACAAGGTTCTCAGATAAACTTTCTGGAGGCCCTATCACACAAAATTGTGTTACAATAGACAGAAATCACTCATTTAATGACAGACTAAACTTCAACAGTGTAACTCCAGAATGTATGGGAACTACTAGGGGTGTTTGAAACTAGAAGGAATTTGAAGTATTAAATGCTAGCTGCAGGTGATTCTACTAATAACATTGCACAATACTGTATACAGCAATATTGAATTGTGCACATTCTTACCTAGTTATTTACATTTTCACCATCAATAGAAATCATTACAAAAATAATCTCTGCCAAACATTAGCATTCTAAAGATCACCAGGCTGGATGACTGGGACTGTAAAATAAAGGTCACATTGATGTTTCCTTATATATTTATTTCACTTTCCTTTTTTTCCCCTTTCCTGAGTACACATCACTTATTTATTAACAGAAATTGGAACTACAGTAGAGAGACCTAAATAGTGTGTGGATTTACATTGTTTGAACATAAATCTTGGACTGGCTCTGTTGTAACTGGTTTAAGATTACTCCAGATTTATGTCAGAAAAGACAGTTTGGTGCAGAAATAGTTCTCTTTTTTTTTGGTATTGCTAATGTAAACCAATGGTTAAGTAATGTATAAACATTTCTTATATATTTTTGAGTGTTTAGTTCTATTTTACTAGCATTATTTCCTTTTCAGAGATATTGGTAGATAGATTTTTACAATACATTTCATACTTATTTTTATTTTCCACACTGAGACCACTTACTTTAATTCATCTGATTGCTTTAGTCCAAAGACCACGTGTCACATCATATGCAAGGGTAAGCAAAAATCCCTCATGACAGTCTAGAAGCTTAATTTAGCACTTGAATAGTTGTAAGTTTCCCATCTGCTGAGGTTTAGGAAATATATCTTTGTAATGGTATTTTTCCGAAAAGAAATATTCAAATTGTAACTATGTGACAGTGTTTAGCTGTGAATGTCAGAGATATCAGGTATGTACCACAAGTAACAAACAATACCAAATTGTGGGGGGTTTTTCCAATTCCTTTTTCAGGCCCAAGGCAAAGGAATTGGTTCAGTAGTGAAAGAACGTTAAATACTGGTAGAAAACCAGTTCAGCTGTTACTGCCTATTTCAGTGACAAAGACCAGAACAGAAAGGTTGTGGTAAGGATTCCTAGTATGGCATGGATTATATTATATGTAATTAGTTTCCTATTCTACATCAAGACCATCAACCATCAAATTAATGTAACAGTTTGTCCTGTTTAGAAGAGGAAATAGCTGAATGTCTTACATAATAAAATGAATAACTATTGGCATTCAACTTTATTTTGACCACTTCACATATGGAATTTTTGTTGTTATGGGAGTTATTTCATTTGCTAATCAAAAGTTGCTCTTCTCTTTTGCACATATCAAGCCTTAGTCAATCCAGATTTTCTTAGGCTTTGCTGTGCAATTTTATATTTACATCCTTTTTTCTGCAGACAGAAAACCATGTGTAGATCACTTACTTTTATTATCTCATTTTTATTATGGCATATTGCTTATTGTCTCTGTGGATAAGCACTTGACTCATGAGATTTCTGAAGCTATGCTGTAACAGCTTAATTCTGCTTATAACCTACTTCCAGGCTTCAAAATCTACTTGTAAATTGACTTTCAATCCGACAGCTGAAGATCTTTCCCTGATACTTTCTTCTTCTAAGTCATGGCAAGCATACTTTTATCTCATACTAGCCACTCTTCTTAACAATAGTTACCATCCCTATAGAAAGTAAAATCTCATTTAACTTATGGCATCTGGATATACTTAGGTTTTAATTCTAAAAAGCAAGGCATTTTACCATATTGGCAAAATGAAGAGATATTCAGCTTGAAGAATTATCAAAATATCCTAGGATCTGGAATATCACTTCTGATTAATAAATGTTTGAATGTTTTATCACATAAGAAATGCATTAATCACTGAGGACAGTGTGAAATTACTCTATAATCAATCCCGTATACTTTAATGGAACTGGGTTCCCTTTCTTTTTGCTGTATAACAGCATGTTTGTAAACAATTTCACCAATGCAAAAGGTTTTCTTTACCATCTGCTTCTTCCTTTTTCAATACACAACCTTCTATCCCAATGTCTATGAAAATTATTTCCTGTCAAAGAGTACAAGGAACACTTATCAACTATTAGCAGCATACTGTGACTTCAGCTGTGAATGTGTCTGCATCCAGTACGTAGAAAAACTTGGTCAAACACTGCTCTTGCTTACATTGCAAATACTCTGGAGTCACAGGAGTGGAAAAATGTTTAATTGTGTTGGTCTCTCCTTTTCTGCCGTGTTCAGGGTGATGACAAAGTTAGACCCTTTCCTAGATTCTCTGCAAACTCTTCAAAGCCTGTTCATGCTCAGTTTAAAAAAAATATTTCCTGGAGCTTGATAAACAAGGTTAGGACTTTTTGGAAAAAACATAACAAAAATAACCGATTATCTACCTGAGGGTAACAAATGGGAAGAAGAGGAAAACCTCTCTGGGTGAAAGCTAAAAAGCTTGGGGAAAATGTTTGTAACCCTTTTTTCAAAAGTACCTTTTGATTCCAGATGGGACAGGATGGTGAAGAAAGTCAGAAGGAAGTTCAAGAAATAAATTTATGCAGAACAACAGCAGCTTAAAATGGAAGTTAATGAGGTAATAGAGTATATTTTCAATTCACAAGGTAAGAAGGTTGAAATAAACACAATAGGTTACCACAGTAGATGTAGAAATCTATTTAGATGTGTAGTAGTAGTCTCCCCAGTTTCCTTATTTTGATAATATCAGGGCAGTTTCCCCCCAAGTTGAACTGGAATACTGTGAATTGTTAGCTGTTTTTTGGTTTGGGGTTTTTTCCCCTACCATTTACTGTCCTTGAGTTTCAGGCATATCTTTTCTGTTGGTACATTATTTTCTTCTCGTCTTCAAAACATTTTGCTCTTGATGGTAGAAAAATGTACATGCTTTGAATATATATGAAGGTATCGTACCTAGCACAATGGCAGTCTAACTGGGACACTTGGGTACTAGTAGTATAAAAATAGAGAAGGAAATAGAATTATCCACAGACAAGGTAATCCCTGTAGTGTAGATCCATCAAAATGCAAAATTTTAACTGCAAGGCCTCTCTTACCTATAAGTGAAATGTTAGCTTTCAACATGGGAAGTCATTTATAAGCAGGAGTTTTACTTTTATGAACTTTTTAATGTATGGAACTAAACAAAGATCTCAGGCTTGGATCAGAATTTTTCCTTGGCTATAGTACCTGTATGCAGATAAGCATACATCATCCAATTCTGGGTTTAGTCTGGATTTACTGGGTTTACTTAGTGCAGTTATTTCAAAGCATATAACAAGCCCTACTCTTATTTTCAGCAGTAACTAGTTTCAGTTAATCTCTAATGTCGTTAGTACAGCTCATTAATATCAGCTCTCTCCTGCACCCTCTTGTGCTCTCAAAATTAATTAAGCTAGTGGAGCGTTAACTGGAAGGAAGAGGCCATAGCTTTGTTTATGCAGAAAACAATAAGACCATAAATCAAGAAGAGTAATCCTAATGTTTTAGAATTGACCTTTGAAGGGATACTTTGCCAAATGACAATAGCATCTTTTCAACTGGAAAAAAAAACATACCAAGTGAAAAGAACACATCTGCTCCTCGCTCAAATATTGTGTAGGTGTTGCTCATTTCTTACTGCCCCCCACCCACATCAAAACCCTCTTTGGTACCCACCAGCTAGTCCATTGTAGTATTGGCAGTCAGATTTTCCTTTTATTGTGTATTTTTTCATTCACTAAAAATCTTAGAATCTTTATGTGAATATAAAGATATGTAATGTAATTATGATAATTGATGTGGTATTTCTCTTCTGTATCTGATACTATTTTTCAAGGAAGTATAGCCTTCTGAATGATATGTTTTGCCTAAAGATATATGTTCTACCACAAAATTATTTTAAAACAGCTACAGAAAGTAGATACACTAGATATTTGCAGATAGGCATAGAAAAGGACTGATTTTTTCTGCAGCTGTTAAAATGAGTGGCAGCCTGTATCAGTGAGAAAAGTTTCTGAGGACTGACATTTTATTGGATTTTAATTCGAATATCAGTGATTAAAAGGTGACACACCTTCCCCTGTGGGTCAGCCACTGCCACATCCACAGATGCAGATAGTGTTTTGGTCCTGCCCATGGGGAGACTGCACATGCTATGTGGTGCTTCATGGCTCTGGCTGTTTGCTCATTCCGCACAGCTACAGGGTTAATGAGCTTCAGCACTGCTGAGGCAGCATCTCCTATGAGGGAAGGAGGGGAGTGTGTCAGGGGATCTCTGCAGTCTAAGCACAACCTGAAAGGTGTTGGGAGGCCCCTTAGCTTTCAACAGCCTTTCCTGAGGCCAAGGAACAGGATGCAATTAACCATCTCCTAGTGCCACTGTTGACTTTTCAGACTTATTTCCACATGCAGCCTGAATCTACTCTCCCCCATTACCCCTCAGGAGGAGCAAACTTTCTAATTTGTAATTAAAACACTTCGGATGCTATGTTAGACAGATACTAACCTGCCTTTGGGGACTAACTTGGCTCACAGGTTTTGAATACACTGATGATTACGATTTAAATTAATAATTCAAGAGACCCTTCTTCCCACAAGTTTACACGTCTTTGTAGGTCCATGAGATCTGATTATGTTCAGTCTAGCTGCTTGCGATCTGTCTTGTGTGATTTTGTTTAGGTGAGGAGTTAGACAACCCCTCCTCTCTTTCTCACTAGACAGCCTTCTCTTTCTCTCTCCCTTTGCCCCATGTCACCTGCCCAGTGTACAAGCACCTGGATTTCTGATCAAGATCTAGCTCCTTCTCAGTTTCTCCATTTCTGAAAGTATGAGTGATATCCATAGAATACAATGGAAAAACATATAAAGCAGACATGGTATTTTTGACTCTTCAGTTGCAGAAAGTATTTGGGAAAGCTATTGTCATGGTTAGCAAGCTAAAGGACAACTTTCAGGGCTCCTTTGCAGTGTCTCACTGAGTGTACCCAATCCTTTGTGTGACCTTCAGCAGAGTTTCCTACAGTAATATCACTCAGATTAAGGCCTGAGTTACCTTTGGGTATGGATTAGAATTAATATAGGAGGTTTAAGATTTCCTTACAATAGCTTCCTTATAAGAGCCTGTAGCAAAAGTGGATTAAAGAAACTAAGAGCTTTTTCCAAATACAGCATGTTCTGTTCATTCCTCAAAGGTATGAACATTTTAGAATAAAGAGGCTTAGTTGCCCCTGTATTATTTAGATCCTTGTATGCAGCTATCAGCCTAGCCAGCTCCCACTCTGATAGATGTATCCCAAAATTCTATAGACTTCACTCTTCTTGGGGCCTTTCAGCCCACCATCTTTTTCTTCTATAGAAAAAGTAAAGGGACTTCAATGGTGCTTGGTTTCTCTGTCCTTTAATGTAGCCTTGAGACTAATAAAATGTAGCAGATAATGAGTATTTTCTTGTCTTGCCTTTGTGATGACACATTAACTTGCCACCTCTTTCACTAGATCTATTTAGGCAGCCTGCCACCTCCAAAAAGCTACCAGGACTTTTAGGCTCAGAATCCTAGTTTTTCTTGAGCAAAAACTGAGAGAGTGTTAAAATATCTTTTAGAACAGAAAATCTTGTGAGGATTTAAGTGAGACAGGATAAGAGGCATAAAAAATATGCTTCCTGAAGGGCAGCCCTTTTTTCCCAGTCTTTCACTGAGCCTTGGAAGCCCTTCAGGGACTTCCTATGCTGTGGCCACACAATTCACACACAACCCCACACTATATTGTATGCTTCTTGAAACATCACTTTTTTTTCCTCCATCATTTTCCTGGAGTTGCCTTTGTGACACCCTTTACACCTCTCATGGCTTTCCCAGATTTTGTGATGCACAGTCTCCCCTGTGAGACCCCTCCTGCCCTGGGGAAGCTTCCCTTCCCTGCACACTCAGCTGGCAGGCACTGTGGGCAGGGACAGGGAATAGGATAAGTGAATAACAACATGAAAAACTTCTTTCATTTCAGAGACATGCACTTAATCCAAGCATTCCTTACTTAAGGAAATCTGCCATGGCAAAACACAACAAACAAGCAAACCAAATGCCATCTATCATGGTCTTAAAAAGAAAAATATTGACTTGAACTTATATATACGGATGTTTACATACATATATATGCACATATATAGCTTGAACACACACGAAACTAGATATATTTATATACATACAACTTCAGAAATGAGAAGCAAAAAATAACTAGGTGGGATTAAATATTTTTGTGATTTGAAATATAGTAATTTTATTTCTATTTTGAAAAATTTACTGAAAAAATAGATTTAAAAAAGAGCTTGATTAACTACCTTTCACAAAACTGGAGGATATACACGGTGAAGCTGATAGCAACCTTTCTTTTGCATCCTCCAGACCCTGCGGGTTTTATATCCTTCCCATACTTAAGCTCATGGTGCCTGTCTCAAATTCAGAGCTGTCCTCTGACTTACCAAATTTCACCTACCTCCAGAGTGTGCTAAGTACCATATAATAGAACACTCTGAGGTAAGCTTGTTTCAATTTCCCCCAGTGATGCTTTTCTACTTAAATATTCAAGGATTGAGAAAGACAACAGTACCACATCTTAATTATGTGACAAATTTAATTGAAACTCTTGTTCTGAGTAAGATTTTCATGCCTCAGATCAAATAAGCAGGCTGGAAGATATTCAAAAGGCAGCATTTGCTCAATATCTGTGGCTAATGCAGGCTACTAGGTTCAGAAGACAAAGTCTGCCAAATCTGGGGAATGACCGAAACACCCTTAAATCCATCAGCTTCTAGAGCCAGTCTTCTTAATACATACACAATATTTACAGGGTCACAGTCATGGGGACATACTAAGTATAACCCACCCAAAATACATCATAGTATTGTGGGAAGGAGTCCTTTTTACAATATGGGATTAATTCCTTTCAAGTAGGGAAGAAAATTGATTTTGTGCCTCCATCACCTAGATGAATGCCCTAATCACTAAGTGGGAATAGAAAAAGCCCAGAAACTGTATCACTGTCTTCCAAGTTCTATTAATCTCCTCTTCCCTACCTTTTTTTTTTTTTTCAGAAGAAACTATGAAGTACTTTTAAGTTAACTGGACTATTTTGAAGGAATTATTTTATCAAGAAGGAAAGAATTTCCTATATTACACAGACTCCCATGTTGAATATCATCTGTTAACAAATTTTTCCCCAAAAAGTTGTTCCATCTGTTCTTAAGTTGTATGAAAAGGGCACCTGAGTCTGACTTGTGGCAGGTGCTTACCTTGTATTTCAGTTTTCTTAATGTAGTCTTCTTAAAATCCTTTTGACTCTTCAGGCAGCCTTCAGCAATATAGCTGGAACACAGCAAATCCCATAGGATTCACAGATTTAAGACAGAGTCTCCTAAATAATCTTTGCCATAACAAATAATGCTTCTTCAATAAGAAGTAATCCATAAACCTAAAGATTATGTGTTAATGAACTAAATAGTTTCGTATAAAATACAATCAAACCTCTGAATTTCTTGCTATTAATAATGAAATGAAAACACTGTTTTACAGCTTTGAATTTGATATTATGCTTTAGACTTCCTGCAAACTTCTCAGAAGTTTTATATTCTACAAGACTTAAGTTTCCAAGTAACTTCTAGCACTCACAACAGCACATACTCACTGGCTTCCACTCACCAATTATGATCAGCCCATTATAAGTGATAACTCTTCACTGAGACATACTGGGTAGGAGACAGACAATTAAGGACTAAGGTTTATGAACAGGCAAAGCTTCACTTAAATGCCTGAAACCATAATATTTACAATGGATAAACCTCTGACCTTCATATTTCAATTTCAATGTGTTTGTGTGCTAAGAAAAGTGAGCTGTGTTTTTAAATAGATAGTTTTGTTTGTATAGAGATTTTTGTTGTATAACATGTTTTGTGAAATTAAAAAGAATCTGAATGAACTTTATTTAACCAGCCAACTAAATTTTTTCAGCTTAATCTGAGCATAAGATATCTGAGCCCAAAAGGAGAAGCTTGGAAAATTATCATAGTGAACAGGGAGCTGTAAGGCTGGAACTCAGTTGTCACTAACAATAGCTTCTACTGAGGAGAAAACAGCAATAATAGTAAATTGCATTTATAAAGTGCAATTCTCAGAGTCCCAGAGAATTCTGTATCTCAAGCAAGCAAAATAGATCTTTCCAATTCTGCTTGAAAAATCCAAAGCCACACCCAGCTTTCCAAATATAAATAAGAATATAATTTCATTGTGAAAACATGTGCTAAAAGCTAAGACACCCAGAGTCTTTAAATTATATTCAGGACAAAATAATGAATTTTGTTTGTTGTATGCCACTTTCTGACCTGAAAATTCACTAACCACAGCTTCCCACACACAGGCAGGACCGATAGCAGAGAACCTGCATCTTCGTGTCCAGCGGAAGGAAGAGAGCGAGCAGGCTTCTGCCCTTCTTATTTATACTCCCAATTACATAAAAATCATATGGAACACTGGGAACTTCTGACCACTTCGCTGGTTACAAGCTGGTTACCAGGGAAAAGGCCTGGGCCAAACCATCACAAATGGTCCTGCCACAGAAAGGCAGAGCACAAGAGTAAATGGAACTTTCTGTATTATCTTGCTATTGCCATAACACCTACTCTTATACTTGTTAAGTGGTTTGTCTCTGCTCCACCTCCTGTTTTGGAAGGTCACTACACTAAAAGTAGGAAACTTTTTTCCCTTTAATTTCCAACCAAAGTGATGTTTTACAACACTTATATCTAGTTCTTCATGTTTTGAATTGTCCCTTGAAATTTTGAAGACCCTTCCCCATTTCTGGTGTGTAGTCCTTGGGACATTCAGTCTTCACCTTCAAACTTTCTTTTTGCTAGATTAAATAAACCAATCTTTGTTTTTCTATTTTTACTGTTATAGAAGACCACTGGTTCTCTGGTTCTCTTATTACCCCATCTCTGTACAAAATCAACTGGAATTCCCTCTTACACATGAATGTCTTGGAACTGTATGAAGAAATGTAGATGTTATTAAACAATTAAATTGATAATTTGTAACATTAATTATTAATTGTTATTGAATCATTAAATAATTCCATTAATACTTCCCCATCTCTAGTAAAACCAGATATTTCTGCTGGCAGCTTTTTTCAGGATCTGTCTTCCACTGCCCATTACTCGCACTGCAGAGACTGATTCTTCAACGACTACAATTGACTGCTTAGAAGCTATTTTTAACATCAGTCCAAAGATGACACTCATTTAACCTTGTTCAGTCACAAAGCTTGGTCAAATACCAAAGCTGTCACTCAGTGTGCTTTATCTCACAGTCTGGCGAATAATGAGCATAACATCGTGTAGCAGTGATTAAGCAGCACACAGGAGGTTTCAGCAGCTGGCAACCAGGGGTTGCAACTGGTGACTATTCTTTATATCCATATGTTTTCCTACTTGATACTGTCTTCTGTCATGCACCAACCATGCTTTGTAATAGGTATTTAGATTAGCCAAACACTAAGTGTGTTTTCAAGGTCAGATGCCAGATGTTTAAGTCTTTGTATGCTGTATTGGGCCATTTCTTGATCTGCTTATCCTCCCTGCATGATATTGCCTCTGTCTTGCACAGATCCTCATTAGTCCTTTAATAGACCACAGCCATCTTACTCTTTCGTGTATGATCAGTTGCACATCTACAACTGTTTTTAATGCTCAGAGATGCATAAAAATGTTAATCCATATATTTGTATGTAATGCATGCATATATACAATGCATAAGTATAATAATATAATATATATATAAACTACCTTTGACTAACCTACATTATAACTATTTTTACTTTGTTTTTACTTCCATGTTAAGATCTTGTTCAGTACCACTGCATGCAGGATCTGACTGTTAAAAATATGATCCTCCATGCTTTCTTCTTTCCCACACCCTCACCACATGCAAAGACTATACTTGCTACCTTTCAGCCAGGGAGTTTCAAGAGTAGTTAAAAATATCTCTTTCCAAAGTTTCATTTTCAATGCTAAATACTTCAGTTTCCTGTCATCAGCAGTCTATTCTTGTTAATTTGACTGATAAAGCTGTAAGTTTTTTGTCCAAACTTGATATTGTTACATTCCATTCATGTTGAAAGTTGCTACCAGTGGCTATTTGATAAATAAACTTTTTAAACTACTTCTACATATAAACACAATGGTCACGAAATGTCCTGAAGTTCCTACCAATATCATGATAGAACCTTTCCTTATTCAACTCCAAAGTGACTTTAGCCCAAATAGATCTTAAACTGTCCATGTTAAAAGAAGGCTTGGGAGAGCTTCATCACAGTATTTCAGCACTTAAACAGTAGCTACAAAGAGAACAGAGGCTCTCTCTTCACAGGGAGCCGCATGCACAGGACAAGTAACATATACCAGTTTCACTGGGAGAGTTGTCTTCTTGATATAAGAAAGAATTTTGTTTACAGTGAGAACAACTGATCACTGAAAATCCTCCTGAGGCATGTGGTGGAGTTCCCATCACTGGACATTTTTGAGGTGAGATTGGACAGAGTGCTAGATCTCATCTAGCCTGCCTTTCAAATGAAAGGTTGGACCAGATGAACTTTTGAAGTCTGTTCCAACTCATGTTGTTCTATTATTCTGTGTTAAATTTCTAGAATCTTTTATGTCATTACCATACAATAAAACACCACTAATTTTACCTTTTAATTAAAATATATATTTTTAAAACACCTACTTTAAAAAAATCTTATTCTCAAAGCCTTTTCATCATGCCATTTGTATCTACATTACTACAACAGGTCTTGCACATCATTTCCATTATCTTTCTTGAATTCCTCAGTGTACCCTCACATTCCTGATTTCCCTTATCTTGATCATTACAGTCAAAAGTTGAATTCATTAATTTACCTCATTCCATTTTTTATATTCTTTAGCAAAAGGTGTTCTTTCATGCTAGCTTCAATCCTAAATTACTCAAGTAGAATCAATCCATTTAAAAAAGCCTCAGTGATCCCAGTAATCACACATTCCTTACAATACTAATCCTTGAGCTTGTCACTCCCTAATCCACTTTGACAGGACTTGGAAAAATGTGAATGAATATCACCTAAGATGTAACTTTTTTAATATCCACAGTCACTGAGCATGTAGATTTTGTTCCTGTAATTTAATTTACCCCAGCATAAAGGGAGATGAGTGAATTCTCCCATGCTCCAAACAAGGTTCCTTCTCAGCTCCTGAGCTACAGCTAAATATTTCTGCATCTTCCCGTCCTCTATATCCTCTTTAGATTATCAGTTATTATTAATAGAGGATATTGAAATATATTGCATTGGCTATGTTCAGTAGATGCCTACAGATCTTTTAATATAGAATCTGAACTGCATCCCTTCCTTGATCATCTCTTTTGTCATGTCTGAAACCTACTGATGTCTCTAACTGAATCTCTAGTCATTGGATCTTCTCTTCTATGACACTGATCCCATGCTATTTTCTAAATAATAATTGGCTTTCACTCCTTTTAAGCAGATAAATATTTTGATTTCTTTCTATCTTTTCTTAATTTGGCTTTATTTCCAGCCTTTCTATTGCACTCTTTCCACATGACTGTCTAGTTCTCTTGTCCTTCTACCGTTCGTCTTATTGAGGAAATACTCATTTCATGACTAATGAGTTGAGAAGACATCCAACCTCTGCTCTCTGTCCTTTCCCCATCTTATCCTATAAAAGGAAATAGAGCTTTTAGCCAGCATCTCAAAGACCAGCAGAATACAGGTGAAAGCTAGACCTCCATGAAGACTGCTACGAGATGTTCACTGTCATTCACTATACCACTCATTTCCAGGTCAAGTAAGATGTCTTTCAAATGTCAGCAATGCAATTATAATCATGGAACTTGCAATACATCAAACTGCCACTTTTGCATTCATCTTCTAACAGGAAGCAATTTCTGACATTATAGTCTTCAATACAGAATACAGAGTAATATATACACCTAATGCCCTGATTTAACAGTTTACCTCTGTGTGTCCTGAATGGTTCTTTTTATAGCAATTTCAGCAGTGAAAAGCCAAGGAAAAAATTAAAACAACATTGTTTATCACAGGCATGTAAAAATACTAAGCCAAATACTGAAAATGAATATTTACTTAGTGAATATATAAGAAAGACTAATTTGCTATGTCTTTTTTAGAGCAAGCAGGATCACATCTAGTTCATCTCTTTATTCGCTGTAGAAATTTGTTATGTCATGTAAAATTCTAATTTAATTTTATATGAACCCAGAAGCTAAATCTCTCAGAAAAGCTTTAAGATGTTTGGAATCTGTGATACTGAGGTATCACTAACAGCTATGCTGGAAGAGCGAACTATATCACAAGAATCTACTAGGTCTCCTTACAAGCCTATTCACCAGGAAGGAAAGAAAAGAAAAAAGAAAAACCTAAGAAACAAACAAAAACCCCAACAAGAACAACCAAACCCCCCTCCCCCCCACAAGAAACCTGACAAACAACAAAAAATGGCTAATAAAGGCTTGGCTCTTTCAGTTTTCATTTCTGTGAAGTCTCTATGCCTTCATGGAACTAAAGAGAGTTGAAATAAGATTTTGACTATAAAGATACAAGGGTTTCATATCTCTTTAAAGTCATCCTTGAAGGATGTCTATTAGTGGAAGAGCAGGAAAATCTTGTTAATTTTATGAGAAGGTAATGATTTGCTTTCAGCTTACATTTCCAATTTAAGCTAGCCTCCATTTTCACAGTTATATTTTACATGGGAAAGATCTGCAAGCTGACATTTAAAAATGTGAACAGTAACTTATCAGGTTCAAAAAGATCAAATTTTTAATTCAATAAGCATTTCTTTGTGTAGACCAGCAATGACTGGAATAATTACTAAGAATTTCTTTACAAATTATCCTTAAAAAAATATTTTTAAAAAAATCTGTTAACATTATTTCCACTAAACAAAAAGGTACGATGATTATTTTGATTCTACTTGCCAAATAAAGATAAGTTTTGTCAAGCTTCCTGAAAATATATTTGCCAAATTCATTACCATTTAATGTCATTGTAATGACTGTTCTTATTTGAGTTCTAAATGGACTATAAAAGTCTTGAATATTGTGGCTGATGATGTGTTTACTTTTTGCAACATACACACATCCATTTTCAAGGAATCATAGAATGCTTTGGGTTGGAAGGGACCTTTAAAGGTCATATAGCCCAATCCATTGTCAAGGTTTCTGTTCTTTACTAGACATCAATAAACAATATGAAAATATAACTGATTTTGAGTCAACTTTTTAATTTTATTGTAACTGATTCTCTGCAGTATAAATCATACAATAGAAATTACCTTGTGCTCTACATCACCTGGGGCTGTTGTCAAATTTGTCTATTTTTTAAAATATTCCCTTTCCACTACTGAAGAATCGGTGTACAAAGTATGGCCAAATGACATACACAGGATGGATATATAAAACCAAAACAGTGTGTGCATCCTCAAAATTCCTTTTTGAAAACTAAATAGATTTTTAATATTTCTCCTAAAGAAACCCACAATTCCTTTTCACATACTTTAAGTTCTGCTGTGAATTTCTTGAGTAATTATAATAAAGTAATCTGCATCCTGCAGGACCTCTATACTCTCCTTTTTAAAGGAAATAAAAATAAATAAAGTATTTATCTTATGTCAGAAAAGAAAAACTTCCTGGCTGTAGCCAGTGTTCAGCATGTAGTGTGCAAATTTTTTGCCATAAACAAACCTGTAAAAGAGTTTTCTTCCTGAGACATTCAGAATTTGATCCTTATTATAGAGTTATGCTTAATATCAAGAGTGATATACAAGCAACTACTCTAAAAACATTAAACCCACAAATATCTAGAAACGCTTTATATAATAGAGTATGGCCTAAGTATCAAGACTAAGGCAATGAAAGCAATGCATGTAATTATTTTAAATTGATTATTTTAATCAAGTAATTAAAAAAAGAACCAAAATGCATTGTTGTACAGTTTAGCAAATGGTAGTTCTTGCCCTGCAGACCCAATCTGTTACCAGTATTTATTATTTATATTATTTTTGTTCTTGCAATAATAATACAAATTTTCATATTTGTCACCACAAAGTTAAAAGATGAGGCCATAGGACATTCCATAGACAGATAGCATAGTAAACAAACCTGAAAAGGGTTACACATCATATTTTTAGGATCACATTTCTTACATGAAACTACTGGCAGAAGATCTAGTGGAGGGCTCAGTTGCTGGCTGTTTTGTAGCTCTGGTGGGTGGTTGGGCAATGCTCAGGCCAGTGGGGAGCACAGTCAGCTTTTTTTTTCCAGCACAGTCCTTAAGAATTTCAGCCCGATATCCACTAATATTTTACAAGTCTTGTCCCACTGCATTTTACATCTTAACAAAGCTTTCCATCTTTAGTATGTTTGTCTGTTCTATTATGCACAAACAAAACACAGAAGTAGGTGGATTTCTGTGGCTACTTAATCTGTTAGCTTTGCTTGAAAGCCAAAGCAGAGGAAAATATTGTGTAACCACGTTTTCCCTTGCAGAGTTATTTTGCAAAGAAGAAGGGGAAAATTTACTACATTTTAATCAGATAGACTTTTATTAGATTTAAGCAGCCAAAAATATCAAATGCCATAGGTTAGCCTTATACTTTGTATTCCAGATGTGGTATGGTTTATTATCAAATATATTAGTCTGCTGCAGGGAACAAGAGGCATTTACTAGGAAACTTCTTTTCTAGGTGATTTTCCCAGCTTTCTCCCAGCATTATTAATAGGACTTACCATCTAGCTTACTTTAACATTTAAACCATTGACCTACTGTTACTCTGTTAGGACTTCATCATTTTAGTTCAAAAGAAAAAAGAAAAGCAGGAAGAAAGGAAATACCAATATATGACTTTTTTTTTCCTATAATGAAAAATGAGATCATAATCTCAAGGTAAATTGACACAATTCCTAAATCATTGCAGTATCAAAATAAACAAAGCCAAAGCATTGCATAGTTTTAAAAAAATGTTGAACTAACCAAAACCTACTGAAACTTGACTGCTAGAAATGAACCACAGGGGCATATATTTTCTAAGGAAGTAGAAATTACTCATTTTGCATGTAGATTAAATATTGACTCATGAAATCCAAGAACAGAGTGATGGATTTAGTTACTGGCCTAATGTTATTGGGGAAAAGGTAAAGACATTTAGTATGATATGCCAGCTGAAGAGATGAAAATCTGTGTCAACATGAAAGACAAAAGTGCATGTGACACATTTTTGTGACTAAATGGAAGATGTCAGAACATCTGAGTTTAATAATAAAGTAAAAAATCGACACTTGTATTTGTGGTATGTATAAAATTAGTTGATCCAGGATAATATGTGAAATAAAACCTCCAAATTCAAAGAATTATTGCTGAATTTTATTTACCATGATTAGTAAGTGTTTCTAAACCAGCTGAAACAGTCCTCTAGTTCTGTTTATAATTAAATGGGAGAAAAAACTACATGCATAGCTTTAGTTAGCTTTTGGCCTACCTTAAAAGCAACAATACAAACCAACAGCCAGTTTACATGTCTGAAAGGGAGTGGGAAAGGAGCTGATGTTCTGAAAGTGTAGGGAAACAGGTAAAATAGATGAACATCCACCAAATTTTTTAAAAGTCAAAATATTTTAGAAGAGATATAAAACCAAGAAAACCTCCTATAGTCTCAATGAGAACCTTCAACAGAGAACATATTTATGTGAAAGCAAACACCAACACTGTCTCACTGACAACAATTTTAGCTACAGCAGCCCAGCCAGGTAAAGATCAAATGTTTACAGAGGGAAGGGAAAAATATCAGAGGGCTAAGTTTAAATTAGATGCTGATGTGCTATTCAGTGTAACATCCATAAGGGTGCAGGAACAATTACTGCTCTGAAAACTCTTCACATCTGCCACAAGAAGATTGCTTGGTCACAGAGGGGAGAGGCTGCACTGGGGGCAAGGGTTAAGAATAATGATCACAGATCACACAGAAGGTTTATTCTGAACTGAAAACTCAGAAATACCCCAGGGCTTGATCCCAAAATGTTCTTGGCATTTTCATTAATTAAATTAATAACAACCTAGTGCTCATTCCAACTCTACCAATAAACAGCAGGTGATTTACTCAAGGGCAATGCAGATGTACCTTATGGTAAGGACACTGTTCTGTTGAATATAAATCTCAGATGTCTACAACTATAAATGTTTCAGTAAGTTATCCCTCTCTCCTCCCTCATGCATTGTTTTTACATGGATTTTTTCAAACAAGAAAAAGATATGAGTAACTGAAAAGAAGTATACAATAAGAAAATCTAAAGGAAAGCTGATGCTGCATGAAGTCAACAGTGCCAGTGAATATACAAGGAAAAATAGACCATTAACAGATGATATAATGAGCTACACTGAATGACATTTAATTTTTCAGTTTATAGGCTGTGGAAGATAAACTAAACACCACCTATAACAATAAGAGATTCAGTGTAAAGAACTGTCAAAAAGTATATATATAGAAGGAATTGGTGGATATAGATCCTCGCTACTATAAATATAGGTTTCTGCATCTATGTGAGATAATATGATACTCTGGGCTGCACCACACTACATTCATATAAAATTCTGGTTTAAGTGATGGAACTCTTATACAAATTCACTAAAGTAATGTTAGACTAAATCCAGCAAAAAGAACCCAAATACCCTCTAACAAGCTTCATGACACTATTCACCACAATACTGTCTTTTTCTTCCTCAGATCACTCTTAGGCAAACTTTAGGTGCTTTATTCTCTGAATCTGTTGCAGCAGTAAGCTGGCAAGTTGGAGAGATAAGATTAGCACATGCCCCTGGCTTACAAACATTTGGCTTCTGACTGCTCAAATGAAAGGTGGAAATTTTCCCATAAAACCCTAGGGATTCAATTCCTTAGAAAGATTTTTTGGTTAAATATTATGTTTCTATTTGATAGAAGGGATATTTATTATAGCACAGCTAACAATCTTAAAAATACTTGAAAATAGGTGTCTTAAAAGGACATGTAAAGGAAAATCTACTGTAGTATTAATACCTGAAAAAATATATTGGAAGCCTCATACATTTTGACATCTTTGACTTACACCATTGGTAGTGTATTGGTATTACTGTTGTGATTAGACAACTTTTCATTGTGATCACAAGTTGTGAGATATATACGCTGCATCATATGCTACAGCTTCTTTACTAACATTGGTCTTTGACCTGACTGGCCCATAAAAACATTTAAAAATTCAGATAGCTCAGTCACTCTCCACAGTCAGATACAGACAATCTGAGGAGGAATGAGGAAGTGTGACAACTAGAAGCAGTGAGGCGTATGCACTGGCCAGGGAGTGGGCTGCATTATGCTAACATGTCCATGAGGCAGGAACATTACAATACTACCACTATGCTGACATCTTTGAGAAAACTGAAGGAAGGTATTTGCAGTTGAGAATAAAATAGAGGAACTCTTAGCTGTCAAAGTAATTTTTATGACTAAAATTTTCCTTAGCAAGCTCTGGAATAGTATAACTATAAATGGACTACACTCTTAGCTGCAGCAGAAAGGATAGTTCAGTGGGATGAAGAGCTGGCTTTTGTTTTAAATGAAGTCTGTAACACATATTGATAACACTTTTTACCTGCTTTCCTCATTTACTGTCATATATTTCACCTCCACACAATTACAATATTATTGAATCATATCCTACTCATCAGGATGCATATCTCCTTTCAAAGCATTTTCCAGAGAAATTTTTCCCCATTTTGTACAGGACAAGATACACCTCAATTTCTCAGAAGCAGATCTTGAAAACACTAAAGGGAACAGTTTCATGAGCTTCACCATATTCTTCATAGCTGACAATAATTTCAGAAGAACACCTCCAGCTCTTTAACTATTTCATTTATAGCTACAGCAACTGTCAATAAAATTAATTTGAATGGCAGAATATTTTTTAAAAGCATTTAAAATTGTAGGAGAGAACAGTGCTCACAAGAGAGCCTCATTGGAATTTTTATTCACATAAAATTATTTTGTGGCTTCTGTGCTATGCAAGGGCACTGCATTGCCTGAAATTAGGTCCCACCTGTGCTGCAGATTCAGCCAAGAAGTCAGCCAGACCCTTGCACACACTATTTAAACATTATTTTTGTTCTTCAGTGCTAGGCTTGAGAGAGGCACTGAGCTAACTGAGAAAGGAACAAGGAGATCACCAAACAAATTAGTCTTTTGTATTTAATAATCTCTCACATATGTATGTAGTAGTATCCTGGTATGTAGTGTATCCTGGTTATCGATGTGCTTTTCCATAAGGACCTTAATGAAGCATCAAGTTAAAGCTGTTCTCCTTAAAATAGAATTTAAAAATGTTAAGGCCTTGAGGCTATGCTTTCTCTCTTTGTTTATACTGTTGTGTAACTGTCTGGATCAGAAATTTTGTAGAAAAAAAGGAGTTCCAATAGCCATCCACGGAACCTATTGGCAGTGCCAAATTGAGAACAGACTCAGGGTCATTACTTCCTTTCCAAATGTGGCTTCATCTATTGAAGGTGGGATTTTTTTCCTGGAATTTAATAAAAAGGAGTGCCATCCTAGAACAGACAAGCACCAGCTAATAAGAGACCAGTGCTCATGGTCCCAGTCAACAACTTTTGGAATATTGATTTAAATCTGCATCAAGTCAGGCTACTTAGGGGTAAAAGTGCAATTTCACTCTTATCACACAAATTGTGGAAGATACAGAATGAAGCACATTTTTGACTCTTTGTAAAAACTTGATTTTTATTGTCTCTTTTTATTCCAGTAAGAAGGTCAAAAATTTCCATCTTTCCTGAAGGTGTTCAGGGAACTGACTACATGCATTCAGGATGTAACCAACCCAACAATACAAAATATAATCACTCTTTGCAATGTGGTGACTTCTAGTCTCTCTGTCTCAGGCACCCATTGCTTTTGGAAGAGTATTTATACCACAGAATCACAGAATGTTAGGAGTTGGAAGGGACCTTGAGAGATCATCTAGTCCAACACCCCTGCCACAGCAGGATTCCCTAGACCAGGTCACACAGAAACTTGTCCATATGGGTTGTGAATCTCTCCAGAGAAGAAGACTCCCCAACCTCTCTGGGCAGTCTGTGCCAGTGTTCCATAACCCTCACTGTGAAAAAATTTTTATGTGCATTCACATGAAACCTCCTATGCTTCAGCTTACACCTTTATCAGTGAAGTCTTGAGAGGTCTGGTCTAGATGCCAGATTTCATACTATAGCTCCTGCTATGTAATAGGAAAGGTGATGTTTTTTCTTGCTAGCTTTGCAATGCAGGCCACATTGTTTCAAAGAGAGCTCTAAAACTAAGCACATAAAAGCAGGTCTGGAAGACAATAAAGTCTACATGATGAGTGTTTATTCCCAGTGTTACTAATAATGAAGGTTCTTGGCTTGAATGATAAGTGAGCTTGGAATCTATCACTCCTTTAGCTGTAAGGACAGCAGTTTCTGAAGACTTCACTGATTGGTTACTGCTTGTGCACAAGGTTAAATCCTGTTATGGACAGTCATTCTCTGTTGTGAGATAATCAAAGTAATAGTTAACATCTTGAAACACTTGAAATAAACCTTACATGCAACTGTGGCAAGCAGTTAACAGAATGAGGAGGCTATAACAGGCTGATGGTATTGGAGCAATCACTAGGACAATGTGAAGCTCATATTAACTGTGGTTGACTCTTCAGAAATAATGTGATTTGTGCAATAGTTGCACATTTTTGTACTTTTTCTGTGTAACATAGAGGATACTTTCTTTAAATATAGAGGAATCCAAGAATATTTGAGCATTCCAAAAAAGCTTATCTGAGTTCAGATAAACTGCACGACATAATAGAGGTTAAGGAAAAATGTCATTAAGAGAAAAGTATACTGTCTAATCTCACCATACTGCATTGCAAATGAAAGCATTGACTCATCATTTTGTTAATTACTGCTGTAGATCTTGGTAAATGAATGGCACTTGGGAATCAGTTGGGGAAGAAACACACTGGGATTCACAGCAATTTGTAGAAGTAATGGTAAGAGGTTTTGTATGAAAAAGTATATTCTCAGCAAAGAAGATCAACTATTGGGACTTTGGGCAAGAAAAATTGAATATAAACATTGTATTTCTCTACAGTTAGGCATTTGGTTTCAGTGGCATTTCGTGAAGTGTTAGGAAACACACCTATTTTGAATGATACTAGAGACACCATAATCTAGGTATCAACTTTTCAGCTGATATGAATCAGTATAACACTAAACTTTAATAGAGTGACATGGGTTCTTATTGATGATGGCACAGCCCAGCATGTAAAAATCTGTGAATAAAGGCAAGACTGTGATTCCAGTCAAAAGGATGGTGATATTCTAGAATTTCATTATTTCCTTGGAGAAGCATGGGTCTCACTGTGATTTCTGGAAATAGTTTCAGATTTCATGGGTAGCAATAGTACTTGCATTCTGATTTTCTTACATTTTAACACTAGAGAACTATTGTCTGTTGGTTCATGTATAAGGGAAGAAAGAAAGAAGTTTCACTTCTGCTCCATAGTAGACTACTTCTTAGACTACTAAACCAAAGACTCTTGTACATGGCATTTACATCTGTAGAGACAATTTGCAAGATGGCTTTTGCACCTTCTTTGTGATGTAGCCTCTACTGAAGTAAAATCTGCAGTTTCCTTGGAAACAAAATCTCATGCCATTCAAGACTTTGAAGTTAAAAAGGATTCTTACTCTTTTCTTAGTCATGCTGCATTTTGATTCTGGATTCAAACATGACTTCCTTTGATACCACATGAAAAATCCAAATAGAACAGAAGGCTATGTAATGAAAATGATAGCTGATGTCTGTGAGCAATCTGAATTAAGAGAAGTTTCATGAAATTGCAGGGATTTTTTGCAGTTATATGCTGTAATGGTTTGACCCAGGCTTTTCCTGGTAACCAGTTTGTAACCAGGGAAGTGATCATATTTACCCAGTATTCTACACGATTTTACATAACGGGGGGTATAAATACAGAGGGGGAGAGGCCCTCATTCTCTTTTGCCTTCCGGTGGATCCGAGGACGCAGGTTCTCTGCTATCGGTCTCACCCGTGCAGAGGAGTCAAGCCTTGCAGGCCTTGGAGGCCTTGAGAGGCAGCTGTTGCTGGTGTAGGTCAGTGCGACTCTGCTATCTTAAGGAGAGTTGTAAGATTCTGTTTTTATTAGTTCTATCCTGGGTTTCGAGTGTACATACCTGTTTTAGTTTCCCTTTTCCCTTTTTCCGCTTTTTTCCCTTTTTTCCTTCCCTTTTTCCTTTCCCTTGGGGGGTTCCCTTTACTGTGTGCATAGTATTTTAATTGTATATAACTGCTATCATCATCATCATCATGGCTAGGCTTCGTGAACGAAGATTTGGGAAGGGCTCTACCCACGTTTGTTGCACATAACTGCTATATATATAAATATAAATACTTTTGGTATAGTTCGGGTTGTTTCGGGCTCTTTAGTTTCTCTCGTAGTTTTTTTCCTTAAACTCTGAGAGGGAAAGGGAGGGGGAAAGGCTTTCACTGTGAGTTTGGGCATTTGGCAGGGAGCCAGGTCCAAACCATCACATATACCACATATTCTATACCTTCAATTCAATAGCCAATGTACAAGTGAAACAGACTAGAGCAGAGAAACACATCCTTCATATTCTGTCCCTACCAGAAACTTCATATGTGACTTGAGCAAATCACCTTATTTCTCAGCAAAACTTCTGGATACTTTTAACCCAAAGTTATCATCTGGAGAAGGCTGAATGGTTTAAAATTTTCAGAAATATCAAAATATCTTATGGTTGCAATTTTGGAATCTTTATGATGACAATAAGGGAAGGTAAAGTCTATTTTCTCTAATCCATTACAATGTAAACTCCATTATATATATAACACATAATTTCCTGGAAAATATTGAAACCTCTCTCAATTATTTCCTCATCTTGGAGGACTTTGAAAACTACTTTTTATCCTTTGATGTATTTCATGACATGTTGGTGTAGATTGCATTCAACTGGTTTCTACTGAAGCTTTTACATATTGAAAGGAATACTTACATATGTTTTGAAAAAGAGAAATAATAACTCTAATAATGGCTATAAAAAAGCAGAGTTCTATATTTTTGATAGTTACATAAAGTAGAACTGAAGTCAACAGAAAAAAACAAAATTATTTCATTCTCCCTCAATATACATAAGAGTACTGTGATGAGGAACATGACTGGTAAGATGGATCTAAGATAAAAAGCAAATTCATTCTAGGTGATCTTTATAACCAAGCTGAAGGGTAGAAGGGAGTAAGACATCTTCCTTAGAAGAAGACTGAGCTGACCTGTCTAGGGAATCCTGCTGTGGCAGAGGGGTTGGACTGGATGATCTTTTGAGGTCCCTTCCAGCTCCTAACATTCTGTGGTTCTGTGATCCTGTAAATGTAGTTCTTTCTTCCCATGGTTTTCCTGAAGATATTTTTTTCATCTTGAAGGAAACACAGTTCTCAATACAAAATAAATGCTTTTAATTTTTTGACCAAAAAGAAGTTTGTTTCCAATCAGTGCAAATGGGGTTTTATTTTCCCTTCAGTCCTCCCCCAGAAAATATTATTCATGCATCTCCTGAGTCTATGCCTCAGCTTCTCATCTTTAATATGTAGTTAACAATACTTCCTTTCTTCTGCTATTTGCCCATCTGTTCTATTTAGATGGTAACCTTCCAAGAGCAGAAGCTATTTCTCATTTAATTAGAGGAATTTATAGCACTTCAGTCTCAGAGAGGGCAACTCAACACCATTGTAACATAAATAATGAAATTATATCTATGAACAGTGGATTCACACAGAAATTTCACTGGGACAGTTGATAGCACATAGCAACACATTGAAATGCACAGAATGCATTGGAATGATGAGACTTTTGATATGCTGTGTAATTCATGTATGGCTCTGCCTGGCTTTAGTTGATCTTCCAAATTATTAAAATTTTGGGGAGTTGGAGGCAGGTGGAAGATAATGCTGTAGCACCTATTCCAGAGCATTGACCTCTTAGGAGACTGTTACAGCCAGGACAATAGTTCTATAATTATGAATAATAAGACAAGAACCTAAAATGAATTATTTACAAATGATATGGTTTTGTTTATATTTAAATCACAGCAATGTTCAGTGATAAAGATTTCTCTTTTCTTTTTTGTATTTTTCAGTGTTACTGTCAGCTGCTGTTTCTGTTATTAAATATTCACTTTATAATCATGATTGTTGACCATGGTGTATTCCAGGAGAGACACAATGAGCAAAACTTTAAAATACAGCTCATCTTACACCTGTCAGGAGTTGCACAGAGGCAATAGACAACATTTAATTCATTTTTTGGAGCTTTTTTTAAAGCTGCTCTATACCTATCTTCCAGCAATTTCATAGGCCTCTTGAAAAGAAGGATATATTCAGAAGCATTAGTGAAATGTATGTGGCCTTTTTTCTTGAAAAATTGGTGCATTAAGTACACCAGAGAAGAAGTGGAAATGTAATGATTCATATTTTAAACTCTTCTAAATTAAACTTAGAACATGAGCTCCTTATTCAACTTCATGAATTATTTTGCAGTGGTGAATCTGAATGCACGTTATCAGTATTGAACAACTCAGCACATCAGGTTCTGAAGTTGAAGCTCCTGTGACACTTGTGAGTATAGTATTTAATCAAGGCAATAAGCATGTACATGTACTCATGCATGGATGTACATGTCCAGATTCATTCTTGGTGGGATGATCCATACTACCAAACTGCAGTCTTTTATTCTTAAATGCAAATGTGTAGCAGATGTCCCCTTTGATATTTTTAATGAGCAAAGAGAGAGCTTCTAGCAAAATCAAGGAAGTAAACAAAAACTTAATGGAATTACATTAACAATAACTCAAGTTATGAGTATGCTTCTTAAAATGCTAAGCAGAAATCTATACCCATGGTAAAATAATTACAACGTAGGTTGACATCTGCCTTGTTTTAATATCCAGATTGTAACATTAGAAAGATGGAAATATTCCAGCAATACCAGAATTATAAAAATAGATGAAAATGAACATTCAAAATAAGAAACTGCAATTTCTGTTATGGTCTGTGCATGAAAGAGTAAAACAATGGAAAGTATTTAGTGAGCAAAACCCCAGCATATATCTTGAAAGGCTGTAAATATTAAGATAGCTTTCCAGTCCACAATCATTCACTGTCTATATAAAAACATTAAACCTCAGAAGCACAGCTAAAAAGCATCTGAATCAAACAGGGAACTCAGTCTTTCTGACAGTCCAAAAGTTAATTTCCTTTATAATGAGAAAAACTGTCACAAACTTAATCAGCACATTTGAAATTCAGTACTTCTTTCTGCCCTAATGCCATGATGTAAGATATCTAGAGCAAATGTTTTTATAAGGCTGTATAAGACCGACACTTCTTGAACCATCTGGAGAACCACCTGAGTTATTTTAAAGAGCTCACATCTGGTTTTTTGCTCCTGTGCCCCAAGATATACCCTATGAAGTTAAGGTTAGGCCTTCAGGACCTAGCCTGATTGTTCTCCCTCTTACTTCCACCATCTTGTCTCATCTTGCAAACAATCTTTGACACCTTGGTACTTCAGTCATGCTCACCAAAAGCCCTGCATAACCTCTGTTTAAACTTACTTAGTTGTTGCTAGGAGAAAAGGTGGAGATATAAATAAGGATATGATTGAATAAAGTAGTTGTTGGTCACAAAAAACCTAAAGAGGAGAAAAAGAAAAAAGGAAAAGGAAAATCAAACAAGAGCAGATAAAGGAGGGAAAGGTTTTCTTCTCTGTTTCAATCTAAGAATATAATAAGGTATGTGTTGGTGACATCTCAGAGACTTCTGAAACCTTGAAGGAACTGGTAGTGGCTTTAAATTGTTTGAATCAATTTGTGTGTATATGTGGTCAAAATATAATTTCACATTTGTGATTTTCACTGGATGAATCTATGGTGTTTTGAGGTGCTTCAAGGCCTCTTGAACTCATGCTCACCCTGTGACTGAGGGTTTGTCAGTCTGATTTTATACTTGCATGTCAACTCCCCGCCTGCATCTCTGATGAAGAAATGTATAGGAAGCAGCAGTGTTTTCCTGGCCTAGAAGGGCTACCAATTTGTCTCTCCTGGCCTCCAGCGAGCACTGGCAGGATGTTAAGTACTATTTTGTCAGGTAACAATTACTAACTGATATCACCTCAGCCCATGGTGCCTTTTTCTGTCTCATCTCTTTTGCAAGATGGAAAAGTGGGGATGAGATGCAGTATTTGATTCAGGTTTAGGAAAGAAATCTGTCCAGTATCACCACAACAGTTTCTGAGAGCTCTTAGTTTATGTGAGAGACCAAAGCAGCAGGTGGATGGGTAGTACTATTCTAGTGGAGTACTTAAAAGGAGAGGAAAGGGAAAAAAAAAAAGGAAATTTCATCCTTCATGAGATTTGCTAAGTCAGAAAGGGTACCAGGAAGTTTTGCAGCTGGAGTCCTGGCAGAAGGAAAAGAAAGATTAGGATTGATTATGAGTGAGGTGGCCAGTTTCTTTGATGACAAACTATAAATACTATTTACCACTTTGCATGGAAAGCTGGTGATAGTTAAAAGCCTGCTTGTTTATTCTATGTGTTCTCATTGTTCAAATTAATTCAACATTTTTGAAAGCGTAGGAGCTCTCTCCTTGGATATAATGCAGATTCTATTTGCATTCCTTGCACTGCAATCTCATTGGCACTTACTGGGTGTCTGTCTCCAGAATGGGCAAAGCCAGTGACCCATACTCCTTAGTAAATGAAGTTCAAGCTTTCCATTGCATTCTTAAAAATGAATGTATTTCAGGCAGATGTTCATCTCTTGCTATGATCCCAGCCTTGAGCCTTTTCTAACCAGACACTGCCATCCATAAATAATGTGCTACAATTTGTAATGGTTCATCACAGTGAAAAGAATATCATGTAGAAAGTGAATGAGATCACTGCCTGTATTTCTGCTTGTGGTTGACAGAAACATAGCTCTCAAAATCTGAAAGGTGCTTTACACATTTTATGCTCCAGGCACCCAGGTCAAGCACTAACACAGCTATTACAGATACTTCAAATAGATATAATGTTTTTTCAACTCATATTAAGAAAATTAGCAATGGAAAAGTTAAATGATACAACCTTTGTTGATATAATTCACAGAGAAAAGTCAAAAGAAAGTGCCTAGGTAAGGCCTATATATGATAATGCTTCTCTAGAGTAATAAGCCTTGAAGAGACCTTCTGTGTTATCTTTATGACATAATCTTAAGAAATTGGAATTCTATTATCTGTTTCCAATGACAATGTAAGATGGTTTTGTAAGAATGTGATCTTTCTCATGTTCAGTCAAAGGTTTCAGAAGATTTATGGTTGGGTCACCCTATGAATCGTTTAACCTTGATCCTATAACTGGTGCAAAACAAGGATATCTGTATTCTAACACACATCTGCATAAGCATGTGCAGGAATGTGTGTATATTCATGTATGGAAATGCATTTTATTACAGGTGAAATACTGAGTTGATAAGAGAGACAGAGCTAATCAGCAAATTAGTTTGTATATGCACCCCCTGTATCTATTGCTGCTTCAGATTTCCATACACACAAATACCTTTTAGAAATTTAGTAACTGCATATTTTGTTCTGTTGAAGGCCTAGTAAGCATTTAAAATTGTGAGATGAGACTCCAGACATTTCCAAGTTTATTTTTATTTGATAAGAAGTCCTTTGGAAAAGACTCTGCTTGAACATCAGGCTAGTTAGAAGCTTAGGTAATACAAACACTCTTCAGTTAAAATTCTGACTTTTGTGCTCATATTAAAAAAAAGCTTCAAAAGTTCTGTATCCAAGGATATGATGGAATTTATGATAACTGAGTTGTCTTATCTTAAGGGAACCAGCGGTGTTGGGTCCAGTGAATGGTGCAGAGGTGTTGTACTGAAACCAACAGGCTTTTACAAACTGAATAGCTGAAATAATTAGAAAACCAGCTAATGTAATAGTACAGATGATCCAGGTCAGAGTTCGTGTACATTAAGACTAGAGAAGCTTTCACTACTGTTGACTTTTTTGTGGCCTCAGGTAGGCCTTATGTGAAACACAGGCTTTATGTGATACCTTGGCTGTGAAATAGCTCTGTTCATGGAGACAAGCTGCTCTTAGCAGCTTTGAAAGTAACTAAGTCATTATAAAAGACAATAATACTTATAAAACTTGACTAGATTCATAATATATAAAAAAATTTTAGTTTATAAACTCTTATTGATACCTACCTCTATTTTAAGTTAGATTGGCCTTCTCAGGAAATTTTACTTACTGCCCCAATAGAACTCTGAGCACAAACAGAGATTTTTTTTTTTTTTTTTTTTTTTTTGTCNTCTTCAATCTGTGAGAACTGCAGGCATCTATGCAGTCAAATTTTTTGCTACTTTCTTTAAAATGCATGTGATTATTTTCCAAGAAACTCCAGTTAACAAGAATTTGAAAGAACAGTAAAAATTCAGTTGAGTAAATAGTAGTTTATTGTTTATAACACTGAGCTAAATAAAACAGTCCCAGCTGTGTCGTATCAAGATTAATCTGAGAATGCAGCTGATACAGATTCCCTGATTTACAGCTAGTAAATACTTCTTCAGCCTTTCCATTGCATTGTAGGTGGAATATATTAGAATGAGGAACTGTAATTTCATTATCCAAGATTCTCAAATATAGCCAAACTTGAGGGATACATGATGCACATTGAGAATTTTGAGTAACCTGTGTTCAGACCTGAGTAAAATTTCCTGATATCTTAGCAAATAATCTTGCTTCCAAACATTAATGGCTTAAAGTGTATGGGAAAAACTTTTCTAATTAAAATAATATTGACATATATTAATGGCAATATTAATATATGGTGATTATTAATTACCATATATTTTGCCTTGGAGTAAAAGTACTAAAATAATCTCCTGCCTCTCCTTGATATCAACAACAATATTTAGAACTCCTAAATATTTTCAAATTTCTTTTTGTATTTTAAAACTTCTCATGACAACAATAGATTTTAAATTTAGACTGTTTTAAAAGGTATCAATTTTTAACCCATACCAGGAAAAGCATAAAATGGAAATAGTAGTTAAAAATTTCCTATACAGTACCTGTGTTTAAAAGAAAATGAAACAATTCTTAATGTAAAGATAAAAATATTGCCTTTTGCACTGGTAGGTTATTCATCTTATACAATATATAAATTAGGTCAATTAAAAGTTGAAGGCAGTATATGAAACTTATCTGCAAGATATGGTGCCTAGTATTAACTATCAGTGCAGGCTGAACACCTACAGGTTGACAAACTTGTATTTCTAATGCTCCTGTTTATAAACAGTCTGCCCTACAACTGCTGTTGTATCAGGAGGCATGCTTTCTCTAAAAACTATAAAATTGCTTTCCTGGAAGGCAACTAAGTTTTGCCTGTTCAAGACTTTTAAAGTGTATTTCCTCCTCCTAGATTTTAAATCATTTTCCTCTGTTTCCAACCTTGAAAAATGTTGAGGGAGACAAAAGATGGCATAACTTTATGTTTACACGATATAAATATACACACACACGAATAGTGCATTATAGACTTAGGTACAAACAAGTGTTTATATTATAAAGGCATGCTTATGATCAATTACATCAATGACCCTTTGCTGGGAGATGAGCACTCCCAGCATTGAATGTCAGACTCTGTGAGCACCACAGCTCCAGCAAAAGTGCAACAGTCACAATGAACAGAAGGGTAAACCTTGGGAGCAGAATGATCAGCAAGACCCTCCAAGGATGGGGACCATTGAAGAGAAGAGTCATGCCCCAGACTGAAACTGCAGACCAAACCTCCTGAAGTATGGCCTTGATGCTCGGCTAGAGGCATCTGCACTTTCACATGTAACATGTTTGTTGACTACAGAGCTAAATCATTTAACAAAAACTAAGCAGCAATATGCACCTAGTCCATTATTTCAGTTATAAACTATTATTGGAACTCACTAATATTTACTAAGCAAATATATCTTTAAAAATCACATTGGGAGTACGTACACAGCCTTATATCACTGGAACAGAAACTGCATTTAATTGGCAAAATATCAGAGAAAATAAAAGCAGTATTTTTATTAGGTGTGATCCACTATTTTCAATATCTCTGGAATACTGAGGAAATACTTTTTACTGAACTGTTTGCTGTAATCCTAGAAAACACTATGACTCTCTCACAATTATTAGGTAGCTAGAGGTTTAATGTTGAAATCTGATTATTCAAGAACCTAAAGACACAGCAGAGGTTTAGTGATTGCTAAAATTGCTTGAGTTTGAAAATAACTAAGTAAACAGAAACACAGCACAATTTACAAAATGTTAAAGCATTTATATATCTCATTGTTTATAATAATAAAATAGAGAGAACCATTTTAAAAGGAGAAAAATGGATAAATAAAGAAAGAATCCCAGCTGTGTTTGCACTACAAGATTAAAGGTAATAAAGCAATGGGACATGGTTTACTTAGAAGAGAAGTAATATTTTATTTATATCACTTCTCTTTTGCTTTAATAAACCATTATTTAAACACATACATGCACACATACACCTTTATTTATATAATTTCTTTGGCAGGAATGCCAAATAAAATCTAAAAGCCATTCTGAAGAGTTAAAACACAACTGGAAGTAGAGTAGCTCTTCCAGCTTAACTTGACACCTCCAGGTGAACACTCCACCTGCAGTGTCAGTGAATCATGGGCATCGTGGCTTCTCAGGGCATCATTGAAAACCTAGTCACAAATATACAGGTCATGTGTGACAGTGCACAAAAATAAGAAGTTTTTTTTGGCTTGGCAGACAGCCTGCTTGCCTGCCCACTGAGCAAAGTGTTTAACATTCAAGGAGGGGAGTTTGGGACTCTAGAAGGAAATTAAGATGACCTGGCAGTGACACCATTTAAAATGCACCAATTAAAAATATCTTCTAATGGTTTTTGAAGCCTCTTGAACCCAAATGGAGACAAGTGTACAGAGTCTTCTGCTGAAGAGTTAGTGGAGTATCCAAGCCTTTCATCACTGCAGCAGCTTGCATCAGCATTGCTGCTGCATCGCAGCCCCAGAGGTGCTGGCAGCCCTGGCCCCACAGCTGGCTGCTGAGCTTGCCAAGCAGCCAGCTGCTGCTGCTGCTGTTGGAGAAAATATTTTCTACATCTGAGCAGCTGGGGCCCGTGACTGCTTTTCAAAGGCTTGAAATAATAGTTTGAAATGGTGAAGGACGTGGCACTGGGAGTTGAGCATTAAAAATTTCTGTTACAAAACACCACAAAAATGTTTAATCAAAGACAAATGGCCTTGAAAATACTAAGTGGTGGTGTGTTTGAAATAATAGAAGTTAGGAAAAATGAAGCAGATCACATGTTTTCTTTAGCTATTTGCAGCAGTAAAGGTTGGGAGGGGGACATTCTCAGTTCAATCCCTGATTTGTTTGGCTGTACTGTGCCAATGAACAAAAGATATCTAAAAATATTAAATCTTACCTAGCCTTTCAGTGATAAATTGAAGCAACCTCTATGATGCAGTTATAAGTCTCCCCAATATATCTAAAGAAATTCACAGCTAAACAAAGGTTTTGGGGAAGGATGCTAAGTTTTTTGTCTTAGGCCCAAATTTGTACCCTGGAAGGAACGTTCTGAGTCACAAAAGTAAAACACTTCTACCAAATCAAAATTTCAAGCAAACATCTCAAATGGCTCTTTATTAGGCTTTTAAGCATGGATTTCAGAACTGAACTCTAGATATATTTTTACAGGCTTCCTGCTTTTGGCTTGGAGGTGCAGCTGCATTCAGGAAATGAGGATGTAAAAATAGCATCTTCTTAGTCAAGGATTTGGCCCATATAAGCATGTATCTCTTCCAACTCGTAATGGTGTATTTCACTGAATAAGAAACAAGCCACATAAACAACTTCCCATTTATTTCTATCACACGTATTTTAGGACAAATATGCTAAAAAAACACATCCTGGCTTCTGTTCTGCTTGAAGACATAGTAGCTTAGAGCTGTGCAAGGTATTACCTCCAGACATGTTGGAGAGTACATTTATATTTGTCTGGATGGTTTTGGGATTGTTAGGTTTTTTTGCAACAAAGCTATGCCCTGACAGCTGTGTTCCTTAGGAGCGATGAAGCTGTCAATCATGAGAGCAAAGCACATAAGAGCACAAGATGCCTTGCTCAGCAGCAGCACCAACAGGGATTAGGATGACCATAAATCTCCCTGGCTTTAGAGCCATGAAAACCTCACTTCTTTGGCTTAGCTCTGCCTTTTCCATGTCTCCAAATGAAGTTGAGAAAAAGGAAAAGAGAAAAAGTGAGAAGTGAAGGAAGAAATGGGTGGAAGGTAGAGAGAACCCACTGCTCCTTAAAAGTAACTTTACTGAGGAGTAAAGAACATGAAATACTGCATAAAGCCATTAGTAGCTATGAGGTTTAAAATGTGTTTGAGAACATTTGAAGATGTTCAGAAATCATAAGTTTAGGCAAACTAGGAAATTTAAACAGATTCCTGTACTTTTGTTTTTATGTGTGACATGATAAAAGATTCAGGTATTTCAGGATCTTGGTTTGATTGATAGTGTGACCTTTAGGAAGACCACAAGGAATGCATCTTGCACTGCACCTGGACATGTGCAATCAGGTATGCTTCAATGTTCTGAGTGCTTGTGATCTGGAGCACTGTTTGTAGTCCATAGGGTATGCTTTTATTTGCATGGTTTGAATTTAGCTTCCCATTGCATTTCATCAGTTATGTGTAGCTCAACATCTCTTACTTTCTAAGTAGTTCCAGAGGCTTAAGTCAAGCTTTGAAGCTTATTAAGGGGAAGTATTTGCATTTATTTTTAAACATTCAGCATATTAAAATTTTTGCACACCTCAAGTGCATGGAGCAATTATCAAATTCGTGCATATGCAGAAAACCAGAATGACTAAGACTTACAAGTCAGCCTTAGTTCTTCTGTCTTCTAATTATTGGATATTACAGTTTATTCCACTAATGCTCTGTTATTAGAGGATTTTCCTGGATGTAAGATATGATAAAATAATTAACTAGTCCTTGAAAGTCTCAATCTCTTGTAGTTCCCTGGTGTCACACAGATAAAATGATAGTGTCTTCTGACTTCTCTCCTTACATGCTCCAATTAACATAATAATAGGACAGCCAATGAGAATTAATTTAATTTTTTTTCTTAATAATGTATTTAATTTGAATATTTGCACATTGTGAAGATAAGAGGTCTTGTTTTACTGATAAACAAATATAGATACATATAAGTACCTATTTTTAAGGCTGGAACAGAAGTCTCTGACGAGATAAAAACTTTTTCCTGTGGGACTGCAGTATTGAAAATAATTCTGCACATGTCAGACAGCAATCCCAGAAGTGACTCTCTTACCCTGTCAAATAGACTGTAACATGGAAGTTAATAGTATGCTGGACTGGTCAGCCATGAAGACTACATACAAGATGGATTTAGATCACATCAATTGATGTTACTTTACTTTTCCTGAAAGTAAGGCATCAGGTAGGAAGAGTGTTTCCAGAGTTCCTGCCCTTCCTATCAGCTGGGTTACCTTTTTCAAGTCAGGCTCTGAGCTGATCTTCCTTCTCTTGCAGGAACATCAGTAGAATGGTTTAACATATTTTAGTTATTAATACAACTCTCCCCCACTTACTGTGTTTCTGTGACTATGCAAGTAATATTTGACCCAATGATATGAAATGCACAGTGATGTTCCTATTGTGGTATCAGAATTTCTTTATTCTTATCATTGTAAAGATGCAAGAACAGTCTGGATGATATATTGATTCATCAATTAATCTTTAGTTTTTTTCCAGGCAATAACTATCTGTACTGCAGAGTAAACATAGTAAAAGAACTTTTATACTCATGTCCATGGTTTTTTCAGCCTATTTTTGACTGATCTGACAGTAATTAAATAAAAAAGCCATACTAAGTAGTAGTGTCTTTATTCTAGAATTATGTTGCAAGTCCAATTTTTACTTTTCTTAACAATGAATAGACATATTTCTTGGACACTAGGAGTTTACACAAAAACAAATAAGTTTAGCAGATTGACAATGCGTGTGACTCCTATTTCGTATCATTCATATTTTCTTCCCTATTTGCTCTTCATGACTTTGCATAAACTCTATTAAATTGTTTTTCACTGAATATTTTATTTGAGTACCATTCACTTAAGTAGGTCAGGGCAGATAAGTCCTATGATGTAAATAGTGGTCTAAGAAGTTATTGCCCCTTTAAAAACCCAATATAAAGAGGATTATCCCACTGTATTCACAGCTGCTGCAACCTCACCTTGAGTACTGGTTTTATCACCACCAAAATACACTTCTGGACTTTCAGTGAAGGCATTGGAAAGACAATGCTGACCACACTTCCTTGAAATCTGGGACAATGTTTGCCAGCTTTCGGTTGACCAAATACTCTCCAGATTTGCAAGAGCATTGAAAAATCACTGAGAGAGGTCTTGTGATGACATTAGCCAACTCTTTAAGTACCCTTGGGATCCAGCTGGAGCAGCAAATCCCACACAAGTTCTGGGTTGGCTGGGAGTTTATCATTCTTAACAGTCATGGTTCTCTAGCTCAGAGGGTCACAGAGCCCATGACCAATGTTGAAGACCGAGACAAAGAAAGTACTAAGCATCTATGCTTTGTCTTCAAAAGCACACAACTAATCCAAAATAAAACACTAATGAAGCAGCACCTGCAGTTAGGTGAGAATTTTATGCCCTCCTGACAAGTGAAGGGAATGAATTTTGGCTTTCCCAGCTCGAGTGAGTGATATAATTAGATAAAACAGTGGAAGTATCAGCAGTGCTCTGTCTGGCTGCCATTTTATGAAAGAAAACCTACTGTGCACCTTAATGAAGTCTACTGTACAACCACTCTGTGCACTATTTGGTGCCTCTTATGCTTGTGCTTGAGAATACCTGCCAAATGTGCCTCTTCATGGGATTTAGGCATATGTTTCGTGATCAGATGCTAAGAATTAGGCCCTGCAAATTTCCTGTGAAATTGGCTTTGGAGGTTTTCCAACTGGTGGGCAGGTTCTTCCTGTGGCCTTTTGCAAATCATCATGCTTAGCAGATGGCAGGTGCTTCACCATCTCGCAACCTGTGGACATACAGCCATTTATGTGGTGCATCCACACCCAAAAATGAATGGGAATGGTAATTTGTTTTTTTCTGAAAATATAATTCTCTTGACCTGTTGCAATGTGGGTTGGAATTAGGTCACTTAAACTGCATCAGGAATGTGCATTGAATCTGTCATATAGCTTCGTCAAAACCCCCACCTGGATAGGTAGCTGTGTAAGGGGAACTTTTAGAGCATTTGAGATTAAGCATTATTGACTGTAAATAGAAAGAGACAAACTGGAAAAAAACAGCATTAAAAAAGAAGTAAATCCAGTGTTGGCTTCAAGCCTGGAACTAATAAAGGCAAGCAGGGGCATGCTTGTGTGACCAATATTTCAAAAATGGAACATACATTTTCCTGATCTTTTTTTCCATACTAATCTGGATCCCATCGCATCATCACTAAGCCAAATCACAGTGTATCCAGGCAATCCAGAAAGCTAATCTTTCATACTTAACATTGGGGAAATGTACAGTGCTGCATCAATATACACAAAGCAAATATTTTCTTACTATATTTATATTCAAACATTACAGCTTCAGCCAGCTTCTTACCTTTTGACTCCTTGCTGATATCATAATTATAATTGAAAGTAGTCTTTATAGTTTCTTCTCTTTAACAATTGATTGAGTTATAAAGGGACTGATAATCCAAACATCATTATTATTATTATTATTGTTGTTAACATTTATGTCTATATGTTCATTCTGATATTGAGTGAATTTAATCTGTTATGGAGATCCACAAAGAAACTCAAAGTCATTGGATTCACTTTTTCAACTAATTATGGAAAGCCTCAAAATCAGCCCTGGAAACTTCACAAAACAAAGTGTCTGTCTTTAACTACTTTCCTATGCTTTAAAATGCAAACATATATTAGTAAACACTTAAAGTCTCAGAATATGTTCTTAGTTTGATCTTAGAACTTAAAAATATTTTAAGGAAATATATTCAACATGATGAGTAAAATATGATTCATTTCTAGAAAATCCCATAGTGTGAGACACTATTTCCTTAGAATTAGTAAAGGCACAGAGTAATATATGAGAGCAGAATAGTTATTGTAGATATAGATCAGAATATAGCTGTCGCTGCTAGTAGATTACCCTTTTCCAAAGACCTAAAGAACAAAAATATGAGCAAGACTCAGCATCCTGTGTGATTCTAAAGAGAGATCTGGTAAAAGTAAAGACGACTTTACTGATGCCGACTCAGCATTGCTGCCTTAGTGAGGAGCAGCAAGCAAAACTGAACATGATTCTAACTTGGTAAATAGCATGAAAGGAGCTGAAATGCTTTTACCATTTTTTCATCTCTTCATTTTGGTCAAAGCAAGAATGTATTTCATATAATGGCAGTTGAGTTTGTGACTGTGAACATATATGTAAAGACAGTAATGAATAGATATTTTCCTGCATTACAGGTGATTATCCTTTAAATCCCTCTATTGTGTGTAATATCTAGCTCTGCAGAACTGGCTCTTTTCAGCAAATAAAGTCTCAAACACACATATCAGGTACAATTTAAGCAGCTATGATTCATGATATTCAGTTGCTAAATTCAGACACTGTACTATATATTATCATTTCACAGATTCAAGAGTCTACAGTGATACAATAACTTAAAGAGTTCATTTTTTCTCACAGCAATTGGAGATTTTATATCTGGAAGCTTTCATTATCCATAGGCAATGAGGAGATGAGACTGGTTTAGAAAACTGCAGTCAAATTGGTTGAATTGCTAGTTTTGTTCTAGGTAAAACTGAAATCTTTTCAGGTAGGGTAAGAAAGATGGTTTGAAGAGCACCTTGAGCCCAAGGAAGAAGCAAAATAAAGGAAAAAACAGCTATGTGATACTGCTGGGGTAGTCACAGCATGCACTTCTGAATCAATATCTACCTCTGATGGGACTCCACCAGAGGAAAGTTTGCAGCAATACATTCACCTTAACAATACTGGTAAATTCTAGTGATGTCTGCTCTTGAGGAGACAAAATGTGTAGGTATGTGACACGGTGTGATAACAGAATAATAAAAGAGGAAAAATTGTTTTCGTATGTTATTCAATTAACAAAGAATTTTTTACACTTCCTTTTAATACCATAAATTTACTTTTTAAATAGTCACATTCCCAGAAATATATGCTTTTATATTTCAGTAATATTTTACCATTTCATAACATGATAGAAACAATCTATGTAGGCAATACATATTATACAAACAATATAAATCTGTATAAATATCCATGTCAACCTATCCTGTTTAGACAGATTCTATGCATATGGTTTCTATAAAAGAAAAGTTTATATACAGATACATGTACAGCATAAACTTAACAAAAGACACAATTGTTCCTGCCCATAATTTGTTTCTGGCTGAGACAGCCCTGCACCATCCAGTCTCAGTAATTCTGTGCAGGAAGATTATAAAATGTGGACCTTTGTTTAACATTAAAGTTGTGACTAAAATATACTGTGGAATGGTTCCAATAGCTATTATACTGGAATAAAATTCTCTCTAGTTTTGAAACCCTCCATTTCTACATTCAAATATCACATTGACCCTTTTGGAGAGTGGAAGCATGAATGTGTAAGTGACTTTTTTCCCCCCTTCCTTCTTGTTATATTGAAAATATTTTCTTTGACTGCTTCCTAGCATACAGTCACTGCTCTACAAAGAGCTATTTTGCTCCTCTGTCCCTGATATACAATCCCATATTTAGTGGGATTAAAATACATTTAGTTTGCTTTTACCCAGCTTAACAAATGATCAGGTTGCTTTTAGCAATTTCTTTTCATCCCCAATGAAATTTATTGTTCCCCAATCATTGTGTGAGACCTTTAAGTTGTATTAGCCATATTTAGAAGGACAAAAATGTTGGTGAGGGATCTGGAGAATATGTCTTATGAGGAGTGGCTGAGGGAACTGGGGTTGTTTAGCCTCAGGAAGGGAAGGCTCAGGGGAGACCTTATCTCTCTCTACAACTACCTGAAGGGAGGCTGGAGGGAGATGGGGGTCAGTCTCTTCTCCCTGGCTACCCGTGAGAGGACAAGGGGAAATGGCCTCAAGTTGCACCAGGGAAGGCTTAGAGTAGATATCAGGAAAAATTTCTTTGCTGAAATAGTTATTAGACATTGGAACAAGATGCCCAGTGAAGTGGTGGAGTCACGGTCCAATAATAATTATTATATCAATTAAATATAAATTATTATTGATAATTTAAACATAGAGAGAAAAGAACAGATTTTATAAAATCCTCCCTTTCTTCCAAATTGCAGTTGTACATCTGTGCTTTGGAAAGCATGATACAACTCAAAAGTTCCCTGCTTATCACTAAAACAAAACTGTTTCTAAGACAGAGTGTGGCAGCCATTTAGTAACTCAATCTAATACAATACAAAAGATTTGAGGCAAAAAAAAGTATCCTTCCTTGCTTTATAATGTTGCTTTATAACAACTAATAAATTTTTTATTAATGGATAGAATTTTTGGAGGTTAGTTAAATTAATATTATTTCAGTATATTCTTATTTATTTAGTAAGTTCAATAAGACAAATAAAGGGTGTTCTTTTCCAGTGGCTCATTTCCTACTATATCTGAAACAAAACTCAGTAGGAAAAGGATAGGTTTTAGATAATGTGATCAGTAAATTATCTGTCAAAACAAATTCTCTTTCAGATACTTCACAAAAGCTCTATTTAATGAATGACAAAGCTTTCTGTCTTAGATGTTTATTTTTTAAAAATGCAGTCCAAACTGGATACTTTGTACAATCATAAATTTGCAACTTAGAGCCTTGTACACTGATAATTCTTAAATTTTAAAGCAGGGAGAACTTTTGCGGTTAATTAAAACAGCCTTTTTGAAAATTCCTGTCTAACACATCTTTAATATCATGACTAGTATTGATTTCCAGAAGGAGAATCACCAATAAAAGTATGGGTTTGGACACAGGTCAGAAAAAGAGAATAGAAATGCCAATAAGTCTCTCTTGTATCAAAACAGAACAGGTCTCAGAAATGGCGTCCAGTGGATGATTCAAGAGAAAGGATAAAAATGTGTAAGTATAAAAACCCTACACCTCTCCTGGTACAGAAACTCAGTTGTTGCTAACCAGCAGTTTAAGGACTTTTTGATCTTGAGATTTTCTCTGGACTTTTGCTGAATTCTTAAGTCCTCTTTTAGAAATATTTTTAAGCCCTATTGTTCCCCATCAGTTGTGACTATCTTGCATTTATTTGAGTAAGACCTTCTCTTTAATTTGTTTTAAGCCTGTTCCTTACAATTTTGCTATGAGATATAAAGGGTAAACTTTCCTTGGCTGTATTATCTGGCAGGGGGGTTGGACTAGATGATCTTTCGAGGTCCCTTCCAACTGCTAACATTCTATGATTCTGTGATCTGTGATGTTTGAGATTTTACATAATCCTATTACACAGTCCTTCTATCAGCCATCTCTTTTCCAAAGTAAAGAGGTTTTTTTAATCTCCATATTTCTGATTTGATTTATAGTCCACCTCTGAAACTGCCCTAGTTCCACTGCATCTTTTTAACTGGGATGATCAGAATTACACCCACAACTCAAGGCATAGACTCACCAGCCAATGACAATTTCTGTTCTTTATTACTTTCCTANTTTCCCCCCTTCCTTCTTGTTATATTGAAAATATTTTCTTTGACTGCTTCCTAGCATACAGTCACTGCTCTACAAAGAGCTATTTTGCTCCTCTGTCCCTGATATACAATCCCATATTTAGTGGGATTAAAATACATTTAGTTTGCTTTTACCCAGCTTAACAAATGATCAGGTTGCTTTTAGCAATTTCTTTTCATCCCCAATGAAATTTATTGTTCCCCAATCATTGTGTGAGACCTTTAAGTTGTATTAGCCATATTTAGAAGGACAAAAATGTTGGTGAGGGATCTGGAGAATATGTCTTATGAGGAG